>CAWUPM010001005.1:146306-419432 GCA_963924295.1 Dioctria rufipes | reverse complement strand
GAAAATAATTTCGTCTGAAATGCCAGTCATTCAAAACACGATGTTTGGGTATGTACTTTCGGGAAATGTTAATCTCTCTTCAACAAAACCTACGGTCACTTGCCTTCACACAGATATAAAATACATTGATAAGATGCTACAAATGTTTTGGGAAGTTGAAGAAGTGACAAAACCAGAACCGATGTATTCTGAAGAAGAACAACGTTGTGAAACTCTGTTTGCCACCACTCATACAATTGATCAAAATACAGGCAGATACATAGTACATCTTCCCTTCAAGGAAAACGCACCGCATATTGGGGAAACTGCAAATATCGCAATGTCACGCTTGATGTCATTAGAACGCAAATTCAAATCCAATCCCAACCTTTATGAAAATTATCGCACTTTTATGAGTGAGTATCAAGCTTTAGGACATATGGAAGCTGAGCCATCGTCAGTCCTAGAAGCTGCTTCAGGACACGCATATCTTCCTCATCACGCGGTACTTAAACCATCCAGCACAACCACAAAATTGCGTGTAGTTTTTGACGGATCCGCAACTTCATCCTCAGGTGTCACTCTCAACCAGATTTTATGTGTAGGACCAAAAATTCAAAGGGATCTCTATCATATTTTGTTATCTTTTCGAACTTATAAGGTGGCCATCACTGCTGATATCGAAAAGATGTACAGGCAAGTCTTAATAGCTCCTTCAGATAGAAATTATCAGAGAATAGTATGGAGGGATAATCCTGCGAAACCTGTACAACACTTTAGGTTGAATACAGTAACTTACGGCACGTCTCCTGCGCCATTTTTGGCCACCAGAGCACTGAAGCAATTAGGTATAGAGTCCAAAGGAAAATATCCTCTTGCAGAACATGCTATTGAAAACTCATTTTATGTTGATGATTTATTGAGTGGAACAGATGACGTTATTACTGCCCTGAAATTACACGAAGAGCTTACAGCACTCCTGCAATCTCGAGGCTTCGTGCTCCACAAGTGGGCGTCAAACTGTGAATCTTTTCTACGATCCATTGCCGAAAACAAAGCCTCAGTATCACAAAGGATTGATGAGCACGCAGATACATTAAAGGTGCTAGGGCTTGCTTGGATACCACTTGAAGATTCTTTCATTTTCCACGTTAATCAACCTAGTGACAGAATTGCAACAAAAAGAATTATTTTATCAGAATCGAGCCGAATCTTCGACCCCATTGGATTTTTATCACCAGTAATCATCACAGTTAAAATCTTGTTGCAACAGCTGTGGTTAAAGAATTACGATTGGGACGAACCAATTCATGATGAGATCGCTAAAAAGTGGACAAGCTTAGCTAGCAATTTATGTCGTCTTGAAAAGCTTCGCATTCCACGTTGGTTGCAAATAAGAAGAAACACGTATGAACTGCACGGATTTGCAGACGCTTCGGAAGCTGCGTATGCTGCCGTTATTTATTGTAGATCCCACTCATCAGATGGAAAACCAACAACGGTTCTTGTGACATCAAAAACGAAAGTCGCGCCAATAAAACAGCTATCCATTCCAAGGTTGGAATTATGTGGTGCACTACTCCTTGCAAAATTAATGTCAACGGTCAAGACTGCGCTTCAAGAGCCTGATATCACCTGCATTGCCTGGACAGATTCCAAGGTCGTCTTAGCATGGTTGTCAGCACATCCTAGCAAGTGGAAGTGCTATATAGGAAATAGAACGTCAGAGATTTTGGTCACATTACCGAGAGAAGCATGGCATCATGTTCATTCGAAGGACAATCCTGCGGACCTGCCATCACGTGGAATTTCTATAGAAGAATTATTATCCTCAACATTATGGTGGAAAGGACCCTCGTGGCTTCAGTCCAATTGGAGAAACTATCTTCATGACGACTCAAATATGGATCAACAACTCGCAATAAAGGAAGAAATGAGACCACGATATTTACAATCATACGCAACTACAATTGAGAACGATACACTGGATGATCTCTTCAGACGGATATCCACATTTACTAAAATCCTCCGCATCATCGCAAGGTGTTTTCGATTTTCATCCTTATGTATAAAATCAGACACGATCTTCAAAACTGATTGGTTGACCACGGTGGAACTAGAGAAAGCTCGCATCATATGCATCCAGTGGACTCAATCTTGCATATTTGATAAGGATGCACATTCCTTGAGAAAGAAGGGTGCAGTTTCATCGACAAGCTCACTGCGTACTCTTAGCCCATTCCTAGATTCCAACAACATCATCCGAGTGGGAGGAAGATTAAGTAATTCCTATTGTACCTACGATACGAAACATCCCATCATTCTTCCCAAGGATCACATTTTCACGAAACTCTTAATAGAATATCTGCATCAGAAACACTTTCATGCCGGAACTACGCTTTTGCTCAACATAATTCGCCAAATGTATTGGATAATCTCAGCTAGAACTGCTGTCAAAAGAGCCATAAATAAATGTATAATCTGCATTCGACACAGAGCTTCTGTTTCACAGCAACTCATGGCAAATCTTCCTCACCAACGTGTCTCATTCACCAGAGCCTTCGAAAACGTTGGTGTCGACTATGCTGGACCAATAATGCTGTTATTACATCGTGGCAGGGGCGCGAGAAGCACGAAGGGCTACATATGTCTGTTCACTTGCTTTAGTACAAGAGCTCTACATTTAGAAGTAGTGAGTGAGTTAACTTCAGATGCCTTTCTTGCCTGTCTAAAGCGATTCATATCTAGAAGAGGTTTACCGGTCGCTATATACAGTGACAATGGGACTAATTTTGTCGGAGCAAATCGTCAAATGACTGATACACATAAAGAACTACTTTCTGTAACCAATAACAGTCTCATTGCAGACTTCTTGAGTGCTAATAAGGTTACCTGGCATTTCTCACCTCCATCAGCTCCTCACTTTGGTGGCAGTTGGGAATCCGGAGTAAAACTTGTCAAAAGTCATTTACGACGAACAATCGGTGAAGCAAAATTGACTTACGAAGAATTATCAACTTTTCTTGCCCAAGTAGAAGCCTTGCTGAATTCGCGACCGCTTACACAGATGTCCAGCGATGAATCTAACCTTGACGTCCTAACGCCAGCTCATTTTTTAATTGGCCAGCCTATGATTGCACTTCCTGAACCATCAATGGATTCCGCGCCATTCTCATCCATCACACGATGGCATCTGCTACAAAAAATGCATCAGGACTTCTGGAGACGCTGGCATGTTGAGTATTTGACGACGTTACAACAACGTCCAAAATGGACCAACATAGAAGAAAACCTAACAGTTGGGAATTTAGTCATTGTCAAGGAGGATAACTTGCCTCCTACCGCTTGGGTCCTTGGTCGAGTAATTGCTGTTCATCCCGGACGAGACAACTTAATTAGAGTCGTTACGCTCAAGACGGCCAGAGGGGAGATTAAGAGACCTACCACAAAACTTTGTAGATTGCCAGTCTGTTAAGAAGCCTCTTAACGGGGGGAGAATGTTGAAGAATCGACATAAATAAAATAAAAACAAAACAAGTACTACTACCATACCAATCATTAATGTAACAACTCTCAAATTTTGCATTGTTTAATCAGCTTGAAAGTATTGCATTTATTTATATGTACTCTAGTTTAAAAATCATTTAACTGTTAACAACTTTGTTCTTGTCAAATAACTTTTTTGCATATGAAATCAATACATGTAAAGAGGGATTCAGTTAGTCTAAATTCCTTCTAGTATAGTTCAGACAAATCGTCAGTCATCACTTGAATTTAGACCAGGAACCTTGAATTTAAAGAGGCAAATAAATACTTTATTGAGTTCAATTGAATTGTGCATTTTTTTTTACTTTGTTGTTTTTACAAGATCTGAGTTGAACCAGTGCAGTGTCCATAGAAATCGTGAACAGGGGGATAAGGATACGTGTTGATTTTATGATTGATAGCATGAAATAAAGTAAGTAAAATTGTATAATTCATAACATTTCAATACAGGGTGTTTCCGCCATGGTGGACCACAGACCCATAGGTGATAGTAAATTGTCTGGCAGGAGGGGGTGGCATATCAACCGTTTCGAAGTTACATGGCCGTTCGAAGCACCAGTTTGGACCGACGGTAACCACCATACACCCTGCACTTTTCCAGACACAGTCTGTTTTGTGGAAACCTAGAATATTTTTTTAATCACCCTGTAACTTCGAAAAGTTTGATATGCCACCCCTTCCTCTTCCATACATTTTTTTGTTTGTCTAGGTGCGTACTACGGTTGATATGCCCCCCCCCCCTGTGCCATACAATTTTTCTTTTATTTCGGCGAATACTTTCACCTCCTGCTCACGACCACCATGGAGGAAACAGCCTGTATATCATCATTGGGTGCCCAAATTTTACTGATCAGCAGTTCGTTCTATATCTATCAAATATAGAAGATCTCAACTATAACTCTATATATGGCGTCATTTTGATGTAATTCTCCACAAATCTGTTTCTGCATATGGTGCTTCTTAAATGTGTCTTTCATCATGTGATTTGACAATTAGAGGTGTTTCTGTAATACCAGTATTAGAACTTGGTTTCTCTATTAGTTGAGAATATTCTGGGTAGCATTATAATGGAGTTTGTGAGCGATAGTTTAAAGAATTTATGCAAAAAGTGAAAATAAACGGGAAATAAACTAGAAAACTGAAGCACCTCCAAGTAAAAATGTATTTATTTATTTTTACTTTTTGCAAAATATTTACAGAATTATTAAGCCTTTGGATGACAACATTCAAAGATTATCTTGAAAGTTGGATGTCGCTTTCATGGGGGCTTAATGTTTCACAGTGTGTCACTTTTACAGGTTATAATAACCATGTCATAAAGGGTTCTGTCAAAATTTGACGTGTGTAGCTTCAGTGGAGTGCGGTTCAAATGACAACAGCTGGCTTCAATTCAATTCATTACTTTATTTCTTGCATCCATATTACAAAAGTAAAATGAGAACATATTAGTGTAATTTATGTAGATTGCCTAAATCTAATTTGAGCGGTGTCACGGGATGGCTTTCCGTTGTACATGTCCTAACTACTAACCGTTTGATACACGTACAACCAATAGTCTTTTGTTGTTCACGCACAGGCTTGTAGGCAGAGTTTGGAGGAAGAGGTGGATTTTTTAGGTATCCCGGACAAGCCAGTTCAACTTTCCAGAAATTTAGATAGGATATTCGGGCGAGACGTTGAAGGTGCCTAGTGAATCTGCATTGCCTTACTTATAATATCGATTCAAAAAGTAACTATGAATTATAAGCTGAGGAAAATTTTATATGGAAAACTTCATTACTAGTGTTCGAGAATCAAACTTTATTATAGATATTTGTACTTAGCATTATATAGAAGCAATACCAATATATTTGTACAGTGATCGGACTTACAAGGTAATACTAGTTAATATGCAATAGAATTTTAAATACCGTTTTCCTTCATACTAAATTTGTTATAAGTTTTTGAGTCTGTATCAAGTCAAATAAGTTAATTTTTTTTAGTCCAGTCTGCAATCAACTATGTACCAAACATTAAAATTATATATGAAATCCCAAACGTTTTGTTTAATTTAACTAGCCTTACAAACTCTCTCTCAAAAACGTTTTGGTGCCGAAACCCAGGAACAGATAAACTTTAAAAATTTGTGAACAGCGTGTTAAATTGTTAGTGGAATTTATTAGTGAAACTTACAGTTAAAACAATTAAGTGAAAGTGGATTAACATTCCGAATCAGGGAACATTCAATCATCGACTATGGAATAAAATACAAGATAAGTACAATTTCATTATTTCCACTAACAAATGCAAGCAAATTGCGCGAAATCATTTTCTACTAATGAAATTAACGGTATGCTTTACAAATGATCAAACTGATTGACATCATCTCTAGCTGCTGGGATTGCAGTCAAATTACAGGATTTATTCAATCGAGAGAGCAATTAAATGATCTTTCCATATAATTATTTGCTACAGAATCCGTACATTTTAAATTTGATAATTTGAGTCGCACTTGCAACAGAGCACATATTAACTACACGGAGGTGTCAGTATTCATGGAAAAGATCTCATTGCAGTACTCAATGTCATGCATTTTACATTCATTTATACAAATTAAGAAATTGAAGTAACCTACAATTGCATCGAAGAAATAATTAATTGCACCATTTTTTATCACATCAAATCAAGGAACGCATAAATTTAATTAGTAAACAGTTATAATCTGTTTTATGCACATGCAATTACGTGATATATAAAATCACGGATATATGATATTATACAACGAGATATTTATAACTAGACAAACTTTCTGGAATTTTAGCAAGTATAGTCTCGGTAACTGTGCGGTTTTTCCTTGCGTTTAATCATTTTTCAATACATTAAGTTACAGAATATTATTACAAGCTACGCGTGAACAATTTTAAGAGTATACCGTATTCATATGCCATATTATTGATATGCGCCGAGACTCGGATACAAATTATTTGAATTACCAGCATTATTCTTGGTATATATATTTACATTTTAGTGAACATTTTTGAAATCAATTGTAAAGTTTCACACTTACATGTCAATAACCACAGTGAACGTAAACTTTTTAGTTGTTAGATGTACGGAAAATACAACTAAAGATCTAAGTTCCCGATCGTTATAAGAATTAGAGACTAATCTGAACATAACTCATTGATATAACTTCTAGCAATATCAACGAATGAATCTAATTATTTAATATCAAATCAATTACTAATTCGGTTATTAAGCAAAGATAACATCGCGTTAGTGAATATATATAGCACGCATTTACTCTCAGTTAAATAATTAATTATTACAATAATAGATACCACATTCGTTTGCATAGAACGAGGTCGAGTTAAGGTTTCCTTAACGAAATTAGAGCCTTTTGCTAATAAGATACCTAAAAATAAAACTATTGAAGATCCAGAAACTCGATTGGAAAGACTCAAGGAATTGACTAAAGAATTTAAAGACATCGATGATTCGCTAGCTCTGTAAGAGGTTGAATCTGAGTACGACTCATTTGAAGATAAATATATGGAAATAAAAGTTTCACTGCGACAAGCACTTAAGAAAAGAATAGCTGAAGTTCAAAATGACGAAAAAACTAGAGAAGAGCTAAACACGACAGTCGATAAACTAGTTGAGCAACAGAAGGCATTTTTCGATGGATTCGCATCATCGTCCTCTTCCAGTCAAATAAAACTTCCGAAGACAGATATTCCTCCATTTAGCGATAATTATAAGGACTGGACGTCATTCAAAGGCCTTTCCGAATCGCCCATTGATAACCCATCGGACCTGTCACCTGTTCATAAACTACAATTTCTTAAAAGTCTACTTATAGGCGAAGCGTCCTCAATCGCTAAGCATCTCCAAAGTACAGAAGGTAATTACAAGCAAGCTCGGCATAAGCTTATGAAACGATACGATAAGAAGAACCAAATCGCATCAGCATACATACAAACTTTCATCAATCAGCCCAATGTGACACACAGCTTCGCTGCAAATTTAAGGCGTTTGGCTGACACCTCATCATAACTAATTCGAGGCATAGATATTCTCGGTGATGAAGCTTGTGATAGACGTCCATGGCTGATATATTTAATATTAAGTAAAGTCGATTAAGATACTCGGAAAGCATGGGCTGAAGAAACTACTGAAACAGGATTTCCAACGTTTGATTCATTCATAGAATTTCTAAACATCCGATGCGATGCCCTTGAGACATACGATCCTAGTTCCAGGAAATGATCGACTCAACAATCTATTCGAAATCTACACAATTGATACAACTTCAAAATGCATAATCTGCGAATAGTCTCACCAAATAAAGGGTTTTCCAATAAGAGGTGTTATTCTAATCAGCCCGCTATTTCGGTAGATGTCACTTTTGGAGCTGTCATTTTGTGATATTTGACAAGTAGAAACTACGCCATTAATATGGAACGATACACGATTCAACAACGCATTGCAATTATTAAAATTCACTATAAAAATGGTGAAAATGTGGCAGAGATGGTTCGTAAAACTCGAACATTTTTGGGTCGTCGTGAAGCACTTTGTCGGACCGCAATACAGAAATTGGTAGAAAAATTCGAGCTGTCGGAACAAGTTAGTGATGTGAAGAATAAAATCCGTGCACGTCGCTCAAGAACAGCCGAGAATATTGCTGCTGTAGCCGAAAGTGTTGAAGAAAACCCAGGTTTGTCCATTCCTCGTCGTTCTTTGGAATTAGGCATTCCACAAACGTCATTACACCGTATATTGCATAAAGATTTGGGTCTTACGGCTTATAAAGTTCAGTTAACACAAGAACTCAAGTCGGCCGATCATCAACAAGGTCGAGTCTTTGCTGATTGGGTCCTTGAAATGCATGAAAATGATCCGTAATTCCATCGAAAACACATCTTGAGTGATGAGGCCCATTTCCACCTCGATGGCTTCGTCAACAAGCAAAATTGTCGCATCTGGGGCTCAGACAACCCAAGAGTTATTGTTGAAAAGCCTCTCTATCCTCAACGTGTGCCTGTTTGGTGCGGTTTATGGTCCCGCGGGGTCATTGGACCTTACTTTTTCCTAAATGAGGCTGGAGCAACAGTTACGGTGAATGGATTGCGCTATCGACAGATGATTAATGATTTTTTATGGCCGGAATTGGATGTTATTGATCTGGACAACGTTTACTTTCAACAAAACGGCGCTACGTGCCATACAAGCAACGAAACCATTGATCGTTTACGGGAAAAGTTTCCGGACCGTCTTATCTCTCGAAGAGGTGATCACAATTGGCCACCGAGATCTTGTGACTTAACACCTTGAGACTTCTTTCTTTGGGGCCACGTGAAAGAGAAGGTCTACGCCAACAGCCCAGCGTCGATTCAAGACCTCAAAGATGGATTTCGTGAGGCTATCGAGGACATAGGGCAACCACTTTCCGATTTGGTTATGGAAAATTTCATGAAAAGGATATGGTCCTGTAGGCGTGGTCGTGGTGGTCATTTGGCTGATGCTATTTTCCATTATTAGCGGCATACCTTTCTCTTTATAACAAAATAAAGATCCGATCATTTATCTCAAAAAATGGCATTTTTCTTTGAATATCAAAATAACACCTCTTATTGGAAACCCCTTTATGTATATGCGCCCCGCGATTTCAAACGACGGGACGGTGGCTGATGTTTTTGAAAGTGTAAGATTACATTTTTGAAGCCACCGTCCGAAGCAAATAATTCTGGACATGTTTGAACAAGTCCAGAATTAAAATGTAAAATTTTCTCAGGATAAGAAAATGCAATTTAGCATTTTCAATCTTGAACACCGGCTCTTGATCACGATGAAGGTGATCAAGAGTTGAGTTGATTTTTAGCCATCGACAAGCGAGTTTTTTTGGTTCTTTCCCTCTAAGAAGCGGTTGATTTGGGAGCTCTTTTCTTCGGTGGGTGGAAAAAGTAAAAAGGGCTAGTTGTACGGTTTTCCTAATTTTAGAAAGAAATTGTGTGTTGGAGTTAAAAAAAAAGAAGTCGAGTTGTACGCTTTTCCGAATTTTAGAATAAATTGTGTGCTATAGTTAAAGAAAAACGAAGTCTAGTTGTACGCCTTTTCGGGATTTTAGAATGAAAGGTGGATAATAGTTTTACAAATGGTTATGTTTATGATGTCAAGAAGTGTAATTAAATTAAGTTAAATAAATAAAATGATCAAGTGTAACCTGATGGACAAGTAAAAGTACAAATAAATCGATTAATAGTGAATCAGAAGACTTGTTTTATTAACACCAGTTTTGGATTACTAGCAACAGGAAAGAGCGACGAATTCAAGGTGAGAAGTAGATATTTAACAAAGTTACTTGAAGAATGCTTTCCCACGACAATAACTCCGTTCATTCCTACAGCACAGCACAGCGCATTCCATTATGATAATTTAAGACTCCGGAGTATCTGTTACACAAAATATCGTTCAGAAGAGAATATTTCGCACTTATTTCACACTACTATGACGTAAAAATCACGTTTAATTATTTATTTTTCACAATATCGCGAATTCAAATCCGAGAACTTATTTTCAAAATTATGAAATGTCAGAATGTTGAACTGACACAAAATAGCCACTAAGCCCTCTTGTCATTTCTCGCTCTCCCCCCCCCCCCCCCCCCCGCAAGCCACCGATTAGGTCACACTGTCATTGAACTGCTTAAACACGTACACTGTATTCGCACGATACCCCGCTTCCTTATTAATTTTTAAGCTAATTAAAACCACTTCAACTTCCTAAACAATTTTCATTTAATGCAATACTATTTTTCAATATTTTTAGTGTTTCTAATCGACAAATAATAATTAATTATGAATCGGTGTACAATTGTAGGAAATAAAGTGTTTTACAGCCTGTTCAAAATTTGTGACTTTTTGAAGAGAGAATGCTCAGTCCATTCGTATTATATGTCAGTGTCAAGGGATACGCTATTAGGAAAGCACAGTATGGCAAGAAGGAGATACGGAAAGGATTAGGAAATGCAGAGGTGCTTTAACCTTCGCAGATTGTAAATCGGAAGAAAGAAATTTACATAATTCGGGATAAAAAAGCATGACGAAATTTTGATGTATTGAACGAGGAAGACGTATCTCTAGTCCGAGTTTTGCATATAATTTAGCTGGCAATACAATAACGTCTTGGTTCATAAAGTTTAATTATTAATAAGTTGAGCTGCTTCCATCTAAATGCAGTCATCATATTATTAAACTAACTTTATTCGCTTAAAAACTACATTAATTTTTGTGATCTTCAGTTAAGCTAATACACTGACATCTATATGTATAACTGGACTGCTCGGTGATCCAAAAATGCATGAAAACAAATGGCACCACTTTTATATTTGTAAAAAACTCGAGTCATAATTAAATTTTGAAAACAAAAATAGTCCCAAATACTTTTGAGGTAAATTTGTTAAATCCAGTGCCCTATGAAATAGGAGATCAGTCAGTCTATTTATGTACATGTCAGTGGCTATATGCAACATATAATTATTTGTACTAATGAGCGACAAAAAAAATACTCAAGAACATAACGATTAAGCCATCACGCATCAGTGCTACTAATATCAGCAGTTATGAACAAAATAATATTAACATTTCAATGCACGGATTAAAATTGTTGTAATTTCTGACCTGATCGCTTGCAAAAATATATACTTTTCTTTATTAATATGGCATATGCACACACGCACACTCATTATTTTCTTACCCGTAGGTCTTACGTTGTTACTCTGTACACCGTGATCTAATAGCACGGCATACTGATATTAACAAGGTATGCCAACTAGATTTTTAATAGGAGATGCAGTGACGTCACGCAGAACTTATTTTCTATTTATTTTTTATTTATTCATTCTTGGTGGCGGAGTTATTTCTAAGAAAAATTAAGGGTTTCGCTAAGTCAGATAACAAAATGGAACATGTTGTGAAAAGTACTTTTTGGACACAGTCGATCGGATGAAAATTAGTCAACTTTATTTACTTTCGGTTAAAGTATGCCACTGGATGTGAATAGAATACATTTTTATACCCTAGATGAAATCTATAGGGTATACTAAGTTTGTCATTCCGTTTGTAACATCTCGAAATAATGATGGTAGAGCAAAATGGATTGGACACCCATTCATAATATTAAAAGTTATATTGATTTTTGCATGTCCGTCCGTCCGTCCGTCCGTCTGTGCGCACGATAATTCGAGAACGCGTATACTTAGAGAGCTGAAATTTTGTACACGGACTTTAAAAAAAAAAGTAAAATTAAGTTCGAAAATGAGACAAATCGGGCAACTTCTTCGTGGGGTTGCCATATAAAAATTTCGTTTTCCGCTATATATTTGGACACTGCCTGAGAACGCGTCGACGTAGAGAGCTGTTTTTACTACATTAGCAAATAAAATGTCAAAAGTGGACTAAATCGGGCAACTCCTTCTTGGTCTTGCCATATAAAAATTTAGGTCTTTTACGTATACTTTGAAAACGATCAGTCCAAGACATTTTTATTGTACTAAAAACTTCTACGAAATCCTATAAAATTGGTTATAATCATTTTTTCTGTGCGACAAACCATTCTAGAAATATATGCGAAAAACAACTTCAAAATCAAACTTGAATAGATCGGTGACCATACGAAATTTAATACGGGCATTCATCTAGGAGGGTATCATAAGAATTGGTCTTAGACCAATTCTAGCTTTTTTACTTGTTAAGATGATTTTTGGAAAATCGAATTTTCGCTCTGTTTCGGTACAGCATCGTTCGGATTTGTGTATCATTGAACATAAAAGCGCTTTTCGATACCATATTTTATATGAAATATTCGTTTCAAAACGTATCCCGGCTAAGGTTCTCAGTCCGTTCTATTTTCTGGTTTATGGTGGTTTCAAGTGATTAATTTTGGTACTGTTCTGAAACCTCAAAGTGAAAAAACGCTTTTTATTTAATTTGATTTTAATTTAATTCAGGTGATTGTTTTTACTTTATTGAAAATTTGAGACCTTATGGTTCTAATTGCACAATATTTCTTAACAACAGAGGTTTTTTTGTGGAATTAAAAAAATAATAATATTACGCATTATGACTTATTAATTTTATCTATTACTCTTTATTTGATATTTAAAAAAAATCAGTGGCGGCATCTTTTGTTGGAATAACCATAGTTGCACTTATACTTCGAATATATGTATGCATTTTATATAATACCTATATATGGAATATACAGTTAAGGTAGTGTTAAAAATATCATTAGCTGTGACAATGGCGGACTGTGAAGATTTAATGGATATTCAGTTGGATAAGGTAATAATGTAAGTAGTTTTTAAAATTAAAAAGGTATTCGAGATTAATTTAATTTCAATACAATATTTTTTAAGGATGAAATGGAAAAAGAAATGGAGATGGGAATAGGAAAGGAAGAAGAAGAAAGCGGAAAAATGAAAAAGAAAAAGCAGAAAAAGGAAAAGTAGAAAAAGCAAAAGAAGAAAGAGAAAAAGATAAGAAGATAAAGCAGGGAAAAAGGAAAATATTTTATAAATCTTGGTAAATTTAAAAATTTATGAATAAAATTATTTTTCAAGAAGAAAACTAACAAAAAAAACTTACAAATATTACATTTGCTACAGGCAGCAAGACTGTTTATAAATTTGTTACTTCTTGTAATTGTTAAGAATGTAAAGAATAAAAGTGCATACATTTTGAATATAAAAGCTTTTCTTATAATTTGCATATTGAATATATTGAAATTTTATACACTATATAGTGAAATTGAAACTTTTGTTTTCTTTAAAAGAAAGACAGTTGTAAGGCTTCATTTACTCGGCGACCCTAGCTTATGTAAGTAAATGTCATGACAATTACTGTCGTCATATCTTTAGATATTATGCATTACATCAAATTCATTTGCAGCTCTAACCACCGCACCCTTACCTACCTAGCCAGCTATACACACACGCCGGGCAACGCCGGCGGGCTCACCATAGTAATACCAGTAATATGTTCTACTGGCGCGCTTAAAATCGAACTCACTGTGAAGCTCTGGGTAGTGATTTTTTAGAAAGAGGTTCTAGCTGCAGTAATGTAGGTGTTCTTGGTGATTATTTATATAGTCACAGCGACGTTGAAATATTAGAACCATAATCACGGGAGCATGAAGAAATTCGTATATGAAGCATCCAGGAAAAAAATTCCAAAAAGGCATTAACAGGACTTTACAAAATATCAAACAAACATGAACTGCCTCTGACACAAAATGCCAGAACTCTAATTAAAACTCCTAGAGAGATAATATTAGCTAGACCAGTTTCCCCAAGTAAATACCAACACTTTGGGTGAGAGGCAAAGCTGAATTTATTATTAAGCAAATCTTCCAACGAGTAGGTCGTTGAAATTGATGGATTGCCAATTTCAAATTCTTCTGGACTGTGCATGTGGCCAATACTGGGCTCTGTTGTTTTGACGAATATCTATTTGCCACCATTTATTATCGGAATTTACGTGGGTTAACATAAATCCAAATACTCGAAACTTTATATGCGATGCTCCAGCATGCTATTTCGTTTTCGGTACTGTGTATCATCGAAGTTTTCATGGATGCCCAAAATGCGACCAAGTTGGTTCTTATACGAATTATAAAATTGTATATTAACCACTAAGTTGGGAGAGCAAACAAACCAAGATTTTAAAAATAGAGGGAAAATTCTGCATCACACTGCCAAATATCGAAGTGAGCTCTTTGTTTTGGAATAGATTGAGATAGGCATGGTCTCGCATTTTCCCATTGGGCCAATGCATTTGCTTCATCTGTGAATGTTTTAAAAAAGATTTTAACTTATATTTGCAATATAAGCAGTAGTAAGTGTGTTACATTTGGATCCACAGGAGAGCACAAAGGACAAATTTCAAAGATGTTTGGGAGTCTTGGAGAATTCCTTCTTTATAAATTTCCACGAAAGCCAAGAAGGATTGACGAAAATGTTAGATGGAAGCAGTTGAATGTATATATACCGTCAATTTGTTTTACTACTTAGCGCTTACGGACTCTTCGTAACGTCGACGACGTTGCGATCTGTTATTGATATGGGTGAGCGAAAGAGAGATAACCAACGTTCATCACAATTCACCCTTCTAACTTTATTAAATTTCTGTATAGCAGCACTTCAAATTATCACGTTCAACTCCAAATACTGTACATATTAAAGGTAAAATTAAGAACATTCAAAAGCTATGTTAAATAGGACATCCCATCTAGTCACAAGCTCATCTAAATACTGACTGACTATAATTCTAAAACTTTCTGTGCCTGAGAGTTGTGCTCTCTACTACATTCAAACTAAATTTCACTAGTTACGTACTTTTAGTACAGTGTCGTAACAAACCTTATTGCTGAATCGCACCAGTGGCGTATCAAACTTCCTTTATTAATATTATTCTGATCATGTTCAGCAAATTACGTTCACAACGCAGACTGTGCCCAGTTAATGTTAGAAGAATTTGTTCAAATCAAAACTACTTTGATTTTTAAGGAGATCATCAATTAAGATACAATATTCATTGCCCTCTTCATTTGTTAGAAGGCTGTAAAATGCATGGACCGATAGATAGGAATTCTTATGTGTGTCACTATGAAATTTTCAAAATTTGGAATAAGGCACCTGATAATTACTGCTGCATTAAAACACCTGGAGAAAAAATTATAGTTGAAAGAAATAAGCTTTTAGAAATTAATGAAGGACGTCAAAACTGAGGGCGCAAAAATTACAGAATATAAGTCCATTTTATTCAAATGCTCTTGAGATTGAGGGCTATAACATCGGACCTAAAATCAAATATTATACAAGACTTTTCACCTGAGGAAGTAATGTACAAGTGCGTAACCTTACCTCTCTTAGACGCTGAGGAGTTACTAATACCATTACTACACTTGTTCCGAAATTAGGTTAATTATTCCAATTTTTCAATTTTCAAAAATATAAAATATCCCTCTCTTTTTATGCATTCGTTTAATTTATATTGTTAATCTATGTATATTGAAGAGGAAGTAGGATATCTCCTTAGTATTAGAGATGGAAAAGAGAATTTTAAAATTAGAGCAGGCGCCACCTACTCTATCCAGAATTTCAATTTATTACGGGGAATGTGTGGAATTGAGAAAAGATAGTATGAAGCTCTTTTGAAGTTTTTTGAGATCTGAAAATAATAATCCATAATATATTATTGTATCCTTTTCCTTTTTAGTTTGAGATATACGCAATGTCATGTCCTCCCAGTACGAGGTGAAAAAAAATATGATTATTAAATTAACAGTGTTGTTGAAAAAAAAGGGAGGTACAGAATAATTTCGGAATTTTGATGTGGAACTCCCAATAATGAATAAGGAAGTTTTGAAAAATTCCAGTAACAAATTAGAAAATAATGACTATAAAAAAATCTTTGTAAGAACATTTTAAAAGATCAAAGATCATATTTATATCATTTCTAAATTCTCAGGTTTTGTATGTCAAAAAATTAAAGGCAACAAAAGATTTTTAAAATTTTTTTTCAAAAGTTAATAATGGACGAGCTGGAAAATGTGTACAATTGGAAGGGAAAAGCTGGAAACATTGTTTTTTCGAAAGTTTTAAAAATATAGCAGGTTCTTTTTATCGTAAGTCTCAACTAATTTTAGTTTTATATAGGGTGTTCGTTAGTGAGTTATCTTGTTACAGTTATTTATAAAAATAATTTCTTTAAATAAATTTACAGACGCACAACACTGGTACGTTGGAAGCAATAACTGAAACTTTAAAAGATGCGAATATGACGATAACAAAAGATTATTACGTAGCACTTTAAAAAACAAAAAAATATTTTCTTTATATATATTTCACATTTTATGCTTTTTTCAATTTTAAATCCTGAATATGGGTTTCATTTTCATTCATATCTAGTTTTGAATACATTTCGAATATCTATCAACAGAATATATCTATATAAATTTTATATCCTTTCGAGTATGTTCTGAAAATGATCTTTCGGCTATGCACTATTACAACCGATTACGACACGTTCATTTTGACCGACGCACAGTGAGGTATTTGATCAAAAAATTTGGCCAAAATTATTTTTTATTTATAAATTGGATATGGTAATTGTTTCATTCATAGAAGAATGTTTAAACGCATTTTGAAGATTTTTTTTAAAATAAAATATTAGAATTGCAATATACTACGATATACTCAATTTTTTTCTTTCTTAATCAATACTAATGTCGATGTTTCAATTTAGCAATTCAGTTCAATTTAACTTCTCGTCCCGGCAGGCAGTTTCTTTAGAGAAGGACTTCTTTCTTTTTTCTGGTGCCTTCTGTGAATTATAATTGAGTGTGCATGCTGTCAAATGTTTGTTGCGAGCTTCTGCAGCTTCTGGGGAGAGCTGTTCTATTGAGAGCAGAACAATCGAAATTACTTCAGAACAATGACGGAGTTATTTTATGGATCGTGGGTGATATTGGATGCCATTTATACAGCTGGACATAGAGCTTTCGATCTCTCTTGCGTATTTTTGAAATTTTTTAATGTTAATTTTGTGATCATGATTATATACTAGACTTTAATCTATTCCAGTAATAGACGCAGACGTTCGGAAAAAAATCGTCTACTGTTTCCATCATTAATGTTTCCAAAATTGCTTTGGGGACGTCCACTATCCAGTCCATCTCACTCCTAAATCGTTCTTGAATTTCTTTCTTTTTCTCTTGGACAGCATCTTTATCGAATTTCATTTTGATCTGCCATTTTTGTAATTTTTTATTGTATATTGAATCTGATCTTTGCATGAAATATCGAAAGGTCAAATTTTAATGACTCTTCTATAACATCTCGTTTCTTCGTTAAATCATTAAATTCTTTTGGTGTGGTTATATCTTGGCCTCGATCATATTAAACAGTACAATGCGTCTTATTTTGGTGCTTTCAAATTCAGTCGGATTGAGGGTATTTATTTTTGATTCCACATAATGGATCTCTTCGTTTGTAGTACCCATAGTTTCGCGTACCAATCTTATTCTTATAGGTCTACAGTACCGTGGTCGTGGTGATGAGGGTAAAGGACTTACGGCAAAATACTGACTCACCTCTTACAAAGAAGCAATTCACTATGGTTGCATTAGTGCGTCACATAACGGGAAATTAACATATTTAGCTTTGTTTCTTTTGCCTTTTCCTCGCAAGACTCATGTGGGAAGGCCTACTGACATTATACATACCTGTGGTAGGTATTGTAGTTCTTCCGTTAAGGCAATCTCTGTTATTTTTGTAAATATGACTTTTTTCTTCTGTGCTGTTTGATATCGAACGGATGCTTTATCATTGACAATTTATGCTTCGAATCTCCTCGCCATTCTTCTTCTTCAGAATACAAATCAATAATTTTTTTTTCATACAATCAAGTTTTTTATCAAAAGTAGGCTCATTAGAACTTTCCAAAATAGAATAAATATCTTTCCTAATCATAAACTTTACGCCCGAAGCCCCTACAGTAGGAAAATAATTTATTTTTCATATTATTAATAAAATGGGACATGTTGTATAAGAAAAATTACAAAAATATATCCGCGGCATTCCGCGGGAATTTTTTTAGTAATTTTCTTTTACGATAAATTCCCTTTAATTTGAAGTATAAAAAACTGCATAGAAAAGCTTACAAGTAAACTAAAACGCCAAGAGTTTGTACTGATAATTATAAATATTATGTATTTTACCCTATGTCTCTTTCATTTTTATAATTTCTAGAATTCAAGATTCATTTCATTAAATAATGTATAAAATATTAGAACATACCTGGTATCGAATTATTCATAGTATGAATTTCACACATTGGATCACAAAATAAAACTAAAATAATTTTTGTAGGAGTAAACTTGAAGCCCATCGAGAAATCACACACAGTAAAAAATTTTCTAGTTAAATTTAACTGCGTGCATGTCTAGTTATTATGACTAACTGGATTTCTATTTAAAATTAAGATTAGACTAGGATTCCGGATATAAATAAATTCTTTCTTATTTTAATTTCTAGTTTTTTCGGAATTCGAAAAATTCAGTTTTTTTCAAATGTGTTTCAAGTTAACTATTTGGAGGTTCAGTTATTATACATTCCTGGATTGCATATCTATCAAATCATTAAAAGTGAACTGATTTGTAGTTGTGTTCCAATGACTCCCGCAACTGCATATCTAGTTTACCCAAATGAAAATCAATTTAAGTGAACTGATTTATACTTGCGTTGTTTTATGCGTACTGATAATCCATTAAAATGTACCGAATTCTATTTAAAATTAAAGAGAAATTCAATAGAGTCCTCATTCTTTAGGATACATGAGGACTGAGTTTTGTTCATTTAGTATTGTGAAGTGAAAGTCGACGGATGTGTCAAAGTGTATAAAGTGTTTACAGTGCTTAGAAAATAATATTTTCTATAATTTATATGCTATAATTGATTGTCAGGTAAATAAAATGTGAAGGCCTTTAAAGTCTATAAAGGCCTAATCAGAATTGCCTTCAAAGTCGGAATTTTGGTTAGACCTTAAAAGCTGGAACAGAATGCAACGTACCCCCGCCGCAGTAAACATAAGGAATTGTCATGCCGAAGTTGAATGGATTTCAAATACATTATTTAGGCCATAGTGAACGCCGTCTCTGAAGCCGCCACAAGAAATTTGGTCAGCGCTTTATTATTTGGCTTCATTATCTAACTATATTACTTTCTGCTGCAATGAGACTTTTCATTGCTCCTTTGTTAGTTTGCTAAACAACTTTGTATTTCATCGATTGTTCCAACTGTCGTTTTACTTCCTCGATTTACCTAACATCGTAGCATAGCGTAAGCTAAGGTTCTTTAATAAATGATTTACTATTCTATTCTCACTTTAAAGTGGAAGCAAATATTTCTTAAATAAAATCTACTTTTGTTTGAAATTGTTTTTCTTTTGAAAATAAATAAAACCCCAATATATAAATTATACTACCGTAAAGGTAACAAATTTTCCTTTAAAATAGCCTAATATTTGATTTATCTTTTCGTTTCACAACGCAGTGAGCAAGTGCAACTAGCGAAAATATGAGGCGAATGCGTAGCTCTGCCGTTTCACTAATTAAAAAAAATACTTTGAGTAATGAAAAACGTGAATTATGTAATGTAGAAGGTGGAGAATATTTCAAAATTTATGGATACATTATGGGATAATATAAAAAAATGGTTAACATTGTTTATTGGTCTTTCTTACAGTTAAGAAGTTACTGTGTGTTAAACGTTGAAAGACTCATTTTATCATAAAACTCAATAGGCAAGCACAAAGCTCTGATTGTATTCCAGTGTGCTTTGTGGTATGAAGGTGTAGGGTTATGTTTGAATAGAAAAACATAAATTTTTATTAAACAAAGTACTTAGATTTTTATACTGTTAAATACACAAACAATTAAAGAACAAAATTCCTGAATAAAACTTTTAGTACAGAGGTTTGTTTACTTTATGCAGAAGGTTAAAGTTGAAAATAATGCATTTTCCGTAAGAACAAATGCTAAAAGGAGTACGAAATCGTACCACTATAATATGTTCAAAGAATTTGATGTCACGGCCTGAAACATAAAGACGGCAAGCAGAACTTAAAACTCTTTTGCTGTGGAGAAAAACTACCAAATAATAATTAATCTAATGGAAGAAACTTATGGTACTAGGCGAACTATGATATTATCCGGAAAATCGGTGAAATACATCTTTGACATGTTTCCAAGAATAATTGATTTTAAAGGCGCTATGGTAAGAAATTATACAAAATTTACTATTGACATCCTTACTTATTATATTCGTATTCAGATTAACCTAGATTTCCAAAATATGGGACAACATGAAGGATGCATTGATGACCTTGCTATGTACCAAGTAAATATCCTTCATAGTGATACTTATGGAGAATTTTTAAAAAATGGTAAGAATTCATACTATCTTAAAAGTTTGAGTTAGTTCATAAGTTTTAATTAAGTTAATTCTTATTTCAACTTATTTTTGACGCAGAATATTTATTTTAATTCTAATAAAAGATTTTATCTTTTTTTCTTTAGATAACTTAAGAATGCTCGCAATGGTCTTGAAAAACCTGCCCAACCGCCAAATAAAACGGTCATACTGCCAAATTTCCACAGATATGGAGAATTGGGAAGAAAAAAAGTCAAAACATTATAAATGTCACTAATACAGTGGATCAATATAAGTTTGAAAATAATTTAGGAATACAACAATAAATTTGTACTTTGTACTTTTCATATTTTCAGCTCGAAGATGACATCAACGCCATTATAAAAGAAATAAGTGGGGGTCAACCCATAATCATCTGTTGATCTGAGCGACTTTTTGAAACAGGAGTTTTTTATGTTTTTTTTTTTTTGAAGATATTTGTATAGAAACAGAGGACGATGTACACCATGCCTTAGATATATTGTATAAGTCTCACTATGTATTAAATTTAAGTACAGTACACATTTGACAACATTTTTAATTTTTTGACGCTTTTATCAATAAAAGCAAAAAAGTAAATGCATTAGGGGTAGTGTCTATATTTCACAAAACTCTGATTGATTGATTGAAAATATTGGGTTTCTCTTTTTTAGTCTTTTTTTTTCCATATACAGTGCAAGTACATATGTATTTGCAACTAGTGTTTCTTTAAAAAAATAAATAAGTGTATAATTAAATTATCCAGTTTTGGCTTATTCTTTCCCCTTAAATAATAAAAAAACATTATTTCCTGATAAGAACTAATGCCATATAAACATTTTCGGCTATCAAATTCTGTTGTACCAAGTGAAAATCTTACAAATAAATGAGCAAAATGTTATGCATGTACATGTATACGAGTATATTATACTGCAGGAAATTGGATACGAAAATTAGCGAGGATAAACAGGAATGTAGTTTTCGCAACCAGAGCAGATTTCTAGTGAAATTAAATGAAAGTTTTTAATTTCACTAGAATCTGTTCTGATTGTGAAAAATGTATCCCTGTTTAATTAAACTGAATTCGGCTTAAATTGACTGTAAATTTAGGTAATATATCTAACTGATTAGGTAGGCTGGTTAAACTAGAAATCTTCTTTAATTAACTGGAAAGGCATTTTGTAATTTAAGAGTTAATCTAGTTGACAAATGGGAAATAACATTTAAATTTACTTGAAACCCAGTTCATAAAATAATACTGGATACATAGTTTTCATGTCCAGAAATCTATTACATATTCACTAGAAATGCAATTGAAATATCCAACTGGAATTCTGCTTAAATAATTCCAACTAGATTTTTTACTAGAATATCTAGGAGATCCACTCTAGTTCACTTTTAATACGGATCTAGTTGAAAATCTTTTACACATACCACTGTCAGCAAACGGTAACATCTGACTGACGGGATCACTTGGCGCTAGATCCCAGTGAAAAAAAAAATGGCTATATTTTTCTCCGTAGAACCTTTGGCTTTAATAAAAACGATTGTTTGTTCATGAGTCCAAATTTTCGAAAATGCTTTTTTGGGCAGACTTTTGCGTCAAATACTCCACTGTGCGACGGTCAAAGACTTCGTTCGGTAGGGCACATGAAATTTTTTTTTAAATGATTATTACTTAACTATTGAATTTTATTATATTTGTGTATATATTATTTACATATTCGGTTACGCGTAACTTGATGAACTTATTTATTTTCCTAAGATATAACATGTATTTTTATATCAATCCTTGTAGTCAGAGAACATGCTCTCATATCCTGTGGAGCATATCGAGAAGATGGTCAGAACCTCTTCTGAGCTATCTCGGAACTAGGAAACACATTTTTAGTATTTCTTTATCTTCTCGTTAACTAAATATACACTACAAATAAATTGTACACTGTGTAAAAGCAACCAAATTATATTTATGTTGAATTCGGTGTAAGTAGATACATCTTTTATGTAATACAGAAAATATTCTGGAGATATCTATTACAGTACATAATCAATGCTGTCACTGTCAAGATAAAATAAAGGTCTGATTTCAGACAAGTTGGTGTACATTTGGAATCGATTAAACATACCTTGTAAAGCTGTGGACACGGGAGTACCGTTTGATTGAAGAGAAAATTACTCTTCCGATCTCTGTTCGTCTAGAACTAGATCTATCTATTGTGCCTATCAATATTCGACCTAACTTGCAAATAATAAGAAAAATATGAAGTTCAAGTGGCGCTCTGACAAAAAGTCTTGAGTTACTGCTATGAGGAATAAGTTGAAAGCTACACTTTCCGGCTCCAAAATTATACGGTTGCATGATCTTGGTATTAGGAATATTAGTGATCAGTCTTCTGCGGTATACCATTTTTCATTTGAGTTGCCCGATTCGTCCCATTTTCGAAATTAAATATACTTTGATTGTAGTAAGCCCGCGTGCTAAGTTTCATCTTACATGCAAGTTCATTTAAAAAATTTCATGGAGACGTAAGGTCTTGTGTAGTTATGTAGATAAGTGTAGCAATAAAGGAAAAAGCAGAATCGGAAAAACAGAAGAAAAAAGGAATCGGAAATTGTTGGTAAATGATGTAAGGCAAATGATTCCAGAAAATTTCATTTTCCCGGTATGTATTTATTAATTTCTCTCAAGTATTTATTTTCCGCCATCTTGAAAACAGTATAATGTCAAAATAATATCACTCAGCAGCCATTAGTTTTCATCATGCAAGTTCGCTGAAAGCTGAGCTGCCTGCATGGCAGTAGGGAGGTATGGCAGTGCAAGTTGCATGCAAGCTGTACTATCTAGTGTAACCTCCGGATAAGTGATTGCGTTCTCGAGTTATTTTGCGGACGGACAAACGGAAGGACGGACATGCAAAAATCAAAATAACTTCTAATATTACCCATATTGCTATACCAGCCTTATTTATGTGCGTTACAAACGGAATGACATACTAAGTTTTTCTATGATTGGATCTAGGGTATAAGACGGCGATACAGTATATTAGGGGAACAAGTAAAACAAATCACTTATTATCTTCTTTTTTAAAGAAGTTCAGTTTTCTTAAAGTAACAAAATTTTACAAGAGCTCACTGACAATGTTACCAACTGAAATATCAAGTGAGACAATATGTTTTCATAAAATTTAGAATTTAATTATGGATGGAGCGGAACCAATTAATAAAAAATCAATTTTATCAGCTTTTATCAAAAGCCAAGTCTAACAGTTTGTTAGTTTATAATGGTTACGTTTTATTTAACTGGGGAGAAAAAAAATAATGGGTTTATTATCGCCTGACGAGTTGCTTTCAAAAAAATTATTGCGCTAAACTATTTTAGCGATATAATCTCCGAAACAAAAGCAGGTTAACTACCATTTTGAACTTAAATACTTATATTATAATATTTACATACATATATTGCCATCTAAAGTGAGAGCTAAACTTTCTTAGTTATACGTCGTTGTTCTCCAGCCGGTCAGGTAACAGACATAAAATCGTAATTACTTTAAATACCTCAGAAAAAGAACTTCCAAAGTAGATCGAATTGCCGAATATTTTAAAGATTTACTTAAAACTTTTCAGATTTCCTTTCACCGATATTCCATTACATTATTTCAATGACAAGGAATTGATACGACCGGGGAAAGGAGAAAGGTCCACAGAGAATTGCACTTTGGTGGATGCCATGAATTTCAAAGAAGATATTTATGCCTGTCATTATAAGTTTTGAGCGGAATAAAGAGGAAAAAAGTAGCCTGAGAAAACTTTTTCAATCGATTTCATATCGAACTTGTCGATACACTTCATAATGCAGCACCACAGACAATGCTAGAACTTCCGACAGTAATTGCAAAATTGAATAAATTCACAAGGACGTATACATTAGGTGGTTTTAAAAAATCTCCAGATGTATAACCAGTTGGAAATTTTCTAAGTTGAAAACTTTATGAAATAAGAATTTCTTTCTATAATTGAAACAATTCAATAAAACATAGTCAGTGGTATTTTAGATTAACCCGCTATCACAACTAGACAAAGACCCTAATCGACCATCTCCAAGTTATTAGTTTTATTTAAAGTTTCAATCCTCTATGCAAATTACAAAGTTTTTCCCACAATGAGGCGAGTTATTATTGCATAAAGCATTTCAGTTTGATGTTTTCTTTTCAGGGTCATATTTTCCTAATTACTGCACTAATATTACATACATCCTCCTTCCGTCGTATGTACGTACTCTTTTGATTGTACTGTGTGGTAGTACGTATACCTCAGAAGGAGGTACTTTTCCTACAGCATTAAAATTTCCTGGAAAGATTCTTGAGCTCGTTAAGTTTTCGATTAATTACTGCCAGCTGACTACAATTTTGCACTTCTGCATCATTTTTAGATGGCTTTACCGGAAATAATTATAAAATTAACATATTCACGGACGTACAGGGCATCCATGCTGCACGTAGATATGAAAAACTTAATAAATTAGGTTTTTAGCATTTTAAAATGGGACACCATTATAAACATTCCATTCAAAAGTTCTCCAAAGCTACTTGTGTTACTATACAGTAACATGAATGCGAGCGTAGTGTCTTGGGCTGTTTATTTAAAAACTTTAACCCTTACCATTCTTTTGAAAATAATGTAAAAGAACTGAAAATATAATCATAATGTGTTGTCTTTACATATCCTTACATTATGCATTCAACAATCAGCATAAAATATAGTTATTTAGATATTATAGTAGGTACACATAGCACGCTTCTGATATGAGACGGATTTGATTTGTATTTGTTAGATTGCAAAAATTCGTTCATATAACTGTAAAGGACTTTTGAACAACTAGCAGTGGCATGGCGGGGACTTGTTACGAGGGGAATCAAGCAGGCTATTATTTTATAATAGCGTTACATAACCCTGCCTTCAAAAGTTATTGCCACGATTTTAATAAATTATCTATACCCCCTCATTCGCTGATTCTTAAGCACCCAGGAATAATACAAACAAAAAAACAAGTAAAAAAGCTAGAATTGGTCTAAGACCAATTCTTATGATACCCTAGATGAATGCCCGTATTAAATTTCGTATAGTCACCGATCTATTCAAGTTTGATTTTGAAGTTGTTTTTCGCATATATTTCTAGAACGGTTTGTCGCACAGAAAAAATGATTATAACCAATTTTATAGGATTTCGTATTCTGCAGAAGTTTTTAGTACAATAAAAATGTCTTGGACTGATCGTTTTCAAAGTATACGTAAAAGACCTAAATTTTTATATGGCAACACCAAGAAGGAGTTGCCCGACTTAGTCCATTTTTGACATTTTATTTGCTAATGTAGTAAAAACATCATGTACAAAATTTCAGCTCTCTAAGTATATGCGTTCTCGAGTTATCGTGCGCACGGACGGACGGACCGATGGACGGACGGACCGACGGACGGACGGACGGACGGACGGACGGTCGGACATGCAAAATCGAAATAACTTTTAATATTAAGAATGGGTGTCCAATCCATTTTGCTCTACCATCATTATTTCGAGGTGTTACAAACAGAATTACAAACTTAGTATACCCTATAGATTTCATCTAGGGTATAAAAAACAATAAAAAAGCTTAAGAATTGTTCTTATATACCCTAGAATAACCGAGATAATTTCATATGGTCACCCACTTGTGCAAGATTGATTTTTGATGTGGTTTTGCGTATATACTTATTTCTAAAAGCGTTCATCGAATAAAAAAAACTGATTCTAACCAAATTCATAGGATTTTATATTCTGAAGAAATTTTCATGATAGTATTCACAGTATACTATATTTTTGTATAGCAACACTAAAATGGGTTACGCGATATAGCCCATTTTTTTGTTTTTTTGTTTTTGTATGTTATTAAGCCAAGCTCAGGGGAAACTTGTAAAGATTTACCCTATGATGCAAAGCAGATTGTATGCCGGAGGAAAAACAGAAAATGGTAAGCTGTTCCACATTCGCACTGTTCGGAATAAGAACCATCACGGAATTTTACTGTACGGTCGAAAGTAATTTGAATGGTTAGAGTATGTGCGCGGTTTGAAGTGAGAGTATTGCGTGCAGGAATCATTCTACAAGGGATTAGACTAGATATTTCATCGGAACATTGACCATGCATGTAGCGATAAAGAAGCGAAAGGCATCCAAAATTGCGGCGGTGCTCGAGCCAGTCGATATGACTAGTTATTTCCAAATCGCCAATGAGCATGAAGGCTCTCTTTTGGACAATATCCAATGAAGCTAAGGCTGTGCGACCAACCCCACCCCATATATGGGAGATGTATTCCATTCTAGGTCTAATGTAGCATTTATAGAGGAGCGCTAGATTTGACGGGCTAAAATATTTCTTACACCTTTTCAGAAATCCAAGACATTTTGATGCTTCTTTGGCAACAGAGAAGATGTGATCGGTCCAGTTTCACTTACTGAAAATTATAATGCCAAGAACGATTAGTTACTGTGAATCAGATATTAATGCTCCATCAAGAGAAATGGAGGTGGTTAAGTAATGATCTTGTTTTAATGAGATGAGACAGGTTTGGGTCTTAGAAATTAAGGCCTGCTACACTATAAGACTGATAAAGAGTATTATGGAACGTCTTGATGCTTACTCTTCTGTGCAATCTGTAATAGCTGACAAGGTCAACACCTTTTGCACTAAATGGCCGGGTCTTGAGCTTTTTTCTGATGACTTGAGTTCTCTAAATGGTAAGTCAGATCGAATTATTGATCTTATGGAACCGCTGAGCCAGAATACGACTACATTGCTTGAAAAATCTCATACACTTACATAAAAAGTACTGACTTTGTCCAACTCTATGGAGGATCTTCAGTCTCTCTTTGTGCATGATGGCTCAACCTGTGCTTCAAGTGCTGATGGAGCCTCCCTCATGCCTCTCATCGATGACGTTCGACGCAGTATAAAGCGAGTTGAAGGCGATATAGGATCCTGGTCGTCAGCTGTTACTGAGAATTCTAGGCTTATAAGCTCCATTGCAGTTGATGTAAGAAATTTAACTCCTCTATCTAACAAACCGACCTGCTCTCAGGCGACGGATAATCATAAAAAGGAGCGTCAACAGCAACAGCAACTACATAAAGGGCAGCAGCATCACAAACAGCAGCAACAGCAACCACTACAGCTACAACAACCACCACAACAACAGCAACAACAACAACAACCTCAGCAACAACCACAGCAACTACAACAACAACAACAACAACAACAACAACAACTACAGCAACAACAACAACAACAGTTGCAGCAGCAGTTGCAGCAGCAGCAGCTACAACAACAACTACAGCAGCCGCAACAGCACCAGCATCATCAACAACAACCACCACAACAACAGCAACAACAACAACAACCACAGCAACAACCACAGCAACAACCACAGCAACTACAACAACAACAACCACCACAGCAACAACAACAACAACAGCAGTTGCAGCAGCAGCGGCTACAACAACAACTACAGCAGCCGGAACAGCACCAGCATCATCAACAACAACAACAGCAGCAGCAGATGCAACAACAACAGCAGACACAGCAAAAACAACTGCAGGCACAACAGCTGCCTAAGCAGCGGAATGCGCAACAATTCCAACAACAACAAAATTCAGGGCAGTCGGACACCATTATCCTAGAGGCTGTTGCTTCTCCGAAGGCTATTTTTCTGTCACGTCTAAAATATGGGACTTCTGTGCAATCTATCATCAACTATGTAAACTCAAAAGTGTGTCTTAAGGATTCATGCATTAAATGCTTCAGTTTGACCCCAGAGGGCCTTCCCAGTCGTGTAGTGTCGTCTTTCAAACTGCTAGTTCCCGATGACCTCGAGACGTTGCTATTGGACTCAAAATTCTGGCCTCATGGTGTATTGGTAAAACGTTTCATATCTCGTCCGATCCGGGATGCATCAAAAAACCGAATGAATTAGACGGGGCGATGGAAAAATCGCAGATTAAGGACTTGGTAGTTTATTACCAAAATGTTCGTGGTCTACGGTCAAAAACACGTCGGCTCTACTTGAACTCTTTTAATATTCCTCACGATGTTATTATTTTAACGGAGACATGGCTTAACAATTCCTTTTCGGATGCTGAATTACTGGACAACGACTTTCAAGTTATTCGACGTGATCGAAATCCTGATGACATTTCTGTGCTCGGAGGAGGTATTCTAATCGCGGTAAAGTTTTCTTACGGCTGTTCAAAGATAGATATTCCCAATCCATCCCTGTCTGAATTCATATGCATCAGTATAACAATTGGGACAAAAATACTATATATTCTAGCTGCATACATTCCTCCTGGCAGTCCGCCTGCTTCATACGATGCCGTTGCTGCTGCTGTGGAATATGTGTTCGAGCTGGCGCGGGACTCGGATGATATTATATTCCTTGGTGATTTCAATCTTCCTACTGTTCAATGGCAGGTTTCTGATGATGAGGACTCCTTGGTCCCCAGTACATCTTCTGGAAATGCGCAGATCTTCCTGGATGCTATTGCAGCAATGGGTCTTTCTCAGGTAAATGATATTAAGAACAACCGTAATAAATGCTTGGATTTGGTCTTTACCTCGGATGCTTCGAAATGTATGGTTCGTCCGTGTGACATGTCATTGGTTCCTATTGACTCATACCATCCAACTTTGGACGTGATAGTGGGCATTGATTGCGAGGGTACTGGTATGTTGATTGAAAACTCTCCCACCTTTAATTTTAAAAAAGCTAATTTTGATCTACTTAACTTTATTTTATCTTCTACTAACTGGTCCTTTCTGTTTAGCAATAATGATGTAGATGAACTTACAGCACAATTTTACAATGTTATGTTTAATTGTTTCAATGATTGTATTCCATTGTCTTGTATCAAGAATGGCTCATCGTGTCCTCCTTGGTACGATTCTGAGCTTAAACGCTTGCGCAACTTAAGAAATAAGGCTTGGCGAAAGTTTCACCTCTCTCAGTCTAACGATGACTTAACACAATTTTTGTTTTTGAGGAGCGAATTTCGTAATACTCTTCTGCATGCCTATGATACGTACCTGTCTAGGATGAGAAATGTAATAAGATCTGATCCTAAGCAATTTTGGCGTTTTGTAAATACCAAAAAGAAATCCAATAATTTTCCTCCTGTGTTAGTATTTAAGGATAATTCTAGTCATGATCCGTCTGTGATTTCTAATCTCTTTGCTGATTACTTTAGTGAATCATTTTTAACATATGACGCTCAAATAGATTTTGCTTATTTTAATTACTTAACGACGCTTCCTAAAGTTGATATCCCGTGCTTCACTATTGATCAGAAATCTGTTGAAGATTCCATGTCCAAGCTGGACTCTGGTTGTTCTGCTGGGCCTGATGGGATACCCCCTATTGTCTTAAAGAACTGCAGTGGAATGCTTTCTTACCCGTTAACATCTTTGTTTAATTTATCACTGCGGCTTGGTAAATTTCCTAAGTTATGGAAAGAGTCGTTTATTGTCCCAATCTTTAAGTCGGGTAAAAGGGAGCTTATTACCAACTATCGACCTATTGTTAAACTGTCTTGTATTCCCAAACTATTTGAAGCTTCTTTATATGAATTTTTGTATTTTCATTGTAGTGGAGCTCTTAATGCTCATCAGCATGGTTTTATGAAGGGAAGGTCAACAACAACAAACTTGCTTCAGTTTACATCTGCCTGTATCGAATCGTTTGAGCGTGGTTGCGAAACTCACTGTATTTATACAGACTTCAGCAAGGCTTTTGACAAGCTTCCTCACTCTGTTTTGTTATTTAAACTGAGATCTTTAGGTTTACCAATTTGGCTGTTGAACTGGTTATCATCCTACCTTAAGGATCGCAAACTTAGGATTCAGTTCCGTTCTGCCCTGTCTGAAGAAATAACGGCTTACTCCGGTGTTCCACAGGGTAGTCATTTAGGGCCCCTTCTCTTCATATTATTCATAAATGATGTTTCCTATGTACTTACCAAATCTGATTTGCTAATATACGCAGATGATCTAAAACTATATAAATCTATCGACTCGCATTGCGACTGTCTCAATTTGCAGGATGACCTGGACAGACTTGTTGAATGGTGTGAAAAGAGTTCCCTAATTTTAAACGTTGATAAATGTAAGGTAACCATTTTCTCTCGTAAACGAGTCCCTTCGAATGTTGTCTATGCTATGAATGGGTTAATACTTTCAAAAGTTGATAAAGTATGTGACTTGGGGATATTGTTTGACTCGAAACTCACCTTTAACTTTCACATAGATCGCATCGTTAATAGGGCAAACTCAATGTTAGGCTTTGTAAAGCGTTGGGCGAAAGAATTAGATGATATCTATATTACTAAACTTCTTTTTACCACTCTGGTTAGACCCATTTTGGAATATGCCAGTCCTGTCTGGTCTCCCTCTTACAAAAATCACTCCGATCGTATTGAAAGCGTGCAGAGGAGATTCTTACTTTTTGCTCTAAGAGGTCTCGAATGGAGGGATAGACTTCATCTTCCTACTTATAACGAAAGATTAAATTTAATACACCTTCCTACTCTTGAGACCCGTAGAAAAATTTGTGACATTAGCTTTATATTTCAACTTGTGAGGGGTGACATCGACATGCCTTTGATGCTTCTGAAAATTAATTTCAATTCACGATCTCGACACTTGCGATCTAATAACTTCATTTATTTGTGTTCTCATCGAACCAACTATGGACACTTTGAGCCTATGACTAGAATGTGCTGTACATTTAATTTGAATTTTCATTCGATAGATTTTAACATTAATAAGACTCAATTAAGAAAAATTCTCAATAATTGCTCTGTACTTTAGCTTAATTTAAGTATTGTGTCCTGGGAACTTTGTAGCTAGCATTTAGCGAAATAAATAAATAGATGCATTGAATTCGACGCGATTCGCTTTGTCCCAAGAGGGGATATTGTTAAGATCGTTATTCAATGATCTAATAATGCAATCTCGTTTAACACATTCGGCATTCTCCCTGGAGTCCGCAAGATTGTCAAAGAAGTAAGCGAAATCAAGAGTACTGTCATCTGCGAAACTATGGATGGGATTGAAAGTAAGGAAAAGCAGATCATTATTTGGCGACTAGATAGGAAGCTTACGTCAATTAAGTTGGGACCGCCATTTCATGGTAGAAAAGTTTTGAATACGTAAAAATTTAGGGCTCAATTAGGGTTAATTTAATGCCACTTCCCCGAATTTAATGCTCTAGTACTTTAAAAAAAATCCATGGATAATCGAACTTTAATAAAAGTTAGGACCACCACTACTGAGAATAGGTTAAATAGTATTGTTACAATAGTGTGTACTGCATAATATTTTAGGGCTTAATTAGGGCCAATTTAATGTACTTTCTCCGAAAGTAAGAAATCAATTGAGGCCAAGAACCCATAAAAGTAAAAGTTTAAAAAACAAAATGCTCCATCGATGTTAACGTACACGCTACCAGCATTTTAATAACACTGTGTTTTTCTGTCAGATTGAATCTGTGATAAACAAATAATACTTGAAAGGAGTTGAATACTCTAATCTTTTCCGAACTGATAAATGTTAGTAAGGCATTATCCACAGAAATGTAGAGAAAATATAATTTATTTGACTGTTTTTCTATAGTATTTATTATGCCTAATCTCCAACAAACAACTAAGAAACCATGAATCAGCGGTTAACTATTGCTGAGTGCAACAGCGAAATGTAGGTGCTTAATTTGGTGCCCAGCTTAGAGATTGACGTTCAATGCCTTGAACACAAATAGAATTTCACTACGCTAAATTTGGGCTACCACACTTCCTGTTTTCTCTACGAGTATACTCCGTTATGCTGCTGAGTTTCATAACGTAAAACATATTTGTCAAATTACAAAAGAATTTACGTTAAATTTATGTGGAGATACTAATTACATTTATTCTCTGCAATTTATTAAGTTTTTGTAGCTTTACAAAGTGGTCAGTGCAAACTAAATTTGTTTGCTCTAAATTACCGTGTATCGTAAGAGTTTAAAATTCTAACCATGGTTGGCCGTTGATTTGTAGCAGATAGCCATTAAAACCTACGATTTTTGGGGTCTTAAAAAACGTTTTCCATTTTAAAGTTGGTGGTCCTAACTTTTAATAAAGTTGGATTATCCATGGATTTTTTTAAAAAGTACTAGAGCATTAAATTCAGGGAAGTAGCATTAAATTAGTCCTAATTGAGCCCTAAAATATTATGCAGTGTACACTTTTGTCACAATACTATTTCACCTATTCTCGGCAGTGGTGGTCCTAACTTTTAATAAACTTGGATTATCCATGGATTTTTTTAAAAAGTACTAGAGCATTCGGGGAAGTGGCATTAATTAGCCCTAGTTGCGCCCTAAAATATTATGCAGTGTATACGATTGAAACAATAGTATTTAACCTATTCTCAGTAGTGGTGGTCCTAACTTTTAATAAAGTTGGACTATCCATGGATTTTTTTTAAAAGCACTAGAGCATTAAATTCTGGGAAGTGGCATTAAATTAGCCCTAATTGAGCCCTAAATTTTGACGTATTCAAAACTTTTCTACCATGAAATGGCGATCCCAACTTAGTTGACGTAGGAAACTTTCAATCCATAATAGAAGAGGAGGAGAGAGACCAAGAGCTTTAAGTTTGGCTAAAAGGGCTGGAGGCCAGACTCTATCAAAAGCCTTTGAAATATCTAGGGCAATAATTTTCGACTCACGAAAATTGTGAAGACTACGGTTCCAACGTTCCGTAAGAAAGGTCAGCAAGTCTCCAGATGAGCGTCCAGCTCGCAAGCCATATTGGCGACCGTTGATGAGATGATTATCTTCTAGATACTTCATTAATTTTGAGTTAATTATAAATTCAAAAACCTTCGAAAAAATCGAAGTGAACGCAATTAGTCGATAATTTGAAGGATCGCTACCCTCTCCTTTCTTGAGAATAGGCAGAACGTGAGCTAGTTGCGAAGCAGTTGGAAATTTTCCTGTCGAATAAGACAAGTAGGATAGTTTGCGCAAAGGTTTAGACAAGGATGAGGCATAGCTCTTAATTAACAGAGGCGAAAAACCATCAGGACCTGCGGCTTTGGAGACGTTGATCCTTTTAAGGACCCTGAACACATCCCTCGTATGGACGTGTATTGGCTCATGCACACATCCACACGAGAGACGCAAAACAGGTGTTTGTGAGGTGGGTGGAAACGAGAATTTGAAGCGATTCTAGCAGCTAAAATATTAGCTTTATCCAGGGAGTCAACAGTCACTTCACCATTAGAAAGTAGTGAACGTATGGAGGAACTGGTGAAGTTGTTCCTGGTGGTTTTGACCAGGGAACAGAAACCTTTGCTACCTTTGGGGCTAGCCAAGATTCTTTGTCTGATATTCTCGTCAAAAACAATTTTTTCTTTCTGGATAATGGACATACAGGTGTTCCATGTAGTCTTGTAGACTGTTTTCAGTTCCAGACATGTATGCAATTGATAGGTGCGATCGCTTTTATGACCGACCAATAAATTTGTCTAAAGTACAGATTGAGACTTTCCCAATCAGCATTCATATAGTGCCAAAGAAGCCTACTTGTAGGTGGAGAAGTACGGCGGCACAGGTTTGAGATGGTAAATTGAGCCTTGATTAAACAATGGTCTGAATTACCGAGAGGGGAACCGACTGAGATGGAATATTTGTCAGGATGAGATGTTAGAAACATGTCTAGTAAATTAGATTAATCTCCAGCTGCATCAGGAATTCGCGTTGTGCATCCAATAGCTGTTGTAAATTAAATGATTCACAGAAGAGTTCAACGAAACGGCTCGCAAGACTTACGGTAGAAGAATGTCTGAGCCACGGTAAGTTATGAACATTAAAATCGCCTGCCATGTCGATTTCGGAAGAGGGGGAGACAGAAAGTAAATGATCACTATTGTTGGAGATATTGTAAATACGGATACCGTGTCGTCATTAGACACATTTGAGCTGCGATAAAGAAAACAGAAGTATATGATGTGTTTGTGAGGTTTGAACCTAATCCAGATATAGTTAAACTCTGGATTGCAGAAGGAAAGTCTTGAAGAATGGTAAAGGCCACATCATTCCGAATATAAACTGCGATTTCTCTATGCTGAGAAAAATGAGGAACGAAGCTGTAATCAGAGACTTGATACTGATTAATATCAGCATTAGAAACGACCTTGGTTTCATTTAGCGCAAGAATTGCCGGAGTTTTTGAGTTAAGGTGGCAGTACACAGAAAACCGATTTGCTCTTAATCCGCGAATGTTGCAGAAATCTAAAATGAAATTCTGCAGGCTGAAGACAAAAACAAAGAAGCAAAAAAAAAAGCAAGCGACAACACAAATATTTGGGCACCACCAGCAGCAGTCAACGACACATCGAGGTGAAAAACAACAACAATAGTGTTATGCCTATTTGCTGTTTGCAATAACTCAGACTGCGCAGTTCAATGACCACAGCTGAGTGCACCCGGATTGCTGATCAGAGACAAGTGCTAATGCATTTGCACTGATCACAGATGAAGAGAAGGAAAGAAAAAGGTTACCATGCTTGAAATTATATTTACAATTTCTATGAAAATACTGTGTGCAAAATTTCAGCTCTCTATATTCACACTTTCCCTGGCAGTGTCCAAATATATAGTGAACAACAAAGTTTTTGTATAGCAACTCTACGAAGGAGTAACCCGATTTATCCCATTTTCCACAAATAGAACATCGAATGCGAGTGATTTCAACTGAGCTAGTGAAACAGCATTATATCCCCAGTAATTCGAGAATACAGGAGACTATTTCTCCAGTCATCTATAAAATCAGACTCCGTAAATAATTAATTAAATTTATTACAAAAAAAAAAGCAAAGTGCAAAGTTTCAGCTCTCTAAGTACATGCGTTCTCAAGACGACAGACAAATGGACTAACGGCATGCAAAAATCAATATTATTTAATATTAATATTTTTAATATTATGCTTGAGTGTCCAATACATTTTACTCTATCATCATTATTTCTATGCGTTACAAACGGAATGATAAACTTAGTATACCCTGTGAATTCATCATAAAGTTCATCGTAAAAATAGGCCAATGCAACAGTGAACTGTGTTCCCCGTGCGAATAGGCAAATGAGTGCACGAAGCATGTCATATGAGTGTCCCACGCTGCAGCTTTAAAAGGATTGAAATCACTGGAGAAGCATTTATCTCCCCAAATAAGTTTTGCAAGTTAATTCCAAGGGCAATAATCGAGGATTGTGACGACAACGTCGATTAGACCTAGACCTACCAATCCACGTGTCCTCGAATTAATCCAATATAGGTTTGCAAATTATCTTCATAATCAATGTTTTCTCATAAATCTTCGAAACTCCATTCAACATTTTCAACTGACATACTGAATTTGAAATGAATATAAAATGCAAAATAGTTTGATTTACATTGCTTCAATTCCGGATTCAATGTCTTGGAAAATAAAGAAATATACCATTTCTATCGCTCCGGGCAGATTTAGTTTCGACATCCTTTGTTAACCTCTGATCCCTTGTGATCATAGTTCGTCAGTCGTGGTAATAAGTTTGCCGACCACTGATTTGACGTTTACCTGCAAACGTATGATGACCCTACATCTCCATATCGTTTACCACTGTTCCATATCACAAAAATTAAATTTAAAATTGTTCACAATTATCAAAACTTTCCTCGGTTGGAAAAACTACTTTGAATTTTAATTTTCCATGTTGTGAAATAAAATTTTACTTTCCACCTAACTTAATCCGCCAATATTCATGCAATAAACATCTTAATCTCTTATACATTAAAGAGATTGATTTTAATCTATATAATATTTACATTCATACAATGCAGTCTGTGCTCCCAGTAATGTTACAATTTATAATATAAAAATCCATAAAAATTGAAATTAAATCTGTAGTTGGCGATCAACTTTCCTGGCGAGCAATTGTGTGGCAAGAAACTTTCCTGGCGAGCAATTATGGGCGATAAACTTTTGGCGAGCATTTGTTGGCGAGCAATATTCCGCAAACTGTCTTGAAGCACACCAGAAGCTTCCGAGTGTCACGTTTGCTCGTGTTCATATTGCACAAGACTGGCGTCAGGTATGCGTAGATTACCTTGTGGTATTTAATTAAATGATGAATAATTTCACCTTTAGGTATTCTTTTTAAAATGATACTAGAGAGCTCTGTGGAAAAGCACTGATATTTTCAAATAAGAGCTGAGGAGATCATGCAGAAATATGGTGGTAGTCAATCCCATTGTTGGAGCACCACTGAGAAATTTCTCCTTGCAGTTTAAACTCTTGGAGCATATACATAATTTATCCGAGCAGCAGCAGACCGGCGGTTGTTGAAGATAAACTGATCCTGAAAACCAAATAGAATGTGATAATTCTACAATATTTGATCCACTTGATACTATGTCTGTCCAGTTTGCTTTTGAATAAAGTATCTCCAGACTGAATTCTTGGCAGTTCTCGGAAGTTTCTCACGTTAATGGATGATAGGTTAGCCAATCTGGAACTATTTCAGAAGTCGTCCAAAGAAAAACAAGTTTGTTCGTGTTCTATTCAAGAGTTCCAAAAAGTAACCAGCACACAACTCAAAGCAAAGTAGAGATCGTCAAGTTCTAGTAGCACAACTTTTGACTTAAGCAGGATTTACATTACGAGCGACTACCTCCCAAATAACTTGAATCCTTTTAAAAATTTTAATTTCACCATATTTTAAATAATTTGCTAAAAAATTATAGTAAAACGTATTGCCAGTAGTCAAAATTGACAGATTAGTGTTGGCAGTAACAATTTAAATATTCCCGCACCCGTATAAACTTTGAATGCTTGAGAACTTTTTTTATAGGAATAAGGTTTTCCGAACACATTGACAAAATGACGTCTAGAAAAAATGCAGAAGGTGTTTGCTTCTCTCGTCACTCATAAATAAATTTCCGTGTACGATGAATTATCTCCCTCATAATATCTGAAAAAACTGCATGCCATCATAATGTAAATATTCCTTTCGCTGCGAGTAGAGTTATTGTAAAATGTCCGTGTTCGTCTATAGGACGAATGTATAACTTAACATCCAGCGCAGTACAAGTACGCGTAACGAGACATCACATCACGTTTTATGTTTAGGTGCCGGCAGTCGAGCGAAATAGTGGGATTTGCAAATTCCAAAAATTTAATTTAGGTTGTCAAATGTTGTTAGAGTCAATTCAGTTATCATTTGAAAGCTGTTTCATGTTTCATCTTTAGAGTTCGCTTCATGCTTCATATTTGGTAGAGGCTACTCGACGGGTGTCTCCACGCGACTAGTTGAAATAATCAGTCGGCTAAAGCTTACAAGTCCAATTCTTGCTGCTTAAAAAATAAAAGAGGTTGCCCATCTGAATGTTCCATGGAGTTTTCCAATTATGAATGACAACTTTACTTTCGTTTAGTGCCAGTAATTTATTTATTTATTTAAAAAGTTCAAACAGACAAGGTCCAATAATATATTACCTTACAGATTAAATAATAATATTAAATAAAAAAGTAAGAAACACAAAATATTAATAATAATATTAAAGAAAATGAAATCACATAATTCATGAGAAAAAAAAAATAAAATAAAAAAGCGAAAAGTGAAGAAAATAAAAATAAAGCTAACTAAAACTAACTATAAAAGAAAAAAAAATTGAATATTTACAATACTACATCTATGTGAAGAAGCATATAATAAAAAAACAAAAGGAGAGAAAAAGTCAAAATGAAACACGGCTTGGTAGAAGGGTGAAATGCTTAGCTAGAATGACTGATCTCATTGAGTGTCAGTCTTTTAAATGTCGGGAGGTCGGTGCGAGTGGGAATGTTAAATTCAATTCTAGCCAGTATGACAGGACAATCAAATAGACAGTTTACCGTCTTAAAAGGATAACAAATTAAAATGACTGAGCATTTCGGGATATTCAAACGAAATTCAATAATTTAAATAATAAGAGACTCGATTTGATCAAAATAAGAAGTCTAAAACGGATTTCACACTTGGCGTGAGTATTCGAGGATACTTCTAATTATGGAGTTAAAAAGATTAATATAAGGATCGGAGCATTTAAAGGAGCTGCATTTACGAAAAATAAACCCGATTAACTTAAACGCTTTGGAAAAGCTTTGACTGTAATATAGGGGGCAAATGTAAGAATCAAATATAACCCCCAAGTCAGTTATTTCATTCACACGAGAGATAGAAATATTATTAAGTTTGTAGTCCAAATTGTTGAAATCACGTTTCCTACAGAAAGACATAACGTTACATTTATTGATGTTAATTTGTAAAAAATTCTCGTTACACCAAGCTTTGAGCTTCTTGATGTCCCTTTGAAGGCAAAACCAGTCATTGATATTTGTAATTATCCTAAATATCTAAGAATCGTCAGCATAGATTAGGCAGTCACTCTTAATAAACGTGAGTAGATCATTAATGTAGAACAAGAAAATAAGAGGACCGAGGATTGTGCCTTGGGGAACGCTATTATTAAGAAAAGCGAAGCTATTTCGATTAATTAGGAAGGAGAAAACCCAAGAAATTGTATTTGTGTTGAATCCTACTAACTTTGAAATGTACATTATTCCGAACAATCTACTAATCTTGTCCTTTTAACTGACACTATAGCTAGCGCTCTTGACGAATGCGCACAACTTGATGCCATTTACACTAATTTTTTCTAGGAATTTGAAATTCCTGTTCTAAATGACGCAAAGGTAGTGTCGAAGAAGTATTCTCTGTACTACTAATACTTGTGTCCATTTCCTTTGGTAATAAAATTGAGTTGAGATACTTAATACAAGCCAGATGCTGTTAACTGTTGCTCTGTTTATTTACAAAAAGCACGGCTACTAGAATTAGAAAATTGTAAAAGTAATAAAGAATTATTATCTTCCTATGTGTCATATAGAAAAAATTCTCTAAAGAATACGAATTCAAGAATATTTACATTAAACGCCAAATGTAACTCGTTTTTTCTTTGGTTCTGCTAACCTTTTCTAAAGCTATCAGAAAACCGTGATTTCTGGAAAACTATGGGAGCCTTAGATTTTATGGTTGAGCATTAAGTGAGCCTGTAATATATCACTATCTCAAATCCGTTTTTCCATTTTTTTTTCTCTGCCAGTTTTAAGGACGACTAGGAGTAAGCGAACGATGAAGGAGGATTCTCTGTAACTGTATTTAAAAACCTGCTGAATAAAGCTTCTATACCCGAAATCACTTTGGAAGATGCTATTAGATCAACGGTATATTATTAAAGACAGTAGTTGTAACCCCCGCTCTTCAGCTGATATGAGGAAAGAAGAGATGCTCAATTCGAGTGCTTTTAAGATATCAAGTCTGAAATTTAACATAAAGGCAAGAATAACAATCTTAATACGCGGCGGGTTACCAACATATACTTAGACATTAAGAGCTCTATTAGAATTTAGGCAGGATATTAGCAAAATCATATTTAAGAAAAAATTTTGATGAAAGATTTTATCATCAATCCAGGTATGGACGGCTACCATGGGAGCATGCAAAATATCACTTCAGTAAATATCCCCATAAACAGATCATGCCTGTTGTTACTGCTATTCAAACAAACACAAATCTGGCAACTTTAATGAATGAGCAGCAATGGCAGCGGAAAGATCGAAAAGAACAGACACAAGGCGAACCAGAACAGCTTCCTCCGGGATAATCGAAAACAGCTCCATATCCCTAGTAACCGCAATTCCGATGTCCTCACATTTTCCAAACTATAATACAAAAATATTGGACATAATTCCAATATTTATCCAAAAAATTCCAAAACAGAACGAAGTCTTTACTTGTTCTGAAGTTTTACCCTGCTATATTTTGCCATTCCTAGGAAAATCTAACGAATTTCCGTAGATATTTTATATGAGATAAGAACTGGAAAAACAGTGGACAAGTGTGGACAATATTTAAAACTGTTCTTTGATTTGTCCATTATTTTTCTGAAAAAGTCCGTATATGAAAATATATGGAGAAAGTGTGGACATACTGCAGAAAAAGTAGAAATTGAAATCTTCACTTTGTCCAAAGAAATCTCCATTCCTTTTTCTTCATTGGAAAAACAGTGGACAACTACTGGACAAAATTTTTGATAAATATGCCGTTCTTTTTATTTTATAAACTTTATCAGCTTTTTTCTTTTTATTTGATGGAAAAGTGTGGATTAACAGTTTAATTGAATATTCTGGACATGCTATGGAAATGCTAAGGATATTCTTCAGAATGAGTCTGCACTGTACTCAGGCTTTATCCATTCAAATTCCAATGTCACAGTGGAACTCAAAAATTTGGACATGCCATGGATATTCTATAGAATGAATCTGCACTATATCCAGGCGTTATCTAATGAAATTCCAATGTTGTTTGTTTCTGGGAAAAAATTATTTAGGGTTCTGGTATGGAACTGAATGGTGTCGTGAGACGTGAAATCATTTGAATTTAGTGTTGTGTAGGCTAAAAGACTTCATAAGGAAAGAAATAAACAGAAAAAGAATAAAGTAAGATATAAATTTAGTTATTTTATTACTTTTAAGGGGGTTACCCAGTGTGACAGATTAAATTTTTTTTTTTTTTTTTGCATAAGTTGTATCCAAATATAGTGCAGAATATGTGGGTAAAATAATTTTCCGATACTCTGAGCCGTTCGAAATTTTTATATAGCATCGGACCCCTTCTTTTGAGCATTGGTTTCTTACCTGAGCCCTTTTAATACAAACATAGATTTAAATGTACAATATAGAAGTCGTTATATCTCTAAACTCATTTTCTGTTTCCAATATGACAGTTAGTTTAGTCTTAATTGAGCACCCAAAGTGTTCGAATTTTATTTGTGATAATCGTATTTGAACTTTTAAACGCGTTTTTCTCAAGACTACGTTTTTCTAACTGGTCTCCACGATATCTCAAAAAGGGTTTGACTGATTGCCTTGAAATTTTAACGGTAGATTCGACACATATATAGTCATCGAGTGAACTAAAATAATTCAAAAACTCCAAACCGTTTTTTTTTTCGTAACAAAATGATCGAAAAAAATCACGAAATTTGAAAATTAATTTTCAAAAACATCTCAATTATTCAATTTTCAATATTTTCGAATGATTCGAGTTCATTCGATAGCCACAGCTTCATAGATTGCAACGCCGTTTGGTTTTTTGATTTCAGATAAGCCAATTAGCTGGAATCATGGAGACCGTCGACACACTTTTTTTCGACATGGGTGCCTTTGTAGTGGTGCCACACACTTTGGGATAAATATTTTGGTCTGAAAATATTCTGGCTTACTGCTGAAATATCAATCAATATATAGTAAAAAGTTCAAACTTCTACATTTATATTGTTCGTCAAAACAACATCCCAAAAGGTAAAAAAAACAGGCGGTCACACGGGGTGACCCCCTTAAGACTAATAACTTTTTCGTTTACAGAGAAACTGGAGGAAAAACACTCAGCATTGCATAAATTTAATATTTTTTTTCTTTCTTTTTACAACTGAATTGTTTTGTTTTGTTTTAATGAATTTCTAAAAAATAAATATTATTTTTTTAACACTAATATCTTTAAAATGCTCTTTATTTATTGTAGCAGGGAGAAATTCTAAAGAATTCCTGTAGAATAATTCTGCAGAATATCCGGAAAAACCTTTCGTGGATCATCCGTGGAATATATCTGCTAAATTTTCAAAGATATTATTCTTATGATTTCTGAAGAATTCCTGTAGAATAATTCTGCACAATATCCAAACAAACCCTCCACTAAGTATCCGTGGAATATATCCGCTAAATTTCTAAAGATATTATTCTTATGATTTCTGAAGAATTTCTGTAGAATAATTCTGCAGAATATTCAAACAAACTCTCCATGGAGTATCCGTGGAAAATATCCGTTAAGTTTCCAAAGACATTGTCCTTATTATTTCTGAAGAAATTCCTTGGAATAATGACGGCATACTTTCCTCGGACAGCGTAACTTTTGCCCCGTGATAATCCCATAAAATTCTTTTGACATTCTTGAGAATATTCCACGGAACTCATTCTTCGGACATGAGAATTTCCTAAGAGCACCTGCTTAACGTCCTAGGACTTGGTTACTAGGGATGTATTTCGTGAATTATAAACTCTTTAACTTTACTTTGAAAACCATTCTGTCGTTTGTACACGAACTACTAGTTAGCAATAAATTTTTCAAATAGTGCGGTCGCGTTTTATACTAAACAACAACAATATCCTTTACTTTAACATCATCGAGAAATATATAATAAGCTTTAATCCTATGAGAGTATTTCAATCAAATATCATTATTCTACTGTACTTACAATGAATGCTGAGAGATATTCGTTTTGAAACAGATGGAGGGACGCCATTCGATGCAATACAGAGGTAGGAACCCATTTCACTTCTGGAGATTTTCGTCAGTTTAAGAACCTCCCCCCTAAAGGACGTAACTAAAAAAACAAAAATAGGTTAGAGCTGGCATCCTTTTTGATACAAATGCTACTTCACTCACCGAGATTTTTCGTTCCCATGTTGTCTTTTAAGATTATTTCTCCACCGTCTTCCCGACGCCAAGTTACAATCGGTTCAGGATATCCACGAGCTCTGAAATTAATAATTGAAAATGAAATGAGCATTAAGACGGCAGCAAAACAGCAGAAAAACGAGTTTAGGGTTAGGCTATATTAAGAAGAATCGATTTTGCCTTCATTAATCACAAAATAATTTAGATGCTTGTGGTCCGGTCCTAGCGTGAATGAAATGACAGGGGTTAAAAAGGTATATGTTTGCGGTAGCATATCATTTCATCGCAATTTATTGCAGAACGGTCTTTCTGTAATTTTTTGTCTCTCACAATTCAAAATTTTTTTTATGACTATGAACAAAATTCATGTGAGGAAGCTCTATTGTGCAACTTGTGCAGAATGATGTAAAGTCCTAGATAGTTTGCATATATTTCACACCATAATTTAAATGACAGTCATATTCTGGAGTTGAGCATTTTGTCCTGCCAGCGAAAATGGAGTTATTTGCGTGCTTGTACTATTTATTCGACTTCATGCTAGTTTTTACCACCCATACTTTTTGCAGAATCCGAATAAGTTTTTATTTGATTAGTTGCAAAGATTTTTGATTTTTATGAATTTAAAGATACCTATGTAGAACACAAGATTTTAAGAATTTTTAATAAATTAGAAACAAAAATTTGGTGCTACCACTAGATTTATTATTTCAAACTTATCATAGGTCAATACATACGTATATCAAGTTTTTATATGATTTGTGACTGAAATTGCTAATCTTTGTTTTACCATTACCTAAAATGGTACACTAGTTTGACTAATCGAAAGTTGTGCTATATTCAGATAAAAATGTTATGTACCAGAATATACGAAGCTCAGAAGCAATCTATCGTCGTCCAACTTTATCAACAACAGTGGCGAAGCGTAAAAGGATTCAAGGTGTTAACCTGTAAACATATATTTCTCCAGTTGAAAATAAAATAAATATAATAAAAATTCATTGCATCCATATTTACTCTATTTCCCCAGCACTCACGCATTTGCTTTGCTTATGACAGTTGTTCAGATTCTTAACTGAACGCCAAGAAGAGTATCAATATGTGCAAATGCAAGGAACAGAAATATTCATTTGGACTAAATTCGTAAGTTCCAAAGCCCTCATGCCTTTGCATTGCTTGTTGCCGCCAATTATGGCATATATCCTAACAAGGTATTATTGTCCTGCAGCAGATTCGTGGTTTTGTGTGTGCGACGCCACGCGAATTGAATCACTATAGGAAAATCGACAATAATGGTGTAAATTTGTGCATCCACCATATCCGATTATGGTGAAATTTGACAAATTTTTGACGGAGACACGTTATTTTGAAATTTGAAAAAAGTTACAAATTTTGCTTAATAGGTGTAATTTCAAAAACTTATATCTCAGAATGTACTCATCATAAGTCCATGAAAATAACGCTACTTATTTAAAGAAACTTTGAAGCTTTGAAAAAAATTGGTTGAAGTAACTTCTCTGAAAATTTGTTTTCAAAGATAAAGCCTAGATCTAGCAAATAATGTCAGGTTTTTCATTTTTAGTGGCTTTTTTTTTTAATTATTTGACTCTAATAGTACTTGTTTTTTCTCCCTATATTTCACCAATGATAAATTGCCAATATTTCGTTGAAAGCTGTAAAAATACAAAGCAAAATAGTATATTTAACAAATATGTGAAAAAAAATTTAAGAGTTAATTCTCGTTGAAAGATTTCAATTTATTTGAACTGCAAATATTCATTTTTCGTCTTAAATTGTATGGTTTTGTCGGAAGTTGGGTTTCTGTCTTTTACGCTAGATGTCTCTAAAGTATTCTGCGCTCTAGATGTAGACTAATTCTATATGAATTTTCTCTCTTTCAGGACAAAAACCTACGTATAGTAAATTTAATTGCCTACAGGCTCGATGGCATCTAAATCATCTGGTGTGGTTCTCTTATGTTCAAGCAGCCTTTGGCTCAGTATGGCATGATACTCATGATACTCATTTTCGGAAAGTATCAATGAAGTCATACTCTCTTTACAATACTTAGTGAACAAATAAATAAAAAGATTACTCTTTTGGACTTTTTACCGGGTTAAACTTAATTTTGTTCAAGAGTCTGCAGCAGGCAAAAACCAAGCTGCACCGATGAGTGTAAGGTTTTCTGCTAACACGAAACGCTTCTTCTTTTTCCTTTTTTTTTCTTTATTTTTCAGCCCACTGCGTGACGTATACAGGTTCGATTCGCTTCGAATGAATCTGTTTCTTTAAAAAAAAATTTAAAGTTTTTTAATAAATAAAAAAATTGTTTTTTCTATTTTTCTCAAACTTTTCATTTCTTTCTTCTTTTATCATTTTTTCATTTGTTTTTCAAATAACCCAATTTCGCAATGTGGGACCTGTTGATGAGTCAAACCAAGACTTGAAACTTGTCACCAAAAATTAATGGGTTGTGTGATGAAATAATAAATTAGAACATTTTTTAGCTTTTGCTATATACCGGAGATATCCCAAAAAATTCTTTCTTGAACAAAATTAGTGAACAAAATATCGGACTACTTCTTATGATGGAAAATTAAAATAAACTGTAACAAAACACAAACTATTGTTACAAAGTGACATAAGCGACATCTGTTGAAAATGGAAACAACTTTACGTTATTTACATCTTAGTAAACTCTGGGTTCGGAGAACAGAATATTCAGGAAGGCTCTAGGATAATTTGTAGAGAATCAATACGGCGCTACTCACATTCAGGAGTCGAGCCTTACTTCAGGCAGTGAAGTGAACGAAGTAAACTATTTGGATTGTGATAATTAGATGTATAGTACTAGCGATAACTAAAGAGTTGATTTGATAATTGTTTATGAATTATGAAAGTAAACAGTAAAGTTAAATAAAGAAAGAACTTTTGAATGATTGTTGAAATATCGTATTTTAAATAACGAACTAAGGCCACGCTTGTAACACTATGTTATTCACATGCAAGAGGAAAGCATGCTATATACATAGATCCCGTCTCATCTTGAATGGTGAAAATATTGAATGGGTTGAAAACGTTACATACCTCGGGATAGTACTCGACAGATATTGACTTTTAAATCACAGGTAGCTCAAGCTATGCATAAGTTAAATATCTATATTAGAATGCTCTACCCTTTCATGAACAAAAGGTCAACTCTAAATCTAAAAATGAAGTATTGATCAATAAAGCTATATTCCATGCTATTATTATGTACGGTACTCCAGTTTGGCTCAACTGTGCTCAATTTAATATTCAAAAATTCCACATTATACAAAATAAAATATTATCAAGTAAAAAAGCTAGAATTTGTCTAAGACCAATTCTTGTGATACCCTAGATGAATGCCCGTATGTAATTACGTGTAGACACCTCTCTGTGCAAGTTCGATTTTTGAAGCGGTTTTCCGAATATATTATTTCTAGAACAGTTCATCGCACAGTAAAAATGATTATAACCAATTTCATAGGAATTCATATTCTGAAGAACTTTTCAGTACAATAAAAACGTCTAGGATTACTTATTTTTACAGTATACGTAAAAGTTTTAAATTTTTATGTAGCAACACTAAGAAGGGGTTGCCCGATTTAGTCCATTTTTTAAGCTTTACTTAGTACTACCTGAGAAAACCTACATCTAGATGTGCAAATCCTTACAAAAACGCAGTCCAACTAAAACAAGCTAATGGCCCTCTAATAGAAAGCTCTACACATTCTCTCTCTCTTGCTGTATTATGCCACATAAGTTCTTCGAAATGATAGCTTTCCTTTATTGAATAAAAAGTTAAAGAGCTTTCAAAACGTGAGCCGGGTTTATATGGAGATTTTCTTATCTACGCGTTTAAAGTAAGTTTCTACGCGTACAAAGTAAAGTTCTTCATGCAAGCGAAGAGAAAACGTGATCGTTTCTATTTTAATTCCTCTTTTCATTAGCATCGTAGGTCTGCCCCCACCCCTATCGACTTCCTTTGCGTACTTTTAGAACAAAGAATATTTTCGAGTTCTTGCAAACCGATTAAATGAAAACATTTAAAACATGCTTAAAAGCTTTCTTTCTTAACAAAAAAATTGTTGTTTCTGTTTCATAGGCACACTTTCTGATATTCGGCTGGACATCTAGTATATTTAGTTTGTCTAAGGTACTACCATGAAAACTAGGTGTACAAAATTTCAGCTTTCAATGCCTACGCGTTCTCAGGGAGTGCTCAAATTTATAGTTAAAAACGAAATTTTTGTATTGTAGCCCTACGAAGGAGTTACCCGATTTGTCCCATTTCTGAAATTAGATTGGCTTTCTTTTTTAAAAATGGCCATGTACAAAATTTCAGCCCTTTAGGTGAACCTGTTCTCCAGTTATCGTGAAGATGGACAGACGGACGAACAGACCGAACAGATCAAAATAAATTTTAATATTATGCGTGGGTGTCCAATCTATTTTGTTCTACCATCATTATTTCTATATATTACAAACGGAATGACAAACTTAGTATACCCTATGATTTCATCTAGGGAATAAAAATTATATACAAACACCGTGGTACTTTTCCAAAATGGACTGCATAAGCTGGCAATAGAGGTTTAGTTAAAAATTTTGTACAAACAACCGCTTTTACCTTGTTTGAGAAATGCCAGCAATCTCCCAATCCCTTAATTCGGTAATTAGGCCTTGATAGTTGTTAAGTTACGTGTAGTTAGATCTAGTTTATAAGCAGGGTTAAAACTCTTTGAGGTTTTGTTAACCTTTTTATACTCTAGAAGAAATCGTAGGATATACTAAGTTTGTTATTCCGTTTGTAACGCACAGAAATAATGCTAAGAGAGAAAAATGGGTTGGATACCCACGCATAATATTAAAAGATATTTTGATTTTTGCATGTCTGTCTGTCCACCCATCTGTCTACCCGTCCCGTCTGTCCGTCCTCATGATAGCTCGAGAGCGCGTTCACTTAGGGAGCTGAAAAGGTTATGACCTTTTCATTGTCCCGCGGAACCTTCACTTCAAAAATCAACTTGCACAGATGGGTGACCATACCAAATTACATACGGGCATTCATCTAGGACGTGCATATCAAGCTTGTATGATATTTAGCGCTACATGATCTATTTGGTATTAAGTTGGAGGCCGCATGTTTCAATGTTCAAAAATGTAATAAAATACCGTGTTTAGAATCATTATATTATGTATTATAAAAATAAAAATAAAAGTATAAAATTACTTTCTGGGAGATATTTGACATCGTTTTTCACAAACTAATTCATCAAAATTTTGTTGAATATATTGAGCTGATGCAATTTTTAAAATTGATGATAAATGATGATCAATTAATCTTGACCTTTCGGAATTTTTGTTCTTTTTCATCAAAGGAATACTTACTCGCATAAATAAGTGCTTCAGAGCAAAAGAATTCTTACTCGTTTAAATAAGGGCTTTCGAGCATAGCCCGTATACGCGTAACAAACTATAACATTTTAGGGAACCAATCTATAGATAAATATGTATAAAAATCTTGAATTTCAACCTCCAAAAATTTTTATTTCAGCAAAGAATCACATTGGATTTCAATTAATTCTATTTTTGTTCATTTTGATCAAAAACAACAATTTCAATATCGATAGATAGAGTTGAAGTCAAAAGACGAAATTGTAATTCACAGCTTTTAAAATCAAAAAATCTTCGATCGAATTCCGGTTTCATCAATGTAATTTGGTGAGCATATTCTGCAAATTTTAATTTTGACGACTTAATCAAAAGATATTGACGCGTAAAAGTGAAACAAGTTTCTATTTTTCTATATGTGTTCGCCAAAGTAATAATTTTTATTTGAAAGCTTTAATATTATCAAATAGCGTTGTAACAACATGATCTTTGCCTTGAAGCTTAAGATTAAGTTGATTGAGATCACTTGTAATATAATATCCACTGAGAAAACCACGTCCTTCCTCCATGGACCATCTTTTAATTCGGTACATTCATATTTTTTTCTTTCCAAGAACTATCGAACTTCCGTATAATAAGGCACATCGATGTATTTACATACTATATCTTCCATCCATAAATTAAGCAAATTGACAATGAATAAGTCCACGTTCTCGAATATAATTTACAATTTTGGTAACTATTTTTAAAACAAGTTCGATACATATTTAAAACTTTGGAGTACAGTACTTGCTCGTAAATAGACAATGCAAATGTTCAAAACAGTTATTACCATGCTGTTTGTACGTTTCTTTTAATCTTGTAACAACTCGTTTAGTAATACCGGTCATGGTAGGTGGGTGCACCATCCGTTGCAAGACAAACCAACTTTTCCAATTGTAACTTATACTTCTCTCAAAACTTCCATAAGTGCATCAAAAATATCATCTCTAGTGGTTGATTTCGAAAAGTTCATAACATACTTTTAAATTAACATCGCATCCGCGAATAAAAACGGTCAGCTGAGCGATATTTCGAATATTAAATTAATTAATTATTTTCATCAACTGCAATAGAGTAGGCTTTAAATGTTGATATAGTTGAATTATGCTGATTTTTCAAATTCTCGGCTATTTCATCAACTCTACTAGCTACAATATTTCGACTTAAAATTAAACTTTTAATTTTTTTTTTTTATTTCTACTGGACATAATACTTCCTCCGCTTTAATAATAAAATATAATAAATTATAAATAATAATTAATTCCCCTTCAGTAAATGGTTTCGTTCTGCTTGCGATTAAATCTGACAATACATAGTTATATAACTAACTTTTACAGCAGCTGTGTTTTCTTCAACAGATTTAGTGATTTTGTTGTGTTTGAAGAATTGATTTCAATTCCGACAATTCATCTTCAAGAATTTTTGCAACGTATCGGTCATAGTTTGTTTTATGATTTGTGTCAGAGTGCATTTTAAGAATATATTCCTTAGCAACTGAAATAGAGTTTGTATCAGCTATAATATTTTATTCTTTTTTGGACACAAAATTATTGCAGTTCCCGTTTTGCTTGAAAATTACGATGTTCCTCTCCAATCTTTTTTTATTACTCATCCTTCTCAAACACTGCATTTTGTGACGATATGTACAAACATGTGTTATGTATCGGATTAGATAGATCCGTGGTTTACCATGTTTCTTATCGTGTTATGTTTTTAACTTCGTTCGGATTCGGCCGCCGCGTTTCATTTGACGCCTTGCTCCACTGCGCAGTATCCCAAGCGATTACACAACTACACGCGATGCCAGCGTCAACTAAAAAGTTCAAACTTTCCAAATTCAAGCGTTAAAGCTTGATAATAACTAAGTAGAGTAATCGAATAATTACCTATAATTAATCTTACTGAAAGTACAAATTTTTTTTTATATAAATCATAAAAGGCTATTTAGTCAATAACCCATATTTATAGAATTAATATAAAGCTTTGACACTTAAATAGAGTCAGTACTCAGCAAAAGTTTCAATTTAGATACCAGCGAAACTGTAGGTAATCAAATTTACTGCACGTAGTTTGCGTCCTGAAAGTGAGAAAATTCATATAAAATTAGCCTAGACCTAGACCACAGAGCACATTAGAGACATCTACCGCAAAAGACAGAAACATCCGATAAAACCAAGACGAAAAATGAAAATTTGCAGTTCACAGAAATTAAAAATTTTAAACAAGCATTAACTCTCCTAAATTTATTATGCCCATAATTGTTGAATATGATATTTTGCTCTGTATTTAAACAACTTTCAAATTAATATTGCAATTTCTCGTCGGCGAAATGTCGGAAGAAAATACAAATACTATTAGAGTCAAATGATTATAAAAAGCGCCACTAAAAAAGAAAAAACTCGAAGTTATTTGCTAGATCTAGGCCTTATCTTTCTAAAATAGTCACAATTTAAAGAAATGACAATACCTACTCACAGGAATTTGATTTAAAATACTTCAACTTTTACCATTTTTTACAAGTTTCCAAGCTAATGCCTCCATTCCAATACACTTTTTTTTAATTTTTTTTCCCACGTTATTTACTAGACTTCTTCATTACCTTTAATTTAAGATATAAATCATTATTCTGCTACAAATAGTTTGCCAGCATTACGCATTGAAAAATGTATGAAATTTGCAAATATTGGTATTGACTCCTCTTAAAGTTGAAAAATTTGACCTTTTTTTCATTTACGCTGGCGTCACGTGTTGCCACTTAATCACCCCAAACTCCAGGTCATGCATCTTCGCACTATCCTCCGTACCACCTCACGTAAAGTATTGGCCCAATCTTAAGAGGAGTCAGTACTCAACAAAAGTTTGAAATTAAATAGCAGCGAACCTGTAGGCAATAAAATTTACTATACGTAGGTTTGTGTCCTGAAAGTGAGAAAATTCATGTAAAATTAGCCTAAACCTAGACCAAAGACCACGCAGAGACATCTAGCGTAAAATACAGAAACCCAACATGCTACAATTTAAGATGAAAAATGAATATTTGCAGTTCAAATATATTGAAAATTTTTAACAAGAATTAACTCTCCCAAATTTTTTTTTTCACATAATTGTTAAATATACTATTTTGCTCTGTATTTCAACAACTCTCCACGGAATATTGCAATTTTTAGTCGGTGAAGTATCGATAGAAAAAAGAAGTACTATTATAGTCAAATAATTAAAAAAACAAAGTGCAACTAAACATGAAAAAACCCGACGTAATTTGCTAGACCTAGGCTTTATCCTTCTAAAATAGTCACAATTTAAAGAAAAGAGAATACCTACTAAGAGGAATTTGATTTAAAAGATTTCAATTTTTACCATTTTTTAAAAAGTTCCCGAGCTAATATCTTCATTCCAATATATATTTTGTTTTTTTAATTTTTGCCGACGTTATTTACTAGACTTCTTCGTTACCTTTAATTTAAGATATAAATCGTTATTCTGTTACAAATAGTTCGCCAGAAATTCACATTGAAAAATTTATGAAACTTGCAAATCTTGTTACGGGCTCCTCTTAAATGCATATAAATGAGATTTTTGTATGTATGTAAGATTTGTTTTAATCATATATTTCCTCTCTTTTTCAAACACTAAATTATTGAAATGCAAAATTTAAACTGCATACTGCAACTGTACTAAACTAAACTACATACAAATAAAAATATAATTTACTTTAAAAGAATTAATAAATATTTTGATTACAATTAGGCCCGCGGGCCGCGTGTTTGACATGCATATCTACGCTATCATAAGGATTGGTCTTGGACCAATTGCATCTTTTTTACTTGTTTGTGAATAGCTTAAAGGATAGAATAGAATAGAATAGAATAGAAGAGCATTTATTAAAAAACCTCAGCTTACGCTACATGACAAACGTTAGGTACATCGAGTTTGAAATAGATAACAGTATTATATCGAATGAGAACAAAAGCTTAGAAAAACAACAAAAGTGCAGCGAACAAACTCATTGCAGTAGAAATTATCAAGTAATAGAGGTAATAAAGAGATAACAAAATCAGATTACATAAAGTAAGATTAAAGTATAAAGTATACAATTAATGTATAAAACGTTAAAAAAGGTATTAAATAATAGATTATAGAGCTATAAAAATAACGGTAAATCAGAGCAGGGTATCCCAATAAACTTCTATACTTCTCTTCTTTTACCCCATCCATCTCTTCTCCTTTTTACCTTTTTTCCTCTTCTCTTCTCTCCATCCTCATTACCTCTCCTTTTAAGAACGAGCTTTGAGGGTTAATAGTTAATTTACCAGGGGGAGTAGATTGAAAAGAGCAACCTGCGTGGGAAGCAGGTGATGAATCACACAAGTTTTGTTGAGAAGCTAGTGTCAAAAGTTGTTGTCCTAAAGCGAGCGTGAATCGATCGTATTGGAAATTGGAAGAGACGTCCGCAGACTGCCTGTATATATATGTTTTCCTGTGTCTGGTTAGGAAACGTAGAATAAAGTTGGCTCGTTTAAGTTTCAGGGCTAGGTGGAGAAGTTTAAGCTCATCCGTGTCCAAATCTTCGTTAACAAAAGCTCTTGCATCAGAGCTGCCGGGAATAATGGAGTTAAGTGTAATTGGCTGCGAACGATGTAAGCCTGAAAGAATGCAGCACAGTCTTCTTCCTTGAAGAAACGAATAAAGCCTTTAGGTTTCCTGAGTTGGGGTTGCAAGGAGGATGGGGGGCGTCGGAAGGGCTCCGCCTTCTCAATGGTTTTGGGAAAGCTCTGGTGAAGACCCACACTGGCGCATAAAGCTGGCAGCAGATGCTCACAAGTGCTAAAACTAGCTTCAGGAATATTACTGAGAATTAATGTGCGCCTCTTAGTACTAATCCGAGAGTAAGATTTGAGTATTTCAACGTCTTTACTAATCCTCAAGAGAGCATGTGATTTGATGTGATCAAGTTCTTTGCTAAGCTTCACGATTTCAGAGTGGAGTGAAAGGATACCACTGGACAGCGAATCAATCTTTGTATTTAGCTCGACAAGTGATGTTTGTGAGAAAGCACCAATCTTGCTATTCTTGTCTGGGACAACCGGGGCCACAGAGTCACAATGTAGGTGAGATTTAGCCGTATTAAGGCAGACCGTGCAAATCCAGTTGACACTCTTATTTTGATAAACAATTAAATAATCCACCACAGAGATATTGACACAGACCGAGTGAAACATGCTCGAACAAGCATCACAGGTTATCCAGGCGACAATCTTCTCATTGCCAACCTTAATCGGCTCGACTTCAGCGCATACACTACAACAAAAATCACTAAGGCCGGGGCATCCTTGGCTTTAGCCTTAAGAAAATTATTTCGTTTTAAAACAACTTTTTTCTTATGTTGTTTAGTAGTTTTGTTACATGTTGTGCGTTCTTCATTCTTTTTTTCTTCCAACAAATATATATCTTCTTCTAGTGATGATTCTAAAGTAACTAATTCATCATCATCTGTCAGGACCTCTTCGTCGGATATTGTTTCATCTTCAAGAAGAGCTGTTTGCAGCCGCTCCTGTAATTCAGCTTTATTCCCTACTGTGAATAAGCCACGATGTTTTAACTCTCTCCTTAGGTCAGCAACCTTCATTTTCAACACATCTGTTTCAGACATGATTTTTATTTTATATCCTCTTCTGGTGTACGTGCAATGCTGTTCCCAAGAAAATAGTCAACATAATTTTGAAGAACAGAATAGTGTTTTGTTGTACAAACAGCACACTAATATTACACAAATATGTTCTTGCTAAAGTTTTCTCGACAGAATTTTAGCAAATGCGGAAAATAAATTAAATTAAAAAAGAAAAAAAAATCAAATCAGATCAAAACTTATAATATTACATTTTTCGTATCATTTCTATGCGTTTCATACGAATGAAAAACTTAGTATACCCTATAATTTCATGTAGGATATAAAAATAGTTACAAATGTACGCTGTATAATAAATTCATCAACACGATTTTATAGGAAAACATAATCAATACAGTAAGGCTGCTAGAAGCAATACAACACAACAAGACTTCATTGCACATTACATGTAGTTAGATTACACAGTGAAATCAATTTGATTGAAAGTTTGTAGCATTCCTATTATCATTGAAATATGAGTGGTTGAAGAAAACAAAATAGATAAAACAGTAATTCGGTCGTAAACTTTGAGATAGATTTACATGAATCGTCAACGCGAATTTTTAATATGGACAGAAATGAACCGTCCGTCGGTAAAATTGAATTTCACGGATTTCGACAAAGTTTTGCGCAAGTTTTCCGGCGATGAGGCGATGAGCGTAAGAAACGGAATGAATTACAAAGTTTATTTTCTGCAAGCGCTCACTGAAATGGGTTGCGAAAGCCTTCATAGATTGAGATGCTAAACCACTAACTTACCATGATTTTAAGTGCGCCTTATACAAGAATTTCTACCCAAAATAATTAGCGCTGACGTGCATAATAAACTGAAAGATAGGAAAAAGAAAAGAAACATTATGCGAATATTTGTACCATATATCCCTTCGCAAGCTGATGTAGATGAATTATGAGTATTATGAGTACGTTATTGTGGGAATTAAAGACGAGAGTAATAAAATCGTGCTGTACGGTGCTAAAACAATAAAAGATTAAAAAAAAAAGTTAGAAATTTACGAAAAAATTAGAAAAAAAAATAGCAAGCAAGTCAGCAATAAAGGTAATGAAGGGGATAAAGGGTCCAAAAGGCTAATAGGAAAGACAAACGAAAAGACGAAAATAAACCATTTCTGTTTTAATTGTGGATAGCCAAATCACAAATTTCCATAATGTCCCCAGAAAGAAAAGGATTCTAAATGTTTCGGGTGTAACCAGATTGTCCTGGGGAAACAGCAGTGAACAAATCGTCACATGTTATAGTAAAAAGCGGAATGGACGTCATTTGTTAAATGTTAAATAAACAATTGCGTATTATATAGTCTGATAGTTACTGGGAGCGACATTGATGTTGTGAAAGAGTGCCATTTGTCCTCGATCAATTCGAAGTACTATTGTAAAAATTCCCGATTATCGGTAGCAGGACTAGGAGCGAACATCACGACAAAAAGTTTGTGTATATCAAAAATTGAAATTAACGATGAAGTCTTTGAAAATACTGAAATTCATGTTATCAATAGTAAATTCAAGAAACCAAATTTAATAATCGGAATGACTCTATTACAATTAGCAATAGTTCAGATCGAAGAAGGGAAGTAGGAAGAAATCTCCGAATAACGGAAGAAGTGAAGCAGAAGTTGAAGAAATTACCAAGGCATATTTTCTATCCGAAATCGTTGTTAATAGCGTAGATGAAATGCACTCTCATTTTCAAGATGTATCTCACTTGAGAGAAAAATGTATTATCGTTAATGGAAAATTACATCCCCGAGGATCCAGTGTGCTCACTTGTTCAAATCAAGATTGTAACCATCGATGACACGGCCATTTACAGATCGCCACGAAGATTGCCACCTAGAGAGCAAAAAGTAATTGAAGACCAACTTAAAGAGTCGTTAAAGGAAGGCATCATACGCGAAAGCAGTTCCCACTTTGCTAGCCAAGTAGTGCTGGTAAAATAGAAGGATGGAAGCTACAGACTGTGCATTAACTACAGAGACGTAAACAAGAAGATTCACAAAGATAGATATCCGTTACCTAATATAGAGCATCAAATAGATAAGCTTCAGCGCTCCAGATATTTTACAACCCTCGATCTAGAAAATGGCTTTTTCCAGGTAATAGTAGAAGAGACTAGTAGGAAATTCACTTCGCTTGTCACCAGCAACGGCCAGTATGACTTTATTCGGTCTCTCTTCGGTATTTCAAAAGTATATCAATTACATCTTCAGGAGTCTCATTAGCCAAGGCATCGCGATTATCTACTTAGACGACATCGTCATACCGTCAGCATGCATAGAAGAGGGATTAGATCGATTTCAGCGAGTTTTGCAAGTAGCTGCCAAGACTAGACTGAGAATCAAATGGAGAAAATGCCAAATACTGCAAGAAGAAATCGAATACTTGGGTGACCATATCAGTAGGGGTGATAGCGAAGACTACGGCAATCATAAACTTTTCGATTCCGAAGACCGTGAAACAATTGCAAAGTTTCCTGGGTTTAGCAAGTTATTTCAAAAAATTAATCCATAATTGTGCAATAAAAGCCAACCTTTGAGTGATTTACTGAAAAAAGAAAATCGTTTTAGACTAGAAGAAAAACAAGTTGCAGCTGTGAGAGAAATAAAAACGATCCTCGCAGCAAAACCAGAGCTAACATTTTTTTAGTAAGCAGTTGAAACAGAGCTACATATAGATGCTTCCAAGGAGGGGTACGGAGAAATCCTATTACAAAGATGCAGAAATGATAACGCGCTTCATCCAGTTCACGTTTTGAGTAAAAAAACAAATGACGCAGAAAAATGACACTGCAGTTACGAGTTAGAAGTATTAGGAGTGGTAGAAATTGTGAAACGATTTAGAGTATACTTACTGAGACAACAGTTCAAACTTATGACATATTGCAAAGCATTTAAATGTACGTTAGAGAAAAGGGATTTAACAACGACAATTTCCTAAACAGATTAAAAGGAACTCAACAGAAAGATGCCAGACTGCGTGCCATAACAGAAATATTACAGTGTAAACCCTACAAAGACTACGCTATGCATCACGAAATACTTTGTAAAAATGTTAACAATAAACTTCTGTTCGTTGTACCAGCCTCGATGATCGCAGGAGTCATTTGCGAGGCCCCTAAAAATGGTCACTTCCATCTTAAGAAATTTAAGGAAATTTTAGAAAAAGAATAAACAATCATATCTGCTGCGTCAAATGCATCCTAGCTGATAGAAACAAGTAAAAAAGCTAGAATTGGTCTAAGACCAATTCTTATGATACCCTAGATGAATGTCCATATTAAATTTCGTATGGTCACCGATCTATTCAAGTTGGATTTTAAAGTTGTTTTTCGCATATATTTCTAGAACGGTTTGTCGCACAGAAAAAATGAATATAATCAATTTTATAGAATTTCGTATTCTGCAGAAGTATTTAGTACAATAAAAATGTCTTGGACTGATCGTTTTCAAAGTATACGTAAAAGACCTAATTTTTTATATGGCAACACCAAGAAGGAGTTGCCCGATTTAGTACATTTTTGCCGTTTTATTTGCTAATAACCAACCACTACAAAAGTGTCACATAGATCATCTGGGACCAAAGCAGAACACGAAGAAGAATTATAGATATATTTTCGCCATCATACATAGCTTAACTTGTTGGCTACTCCCCAGGAGAACACTGAATACCAAAGAAGTAATTCAAAAGCTAGATAGTATAGCAGAAACATTTGGATATCCAAAGAGTATCATCACAGATCACGGAGGAGCGTTTAAGTTCAACAGTTTTCGGCAATACTGCAAAGATCATGACGTTAAGTTAACTTTCGTTACAGTAGGAGTTCCAAGAGGCAACGGTCAGATCGAACGACTTCATTCCACCGTCATCACTGCATTTCCGAAGCTATCGCAGCCCTGATAAATGGTATCAAGTTGTAAATCCACTTCAGTAAACGTTGAACTCGACCTTTTAGAGAGCAATAAATCAATATATATGAACGTACCCGCATTATTAGTATAGGCTACACTGCATGTTTAACATTTGACTGAATTGTAAATTAGTTTGCCAAGACTGTACGTTTAACATTTGTAATGACTGAATTGTGAGGTAGTATTGGTTATTTGTATTGCGCAATAGACTGACCTCTGGAAGTGGAGAACTTTTTAACCTTCTTCTGCATCTGATCGTGGCCGTGGGAATGTCGCTTAAACTCAATACCAAGTACCAATTTTAACCAGTCACGAATTAGTTTAATCAACATTATTTATATTCAATAAAGTCCAAGTGAAGTGAGATATGTAGCATCTTTGTATTAAAATTCCAAACTATTCATCTCACATTCATACGGTACTTATGAATCAGGATATCAGGGATTGCATCAGCAGACAAGCTGCAATCAATCAAAGCCTTGAATTCAAACACCATTAAATCATGTTTAGTCTAACGAACGATGTTGCAACAATAACGGGATATTAAGTGTTAACAAAAAAGTTATTCTCAGATGGGTACCTGTATACCTGAGAAGAAACCAAGATTGCTAGAATTAATGAAAATCAGTGTAGATTCACTGGCCTTCAAGGAATTACTAGCTTGCGTTATTTGAAGGTAACTGTGGTGCCAGGTATGTACTGTACATATACCCTACCCTAAGAGGACACAAACTGCGCTAAGGAGTAGCTGGACTTACATGCGTATCCATAGTGCAATTATTATGGGAAACATGCAGAAATCATTTAAGTTCTGTATGAAGAAGGAAGATATTGAGCGCGTTCAACATCTGCTGTTTGAATGCCCCATATTGCTAAGCATAGAAGTTACACGTTAGGATGTTACTGCTTCCGCTAATCGGGTGAAATAGTAAACAAAGACAAGAGGATCTAGTAAGATAAATTAACTCCTGTCGCTGGTTTTATGTTATCACACCCCTCAAATTAAGCAATCATCTCCACCGAGAGTTCAGTTGAGTTGGCATCACAGCTACCATTAATGGTTTACATATGTGAGTGTAGCTGATCGTAGATACCTCGATGATTCCTCTAGCCTATACTAACCTAATCGCCAGCTGAGCTCTTTTACTATTCTTTTTAAATCAATTTGGCACAATCAAATTATAATAACGTTTAACAAAGCGTTTTTTTTATGAGTTATTTATGATTGTTCATTTACGATTTCGCTCGAGTATTTGTTTTATACAGCTGATGCCATTATGTTTGAGTTATATAGAAATTCTGCTCCAAACTACTATTCTATAATTATTATGATATTTGTACTGTAATTAGGGCTGCCTTAATGTAATTTCGTCCTTTTAAATGGAATAAAATATTTAATTAGGTACTTCAAAGAACGCCCTTAGATACTACAAAAACTCTTTCTGAGAGCGGTTAATTGGCACCAATAGTATACTGCCATTTGTTTCGTGGTGCATCTGCCATTCCCAACAAAAATAAAGTTTTAATGACCTTTTCGAAGAATGGGCCATGGTCCATTGGATAAAGTACCCAAGCAACACTTCTCTCTCCGAGGTCTTACTCAATACAGCTTTTATTTATAGGTCTGGCTACTGAGACTGAACGTATTACTTAGTTTTACTGGCAGCAGTAAAAGCAAATACAAGACGTCGCCCTAATAAAAATTTCTGCACGTATGTGAATTTTTGTTTAGCACAAGTATGTGAAGCATATTTTCACTATCATAAGTTTTTTGGTCTAGTCTAGAACAAGGTCCTAGTTCCTTCGATAAATGTTATTTGAATTGGATTGGGTTGGTAAAAGCTATATATACCTACCGACAGGTCAGTTTTACTGAACTACCCTCCGGAACAATAACATCCGATGAGGTGTCTTCGGCAACAAAATCTGGTGGAATAACCACGTCCAAGTATCCAATCTGAAATAAGATAAGAGTGAGATGAGAAAAATGAAAATGTTTTATGTGCCTAATAAAATGTCTTTCATGGTTCCTTAATTTTTACTTTCACAAAACCAGAAGCTTTAAAGAGTGGCTTAGGTTGTTTATGACTTCATTTCAGTTGTCACATTAAGCAGTAATTTTACGGCACGAGTAGATTTACAAATTATTTTATCGTTTTCTTTTACTAGTGTTAATAATGTGAAATATTGCAATCGAACCAGCATTAAGAATAATTAAATGGTCTTATGTTATTTCATTGAATATTTTTTAACAGCTGAATTACTGACGATTATTCGCAGCTTATAACAACTGGATTCTGTAGCTAAGTACGAACCAATTTATCTTTCCTGACTGGCAAACAGAGCGAGCGTATAAACAACAATTCATTCGTTATCGAAATGTTGTCGTACTGATGTATAATTTAGTCCACTTCAGCCTATAGTAACTTGCATTCCCAATGTAAGAGCTCTATTAAAATTTTTTGTACACTTGTCAGAGAGAGTAGGAACATTTTAAAGTCTGGTTAGATAAGATCTGATCTGAAGGGTAATTATTTGTGTAAAGGTAAATTAAAACCTTCATTCCATCCAACACTTTCACCACATCTCCAATTTTGGCATAATTTCCTGACTTCTTTTGGCAAACTTCAGAGGAAAATCCGAAGTAGGTATTCTCTGGAAATCCGGTTTTGTAGGCAATACTTCTTCTGCAGAGCAAATTTGAGGAGTTTTTTTCTTGCACTGTCCACTTGCGGTTCAGCCTTCGGCGAAATGGGGGGCGATGGCATCACATTACGCTCAGCAGATTATTTTCGTTTTTTAATAAGTTCTCAATTTCTCTTTCCCTCATATTTTTGTAAACATCAACTAGTTTTCTAAGAAAGATATAAAAATGACTTGCTAAGTGCAATGTATGTAGGTCCTCAAGTGAATAGGAATTAGAAGCCGGTCGGCACCAGATATTCCGCAAATACCCCAAATTGTATATAAAAGGCTAGCAATATAGAATAAGTATGAAATGGAATTTTTCTGTAAAATCCGTGTACCTATAACTAATCTTTTTGCTGTTTATGAAGTGAGGTATGGAGTGATTGGTGTTCGCCACAGATGGAATTAAATCCCTAATTTGCTTGTGCTTCTTTCGAATTCTTCGATCGTATCTGATCGAAGTTCACCACAACGTGAGACACACTATAAACCGGAACTGAGTTTCGCCTATTCCTCTATCATGGATCGAAATACTTCTTAGATTCGAAACCGGTTTTTGTCTGTGTATAGGCTCAACGGTGTCACTTGTGTACCAGCGGACCGACACATTCTAAGTTATGAGTCAATACTTATGTTTGAGTAAAAATGGTACCAAAACATATCGATAGTTTTGGTTCACGGTACAGAGATACAAGGTATTCCCATTACGAACCACGTTCCGCCATTTGTGTCCGAATGTATAGGAAAGTACGGTACAGAGAACACAATATTCTCTCTCATCCCTCTGTCTTTTCAATAGAAATGTATATACGTTATAGGACGAAACACATCACAGCTCTAGTACAAAATTTTTAATGAGAATACCTTGTCTTCTATATACCTTGGTTTTGGTTATTGACAGTCTTTGTTACTAAATTACAGAATACGCGGAAAGAAATGGTACTGTCCATTGATAATGAACGTGTAACATGCAGCGATGGTAAACGCCTGGAAACTGCACGTGATGTTTTGCAAGACTGAAAAGAGGAAAATAATGGGCTAGTTTGAATTTAGACGGGATGTTGTTGAAACATAGTTGCCCCCCGATTGAACGCCAGGTAATACGACCCAACAGGTCATTCAGTACCGACATTGTAGCAAAAACGAAATCCCGAGGATGAAATTGGTCACATTGTACAACGTGGTGATAATTATCGCCGATGTAAGCAATGCGGAGGCAAAATTTATTATGTATGCTTGTACGAAGTGTAGTGTTAGTCGTCATCCCAATAAATTGCTTCCAAACTATCACAATGGAGAAGTTCCCACCAAAAAGTCCGCTCATTGATTTCAATATCCATTAATTGCAATTCATTTCGATTTGTCAATAGAGCCATTTGTTTTCTGATTTGAAGTCATTTGTTTTTCGATGTTCCAAATTTCAAATAATTTCAGAATACCTGGTACCGAACGGTTGAAATGTCACCTTCGACAGGTATAACATTCGTAGTGCACAGATAAATAGATAGTGTGATCGAGACCAATTTACGTTAGAGCACCCTGAGAACCATGTGTTCTGAAGAAAACTCCCAAAATTTTACATGCTAACTATTTTTGCTAATTTTCTAAATGAGAAAATTTCAAAAAAGAAAAAATACCGAAACTTAAACGCGGATTTTGACAATTAAACGGGAGAATTCCGTGAGAATGTCCTAAAACGGAGCATCGCCTCAGCCAACCTATACCACTTTGCCAAATTACGGTCAAATACCTGCACGCAATTGGCCTAGAGAGTTTTTCAAATGCACTGTTTGACACGGGAGAACATATTTGTGTATTGCTTTCATTGATGTCGCTATTAGCCATTCTTTTTTCTGAACTGTTTGAGTGACAAGGAGCGCTATCGGACTCCTCGCAATTTGTGCTAAAAGTGCGAAGAGCGCGATCGCGCTCCTATTTGTTAAAATAAACCTGGAATTCATTATAGTTGGTTGTGATTACAACAAGTGCTATTTCTTTTATTTGATTTATGCTTATTGATAATATAACATTAATAAATAATGTTTTTAAGTTAACTGTTTCAACTGTTTTCAACTGTTTTCTTCGACTTATGCTAAAAATGCGGAGTGTTTTATATCTCTGATTTGGATGAATCTTTCACAGTTTGTGTGAAATGCAAAAACAGCACACCCGTATATTTTTGTTTTCCCGTACCACGCCCCAACACCCGCCAGGGAGGTTACAAATTGCGTGATTTTACGATATAACGATATTTTCAGAAAATTATATCTCGAGAACAATGCAGCCGATTTTTCTGATTCAAACGCCAAATGAAGCCTAATGCTTTATATTTTTCATAAAAAATATAGCAGCACCAAAGGAAAAAAATGTTTGTTAATACTATTTTTTCGAAAAAATAAAATTATTAACTATTGTGGACTTCTAGAAGTTTTTTTTTGTATTTTCATTTTGAAGCTAGAAATCTTGTCTATCTAAGTGCAGCAAATTGTAATGGTGTTTGGCTTTGTTTGGGAGATATGATACTCTGACACTGTTTTATCTTGGGTTGCTCAAGTGTGAAAAAAAAAATAGAACTTCTAGTTGGTTAAGTTTTATTAAAATATAAAGTTAATATAATATTACTAGTCCAGGTCAACAAACTGTCGGCAAGTGCCATTGAGCATAGGCGTCGTTAATTATTATTTATTTTTGGTATATTTAACTTTAAGTGATTATGCAACAGGCACATTATTTTTTTGCATTTTTATTTTGAAACTCTATGCCTTATCCATATATTTATGTGCAAAAAATTGTAATGGCATTTGGCTATTTGCGATTTGATGCGATTTGCAGAATTTGTATGGAATACAAAAGCAATTCAACCATATTTGTTGTTTCCCCGTACGACGCCCTGATATTTCGTGAATTTGCGGTGCTTTATATTTTTCATATACCGGAAAGCGAAAGAAAATTTTCTTGTTAGTAAGAGTATTGTTTTTTTAATAACAGTATTATTTATTATTGTAATTAGGGATTCTATCCCTGTGCCAAAATTGTGCTGGTGCTCGGCCTCTTTTTGACGATATAAATTTTTAAAGTGACCTAAAGTAGTCCTCCCATATATTATTTTTTTTATATTATTTAGCCGAGCTCAGGAGCTCACAGCATAGCAGTAAGGAGATAAGCAAGGGATTAGGGAACATAAGAAGAGGGCCAGAAGTGCTGATATATATCACTCTTGAACCGCAGCAAATTGTAAAATCATCACATAATTTTACTGTACAGCCAAAAGTATTTTGAAGGGTAAAATGATGAGCGTTGCTTACAGCGCAAGTATTTCGTGCAGGAATTAATTTACAAGGGATCTGACTAGATACTAATTAAGAACATTGACCTAAACATGTAGCAATAAGCGACGTTTACGGCAGTGCTAGTGCTATGTCGACTACATAACAAGTTATTGCCACATTACCAATGAGCTGGAAGGCTCTGAAACGGTTGTGGTCAAATTATGATTTTGTTTTAAAGAGACCATATAACTTACAATCTTAGATGCAGTAAATTCAACGCGATTCGCTTAGTCCTAATCCGCATTCACTCCGGAAAGAGTATGTGAAATTAAGGGTACTGTCATCAGCGAAGCTATGAAAACAGAATTGAAAGTAAGGAAAATCGGATCACTATTGAAAATTAAAAAGGTAGACGGAGAGATAACAGGTTCAAATATATATATACAGGGTGCGCCATCTTTTATATCGGTATGTAAACATCTAATAACTTTGACATTTGTCGACCGATTGCCTTGAATATACATATTTTTAAAACGTCGATTCAGTACAATTTTGACCATGAATCGCTACACACCGAAACAACGCGCCACGTCGCTGGGAATACGCCCAAGCAGTCGCTCGAATGGTTGACACTGAACCTGATTTTTGGAGGCAAATTTTAATGACTGACGAGGCCCATTTTACAATCTCTGGCAGCGTTAATAACAAAATTCCCGCATTTAGGGAACACAGAATCCACACAAAATACATGAAACGCCGTTTCATGACCGAAAAGTGACTGTTTGAGCCGGCATTTGCGCCGAAACCATCATTGGGCCATTTTTTTTTTCAAAGAAAACGAAACAGTGGATGGAAATCGATATCGCTGGATGTTGGCTCATTATGTCTGCCCGCAAATGCGTCAAAAAGGTCTGGACGGTTACTGGTTTCAACAAGACGGTGCGCCATGTCATACTGCAAATCAAACAATTCAGTTTCTGCAACGAAAATTTCCTGGACGTCTGGTGTCAAAAAGAGGCGACATTGACTGGCCACAGAGATCTCCAGATTTGACCCCTCCTGACTTCTTTTTGTGGGGTTATTTGAAGAGCAAAGTATACGCCAGCAAGCCCAAGACCATCGACGAGCTCAAGGCAAACATTCGTGCCGAAATCATCGCCATACCGCCTGAGATACTTGAAAATCTAATGGAAAACGCAGCAAAAAGGGCACATTTTGCTTTGGCCAATAAAGGTGGCCACTTGATTGATGTTGTATTCAAAAATTAGTCCAAATGGATTGTAAAAGACCAAATTAAATAAAAATAATTCATATATAGAAATTTTTTGTTTTTTAAAAAAGTTATTCATTGTTTACATACCGATATAAAAGATGGCGCACACTGTATATATATAAAAAAAAAAACACAAATAAGTTCTTAAAATTCATCTATTCTCCATCATATATAACGCCATTTAAAACACCCAGTCTTAAGCGATCAAATATAAAACTTTCAATTTTTTTTTCTTTCTAAAATGGCAGGATTCCATACTATATGAAACGTCTTTGAAATATCTATAGGTCAAAATTTTGAATTCTACGGTTCCAACGTCCCGTAAGAAAAGTCAGCAAGTCTTCCGATGAGCGTCTAGTCCGGAAACCATATTCGCGATCGTTGATGAGCTGAATGATTTCTGGATACTTCATTAATTTGGAGTTAATAACAGATTTGAAAACCTTCGAAAGAATCAAAATGATTGCAATTGGTCGATAATTTGAGAAATCGATACGTTCTCCTTTTTGGGAACAGGCTAAACGGGGGCTAGTTTCCAAGCAATTGGAAAGTTACTAGTTGAAAGAGACAAATAGAATTTTGATTTAGTTTGTGCATACGGTCACTTTAAAATTTTTTATCGTCAAAACGAGGGCGAGCACCAGCACTATTCTTGGGACAGGGATACACAAATCTTCTGGCTTCAAAATGGCTTTACAGATCCCCAATTACAATAGTAAATAATACTATTATTTTTTTTAAATACTATTACTAACAAGAAAAGTTTCGTTCGCTGTTGCCGTATTCTTTTATGAAAAACGTAAAGCATTTGAATCAGGAAAGTTCAGAAATTTAATTTTTTGAAAATGCTATTCCACCGTAAAATCACGAAATATGTAACCGCCCTAGCGGGGCCGTCATACGCAGAAACAACAAATATGGTTGAATTATTTTTTTATTCCATACAAATTCTGCAAATTGCACCCAAATCGCAAATGATCTGGTATAAAATTAGTCCAAAGGTATCGTTTTCGTATGGAATGGCTGTGTATACGTGGACAGTTTAGAAATTGATATCTTCAAAGCGAAGCCAAACGCCATTACAATTTCTTCCACATTTATATAGATACGGAATAGAGGTTCATAACAAAAATACAAAAAAAAAATGTGTCGGAGTTCCACAGTAGAAAACGAATACATGACCATAAGTTCAGTGCTTCCTTAGTGCGTTACTTTAGATATACGCTGAGTTTAAAAATTCATATCTCCAAAACAAAGCCAAACACCATTACAATTTGCTGCATTAGATAGGCAAGATTCCTAACTTCAAAATAAAAATACAAAAGAGAACTGTTAGAAGTCTACAATAGTTAATAATTTTATTTTTTCGAGAAAAATAGTATTATTAACAAACATTTTTTTCGTTTGGTGCTGCTATAGTTGCTTATGAAAAATGCAAATTATTAGGCTTCATCTGGCGTTTGAATCAGAAAATTCGGCTGAACTGTTGTCGAGATATAATTTTCTGAAAATGGTTACACCGTCAAATCACGCAATTTGTAACCCCCCCCCCCCACCTAGCGGGGAGTTGGGCCGCGGTACAGGAAAACATAACAATACGGGTGAGCTATTTTTGCATTTAATACAAATTGTGAAAGTTTCATTCAAATGAGAGATATAAAGGACATATGATTTCGGACCAAGATCCTCAATTATTTTACCTGCCATCCATTTGTAATTCTTATCTGTATAGATTTGTATCCAGACTTTATCGCTATTTACCATTTCGACCTCTCTTTTCCCCTTATGATAATTAATTTGATTGGATTGCTTGACTGAGCTATCTATCTAGCTATCTATTACTGAAGGAGGCCTCAAAAATGAAATTGGGTGCGAATTTCTGTGCCAAACATTATTTTGGCTGGAGATTCTTCAGTCGTGCAATGTTTAGTAGTACGAAAGTCAAACAAAAAACGCGACAGAATATCATCAAAAGAAAAACTCAGACACCTTTCTTGAATTGAAGATTTGATTGAGCCTTTTAAAGTTTTCACAAAATGTTACGCTGCACCATTTGTAGCAGGATGCCCGGGAGCATTAAGTTTGTGCTGTGTTCCATTTACAGTTAAAAATGTTTTAAATTCAAAATATGTAAATTGAGTGCCATTGTCACTTACTACCTCTATAGGCAATCCGAACCTTCACGCAATTTGCATATGACATAAGATATAGTAATGTTGTTGGTTTTGAAAACCTCAGGCCACTTAGGATATGCATCAATTATTACGAATAGGTGGTATCCATCAATAAGTCCACAAAAATTTATATGTATGCGCTGCCATGGCGAAGAAGCTAATGGCCAGGGGATTAAGGAAGATGTTTCTGGGTTGGGTGGGTTGGTATTGTGAGCATTGCAAAATTTGCAACTGTTGATCGTTGCTTCTATATCTCTATCGATATATGGCCACCAAACGTAGGATCTAGCAATTGACTTAGTTTTGACTATAACAGCATGACTACTGCGTAAGACCTTAAGAATTGTATTACGTAGAGACTTTGGGATAACATTCCTATAACCCCATAATAAAGCATCCGTTTCCGTACGTAGCTCCATGTATTCGTATATACATATATGGCTTGAAGAATTCCTTCTTTAGAATATCTCGGGTACCAAAAACAACACTTCGAATTACACTGGATAAGATATCATATATCTTAGTTTCTTTACGAATAAGACTAAAATCTAACAAAATATTGTCTCGGTTCCCTACGTATGATATGAAGGAACCTTTCTCTTCAGTACATTCTGAGCTAATTGGCAAAGGAAGGCGAGAAAATGCGTCTGCATTATTTTTCTCGATCTTGATATATTCGACATCAAAATTAAAGCCTGAAAGGAATAATGCCCATCTCTTCCTTTTATATCATACTGTAATTTAATTTGGATTTGTTCGAAGTTTTGGAAGCGAAACAAATTGGTCTTTCAGCCATATCGGGAAAAATGAGCGCTAATACCGCATTTAAATACATTACATAAAGTATGTGGCGAATTCGCAAATGGAGGTCGCAGATCGTCATACTTCTAATTTCTATTTTATTTTCAAGGCCTGTTTCCTCCAAAATTTGGGAAATTCATTGTGTGTAATTTTCTTTTTCAGGTGTCAGCAATGTGCGTTGGTCATGATACAAAGATAACAAGGTATGGCCGATTCGAGAGGAACTTTTTGTGTTGCTACGTCACTAGGAGACAATGTCATTTCCAGCGAATTTGTTTTGAGTTTTACGCATTTTATTGACTGAAATACACTTCGGGAAAGGTAATTATGTGTTAGTGGGAAACCAAAGAAATTTCCAAATAGATTTTTTTCACTTTGATAAGAACGATTGAAATTGAGACAAACAAATTTGTGATATTTGTCGCCAAAGGAGGCAAGCAACCAATTGACAGATAATTCGGCCATATCTTGTTAATCTTCGTGTTATGTGTATCGGTGAAATTCGTAGCATCCTGCATTTGAAAACTCCTTAGCATTTCATTCAAAGTAATTGTACTGCCTTTATACTATTTATATAATATTATGGAAGCAAAATGGAAGGTCTCATTCCCATTTCTTATTTGAGAATACTTCATTATTAACTAAAACTACCTTTGCAAGACCACCTATCCATTTACTGTCCATGCATCGAAATATTTAGAGAATTAATGATAATTACCTATGCTTATGACATACGAGATAAGGTAATCACTTTTTGAGTTAGAACAAGGCGTTGGTAGAAATTTACCAGTCATCTTGATACCTCCCTCAAAACCTGTGGAGTATCTTTATATACATAGAAAATTTTATAATTGACAGGTAGATGATTTGAGAGTCGATAACTTTTTCCACAACTCCATATAGTCTTGAGACATTTCCACCGACGTCCTCAGTGCACATGTGTCTACGGATTGCATATGTTATGGTTTTTCTCATATTTCTTGAACCTCTCCATATGTTCTTCGAATTCATTTTCTTTTCCTGCTATTAAGCCAAGCTCAGGAGGGGATCCCTATGGTGCAAAGAACAGCACAGCAGGTAGGAGATAGCGAACGGATTAGGGGATATCAGGAAAGTGACAGAGGTGCTGATGTATGACATTCTTGAACCTTCGCATATTGTAAGCCCAAGGAAAAACAGAAGATGGTAGTTTCTTCTACATTCGCACAGTTCGGGATAAGAAAGGATCACAGAATTTCACTATACAACCGAATATAATTTGAAGGGTAAAAGAATATTGCGTGCAAGAATCATTCTACAAGGGATCAGACTAGATATTTCATAAGAACATTGCACATGAAGTAGAAATAATGGAGCGAAAGCATCCCGCATTGCGGCGGAGATCGACTGATTCCATATGAGAAGATATTGCCAAATCGGAAATGAGCTTGGATAATATGAGATTTGTGTTCCATTCTCTGTCTGACGTAGGACTTGTAGAAGAGCGCTAGATTCGATGAGCTGAAATATTTCTTACACCTTTTTAGATATCCAATACATTTCGATACTTGTTTGGCAGCAGAGAAAATGCGGATGTTAATAGGAAGCATCAGCAGAGATGGGAAAACCTAAGTACATGCAAGTGCACACAACTGTTTCTTGATGGGCTGAGTAGGAATATCTCTGATTTTCCCATGGCGCTCAGAAGGAAACAATGTAGAACTTTGGTGGGCATCATAGTCGGCCACAGCTCATTTCATGCTCATCTAACAAGGATTTGAGTTGTTGACAGCCATGAGTGTCTGGCCTGCCTGGAAGGAAAGCATGAGAAAACTGAACACTTCCTGTGCTGTGTGCTTGTTCGGCCTTCGTCCGGAGCAGGCTGGATGCTAGGTCTAGGCTCTGCCTTCTTATTTGTAGATGAACTCAAAAGTCTTTCTCACCAAGACCTGATGCGCTTCATAAAGTGGACTGAAAGGCTTTGGTGATAGGTTTCTAGCAGGATAGCACAGCACAGTGGGCCGCTTTGGCCTCCGTGCTTGGGATCTCTCGTCCCTTACCTTAAAAAAAGAATCAGTGCTCCACTAAAAGAAACGGGGTGATATTGTTACAAAGAGATGAGACAGCTTTTGGACTTAGATGCATGAAATTCGACGCGATTCGCTTTGCCCCAAAAGAGGATATTATCAACGTCGTTATTCAATGATCTAATAATGCAATCCCGATTAACAGATGTGCTATTCGCTCTGGAGTTCGCAACAGTGTTAAAGGCGTAGGCGAAATTAAGGATGCTGGCATCAGCAGAACAATGGATGGGATTGAAAGTAAGAGAAAACAAATAATTTAGGAAAATTATGAAGAGAGATGGAGAGTGAACAGAGCCCTTGGGCACACCGGCAGTTATATTGTGATAATTCGCCGAATAGCCCGTATCAGGCGACCTTTCAGCAGCCATATTTGTGACCGTTAATGATACTTCATTAATTTGGAGTTAATGATAGAATCAATAACATTTGAAAAAATTGAAGTGATTGCAATTGGTCGATAGTTTGAGGGATTGCTAACCTCTCTCTTTTTGGAATGGTCACGTTTAGTCCAAGCGGTTGGTAATGTTCCTGCCGAATAAGATAAGTAGAATAGTTTGCGCAGAGGTTTAGCCGACGATGAGGTGCAGGTTTTAATTAACAGGGGAAACAAACCATTCGGACCTGTAGTTTTCGAAACGCTTATATCCTTAGGAATATTGAATACATCTCTATTACGGATGTGCGTTGGTTCTTGTACACATCCACAATCGAGATGCAAAGCAGATGTCTGTGAATTAGGAGGAAGGTGGAAATTGGAAGAGAATCTGACAGACAGAATATTAACTTTATACGGGGAGTCAAAAACCAATTCACCATTGTTTAGTAAGAAAATATAGATGACATGCTGAAGTTGTTCCTGCTGACTTTGACCAGAGGCTAGATGCCTATGCGGCTCGCCGAAGCTCTTTGTCTGTCATTCTGGTAAAAATGTAGTCTTGTAGACTTGTTTCAGCTCCGGTCATGGATGCAATTGATAGGCGCGTAAAGCAGACTCTTTCATTTTTATTACTTGATTCTAATTATAGTTAAAGTAAGAGCGATTTAGCTTTTGTTCAGGTCTGCTGTAGGAATATGGGATGTATTCACACATACCAAGGCTTAAAATATTACTAAGTTATTATATGCTTTCATCAACATCCCTCAAGTAAAATAGAGTGGTAAATTGAGCCGTGATGAAGCAGTGGTCTGAAGAGAGGAACCGAAATCACTCAGGATTTCCACAAGTGTAATTGTCTTCCAAGTACTATTCAGAGAGACTTGATAAATAATACATTGAGGCTAATCTTAAATTGTCTTTGATAATTTTTATTTTTATATCGTGTTTCTTCTCGATCCGACTTTAGATGCAACATTTTTTGGCGATGAGGATAATTATTTCAATTTGCAGTTCTTCATGGATGATTTCATGCCATTATCATGCCCGTATGTGTTGGCATGATATACATTTGTGGTATTCGTGTAACCAATTTTATACAAAATTGGTAAAGTGGTGTCTGAATATTGATTTTTATTGCTTTTCTTGAGAATTTAACATGGTAAATCTTTTTTTGAAAAAACGGGAATTATTTTTTAAATATTTAATTTCAAATCAAAAATCGTCGATGGAAGAGCAAGGGAGTAGTGCAAATTTCGTAATCGGTGCAATAATCGGTCACATAGTCTCGCGAGTATTCATCGCGAAATCATAGACACAGTTAATTGGAATAGTAAATTCAATCCAGAACAAGACTCAGTGAATTGGGCGACAAGTTTTAGTGCAAACTACAAGCGAATAATTCTGTCATGACATTTCACGTGAAAACAGGTTCCTCGTGTTCGTCCAAGGGATTGGTTAATTTTTTTTTTAGTAGCGTCCATAACGGTTTTTTCTCAATTCATTAGTGGCTAAAGTGAAATACAAAGTTATTATCAAGCAGTGGATTTCTGTTTTCTACGTAACTATATTAGAATTCTTTATAATATATATATTCTTATTTTTATGGAGCTAGGTTTGTATACAGCTATTCAAACTAATTTTACCTCATTATTCTTTATAATATATAATTGAACCGCGTGTACGTTTCAGTGGTGCTTATTGCTTTAGCCATCCTTTTTATAACGGGTGCTGATAAAATGCAACCTTAGAACAAAATGGCGGAAAATGATGTAGCAATGGACACGAAAGACCCTGAGGGACAGGACATGACCAATGTTCGGAACCCTACTCTCTCAGAAAGTCCATCTCAAAAATATTATAAAATTGCAATCTCATCAGACACAACCATAACTGCTAAGGCAGCCTACTTGAAAGCAGCGCTTAAAGAATTCCCTAGAAGCGTTAAAAACATCCCTAAGGAAGCCTACTGAAAGCAGCGCTTAAAGAATTCCCTAGAAGCATTAAAAACATCCCTCACCCAGATGCTCCTGACCGAAAAGGGAGTAGGATACATGATTCAGAACAAGCTTTGAAAGATGCCGCTAGCACACCTTTACCAAACTATATATCTGATAATCTCAGTACTGTCCTAATTCCTGATCTAATCACTAATCTAATCACTAATACAGACAAAGGCCCTTACTGGGTCCTGGTTACAACGACTGAAAATAATGCGACCTTGGAAGAAAACAGAGTCAGATTAAGCGATATTGCTGTTGGCATTATTCTGGCAAAGGCCAAGCTCGTTTTGTAAAAATCGAGCAGCAGTCCTTTAACTCGGTCAAAGTTTTCTGTTCTAGTGGCGCAGCAGCTAATAACCTACTGAGGAAAGGGCTTCTGACTGGAGATCTAAAATGTTTCATTCCACTTACGAAAGCAGGGCCTAGTTAAGAATGTACCCACTGATTTATAAGAGGAAGGCATTCTCCATTATATTTCTTCGCGGATCAAAGTGACACTTGCTTTTCGTTTCACAGAAAGAATTGATGAGAATAAATTTATACCCACTCCTGTCGTGAAACTCATCTTCATGAACTCCGAAATCTCTAAGGAGGTAGCTATTCCCGGAGCAGTTCGCTCTGTAGAATACTTCAACTCCGGTCAAGATTGTGCAAGAGATGTTTCAGGTGTGGTCTTGGCCTCCTACAGCGAAAAGCTAAAAGTCCCTTCTGCGAAAACTGCTGTAAAGAACCATGTGAGCAAAGGCCCCTGCACAAACCCAATCTATTGCAACAACTGTAAATGCAAACAAAAGTCAATTGATCCCCTATGTCCGGGCAAACAAATCGAACAAGACATTCTTAAAATTATAACTAAATATAAGCAGTGCAAACAGCCGTTCTGCCAGTGTCTTCGCCTCCCTAAGACAATTTAATCTAGCTGGAGATGAAAGAGCCGACCGTTATGCCATCAAGTCACACTTCATCTACAAGCGTACTCCGTTGGATTCTAGCATGGACACTGTCGTGGTTTAGATGAGTGACCCCGGTTCCAGCTTAGTTGCAGCCACTGCCTACTCCCCTCTCACAATTGATCCAAATAGGTTCAAAAGTGACATAGAGAATTTTATCATCTTCCTCCCCAACGTCAACTCAGTAATTCTAAGTGGTTACCTACACGAGTGAGACTCCCTGTGAGATAATAACATTCTTAGATCTGACTCTCCTGAAAAATGCCCCCCTAACATGTGGTCTGTCCATTATCACCCAACCCTCCCCACCTACTTTTGAATAACATCCCCGGTCAGCTCAGCATCCACACGTGACTTGGTGTTATCCCCTCTCTCGCCCGCCCAACTTTCAATCATCCAGGGTAATCCAACAATAAGTTCGAGGCTCACACCATTCTTCAGTTGCAATTATTTTATCGAACCCGTCCGTACCTAGGCCTGGACCCCCACGAGCTTCCTTAATAAGAATCAAGCATCCAGAAGATCTCAAGGCGCTCGGAAAGTCTGATTCCATTGTTGAGGACATCAAAGAAATTATTGAAAAGCACACCTTCTCATTACGGCATAGCAAATCCTTTTGAAATGAAAAAGGCAGCCTTATCTGATCACATAAGACATAACAGCAGGCTTAGATGGCATTGCCTTCTTTACCTTCAAGATCCTCAAAGAGACAGCCCTCTGTTCTCTACTGAACACAATAAACGATCTATGGCTTTCTAACACAATCCAACTTCACCTAAGGGGAATCAAAGTGGTCCCAAAAAGAAACAAAGCTGGAAATGCCCCTGATATTTTCAGATCAATAGCATCGTGTCTGATATTCTGAACAAACATCTAAGGGAGAAGAAACTCCACCTGAGAAATTTTGTCAAATTTGATTTTTTTTTCAAAATTTGATTGAGACAGCACTGACCGTCATTCTATTGTGGTTACACGGCACATTATAATTCAACACCGTTTCCATCATGGTTTAACTCTGCAGCCTTACACGTGGCAGTTACACGCCGCACCGTTTTCAGTTTATCTACCAACACCTACAGGTAACAGTATAAGTCAAAAAATCCTATTCTGTTTTTGAATTAATTCATGTATTTAATTTTGGATTACTTTCTTTTTTATATAAATAAAGGGAGCGAAACACAATCGCTGCACTGGACGTTGTATAAATTGAATTTCAATTTGCTGAATTACTGACTTTTTTTAAAATGTTTTGATATCTTGTAGCTAGGTTATTTTTAAGAATTGAAGTTTTTTTTAATTATACACTGACTTGTGATATTAGTATTAGCAATATATCTTCAAAATTTTATATTTGAATTTAAAAAGCTGAGTTGTTCTTTAACAAGCGGCACCCCCTTTCGTTTCAGCTCAGGGGGGTGATTCTGATCTCTTTGTCGGTGCTGAGGCGTATATTTTAGTCACATATTTTGATTTTTAACCTAAAATTTGTCGTACTTTTATATTCCCTATATTCATTTTAATTTATCATTTTCATCAACCACAAAATAAACTAAAATGAATTTGCAATTAATTAATGTCTGAAAGTACGACAAATTAGTCAACTGCTTCCGAGGTTGTGACAAAGATTTTATACTGTAGTAAATGTATATTCTACACCTACTTAGAGCAATACAAGTGATTAAATTCAAAGTAATATTTTAGATTTTTCCTGTGAAGTTTCATTTTCAGTTCATTGTACGTAATGCAAGGCTTACTGAGCTAAGTAAAACAAGAAAAAATCAGTAGTAAAGTTCATTTCATTTAGGCGTAAATTTTGACATTAAAGTACGACAAATGATCAGAATCACCCCCCAGATCTCACACTTGGGGTCCCACTCATTATACCTGTTCGCATCCTGTATGGACTGGTTAATGAGCTCTCGCCCAAATACAGACCACAAGAGATGCTTCTGAAGAAATTCAGCAAGCTTGTAAGTACAACTAACATCTCAATAGATGACATCGGAGTGCTAGATACTGGAAAATCACCTTACGCCTTCATAGCAAATACTTTTCAGGAAATTTTCCCTCAAGTAGGCTGGTGACCCGCTAAATCCCCCTCCCAGCAACCTGTCAATAGATCATGGTAGACTTGCAAGGGGTGGTAAGACCAAGTCCACCATCTCAGATGAAGAACTTTTGCAAATTTATCTCTATGTTGTCAACGCTTGCTATTCAAACAACTTTGCTGTATTTGCAACTGATGCTTCACCAAGAGATACAATGTGTCATGATCCTCCACGTCAGGTGAGCTTCTGGCCATCACACTGTCCGTCGAGGTGGGAGTATCACTCCGTCGAACAAAGTCTCTCATTATCACGGACTCAAAAGCTGCATGACTAGCCATAACTAAAGCAAGTTCAAATTACTATACGAGATCAATAATCGACCTAATAGCTCAGAGCCTCTCACGCGCCTTTCGCATCCTCGGGCTTCCGGGCCTTTGAGGCCCAGCTCTTAATGAACTGGAAGACAAGAAGGCTAAGCAAGGTGCAGTATCAGATCGGGTCTCTGAGACCTCCATTTTGCTTGAGGACGGCTTACTAGCTATAAATAGTTTCATATACAAAGACTGGGATGAAGAATTCACCTGTATGCCTACCCCCTCTGGATCCTTCTACAAAAAATTTTTCCCTTCACTCCGAAAACTCCCGCTGGATCGACTGGGAATTCTCTACCAAGGAGACCAGATTCATTAACAGACTCTATTTTCAAACTATAATAAAAAACTGACTTAGTAAATTGTAACCCATGTAATACACCGAATTTAATAGAGCACAGCATTCTAGTGCGCACCCGGTTCAGTGTCATCAGAAATAGGCGCCAGTTCTCTGGATAACTTACTGGCGCCCTGTGAGTTCAGCGGGCTGAAGGAACTAAAATGCTTTGCTGCATCTGCAGGACTGCTGTAGTTAATAAATTCATTGAATTCATTTCATTCAACTCATTCTGTTTAACTCATTGATTCCTTTAAATAGCAAACTACTAATAGACGTTCCTAGTTCACTTCTCGTGTTGTGATTGTACATCCTAGAATGTTATATGTTCTTCTTTGTAGATGTCTGTTGCGCTTTTGTGCATCACTGCTTGATCAGTAATCAACACAATCATAACCCACCCAGAGCATCAAATACCACTAAGAACATCATCAGAAACAATTGATAGTGACCACACAAGGTCATCAGCTACATAGAGGAGTAAGTAACCAATAGAAGAACAAAACGAAGAAGAAGTGTTTATCATCAAATTAATTGTTTATCTCTATCGCGTCGATTGCCTTCTGAAGGCTTATTATGAAACATACATATATACCGAATCTAGGAAAAGTATCACTCAGTGACACAATTCAAAACCTGCCGCAAATATTCCAGAAGGAGATAATATTTTCGGTTTGGACTGCCTGGGTGATTTCGGATTAATAGTAAATACTAAGGTGATAAAATAAATAAAATAGATTCATCATCAGAACATAAAATACATAATTTATTCCATAAATTTTCAAATATATTAAGTGATGATTTCTGACTTTGCCTAATATTTAAAGCAAAACTTCAGCTAAAAGTTGATGCTAGACCAACAATTTTTAAAAGCAGTCCGATAACCTTCTCTGAAATAGAAGCGTTTAAGAAAGAAGCAAATCGTTGTAGAAGATAATAATTGAAAATAAGTCGATATTAGTGCACGGGCAGCCCCCATTGCTGTAGTATCTAAATATGTCAACAAGATCAGAATCTGCGGTGATTTTAAATTCTTATCTACTCAATTGGAAATTGACTAATAATCTATTCCCCGTGTGGAAGAACTTTTCCAACGACTGAGAGGAGATATATATATATATATATATATATATATTTTTAATAGACATCTAGGACACCCATTTACAAGCGAAACTCGAGGACAATTCCAAAGCTTAAACACCGCGTTAGGTTTACATCAGCACCAGCACCTTCCATTCGAAGTAGCCATTGCGACCGCAATTTTTCATCGTTTTCTCAAGCAAAATATCACTGGAATTCCTAGCTCCGTTAATTACCTAGATGATATAGTCGTGGCAGAAGCCAATGATGAGGAACATAAAAGCAAGTTGACAAAAATCTTTGAGTGATTCGAAGTTAATGGTTTAACATGTAATCGAAAACAGTGCTCATTTTAAAACATGCAGATAAGCCACACTACGAGATTATCACATTTTCACGATAATCTACCAATAATGTTAGCCATAGATACTTTGTCATTGGTGTAGGTGCTTTCTTATCTCATATATATCCAGATAACTCTGAAAGACCTGCAGCGCACACCTGCAGGACTCTTAATATTTATGAATGTTGCTACAGCTAGATCGAGAAAGAAATCCTCTCAATTACTTATTGTGTGAAAAAATCTCATCAGTGCTTATATGGCCGAACCAACAACTCAATATGATAATACTGATATGCTACCTCGTTTGCCTACCAGTGATAACTCCTGTCTAGAAGTCAACTACAAAAAAGCTTTTTTTGATCTACCGTTAAATTGAGAACGTATTTGCCAAACAAACACTTAGTGACCATATTCTGAAGCGTGTTTATAAATATGTGAAGGCTGAATGGCAAAAAATAAAACTCTCGAGTTCGAGCTTCCAAAAATTTGACTATATAGTAGTAGCGTGAGCTTTCATTCTAATCACACCAGCAATGCCTATAAAGTACTATTCAAAGTTATACACATATATATATAAACCCGAGCATTTGCTTGGACTATTAGATCCTGTCGTCACCACAAAAAGCTTTTGAGAATTAAAATGAATAAATCATTCACTTCTTATCAAGATAAAGCTTTACAAATTATTTTTTGTAAAATAAACTACTTACGGGATTTAACCGGTTTTTGGTCTACTGAATAAGATACCTCAATCTTCATTCTTGTGATAAAATAAACGTGTAGTTATAAGTTTTATTCAAGTTACAGGAGTCTCAATCTTAATGTTATAAAAGTAATTATAGCATGAAAAATATTAACAAATTTGGAAAACCCGGTAGCATTTACTAATATGCTTGAAAACCCTATGTACGAAAAATAATAAAAATTGGAGTGTACATGAAAAAGAAGTATTTAGGGGTGGGAGAAAAAAAAAACACGGGTTTTTGAGTTAAAAAAAAAACGCAACATCTCTTTCAAAAATCTTGGAGCATTTGAACAGAAGAGTTTTTAATATTTTGCCGAAGGTTTCAAATCAATATCATAAAAACTGTGCAAAATAAAAAGGGGGAACAAAATGCTTAAGAATTTATTCAGCCGTAAGGAAGTTTTTTTGCGCCATATATTTTTTGGTTTCCGGTTTAGCACATTTTCAAGCCCCAGGGGACCCAAATAAAAAATATTTGACTCTTCCTATATAAAAATTCCACCCTACTCTGCATTTTGTAATTTTGGGTGGTTTCTGCACCACCAATGAGGTAAAGCTTTTGGTGTGTTATTCTTTTGAATGGTTGCCTTTGTAGGCCTATTCCACTAAAATCATTCTAGTTTTATGTATATGAAAAAAACTTTTAATGAACTACACATTGTGACTTACTTTGAAATTTTACAAGGTCTTATTAGGTACATATTTGCCTGCTTTTTTTTTTTTTTAAGGGAATGATTTTGGATAAGTCTTCATTTTGATTTTCAGTGGTTACTACATCTTTTAGTAAGTATTATATGAATATTTGAAAAACTTTTGTTGTAATTACATACATGACAACAAATCCCATAGCATAGCATCCCAGAAATGCTAAAAATAAAGTTTAGGAAAAGTAGTTGACTTAGTTGTTTTTTAGAATTTCAAGAAATAAAACATGCTTTATATTAAAAATAAAATTATTTAAAATATAATTTATTAATTTTTGTGTTCTCAACTTCATGTAATTAGTGTAATGTAAAATAAAATGGATTTATACTAAGTCTTCATTTCGTACCACAACGTTTCTATCGTCAATGCTAGCATTTTATCGTGAAAAGACCTGGATTTCTTACGTATTTCTATCATCCACTGATAGTGCTTTCTTATTACAACAGCTATATCAAAGTCAAAAAATGCTCTGCGCAAATCTGAGTATTGAACCAACCGAGATAATGTTGGTTAGTTTTTAGTTACCGCTGACATATGTATATAACATGTACTGCCTGATTTTCTATTTCATATGGATCAACTTTTGTTTGCAGGGTTGTGAAAATTATCTCAATTTCAAGTTATACTTTCGCTTTAGTATTCGTATTAAAAGCCCATTCGCATTCGAATTTATTTTTAATCTTGGAAGCTTAACTCCTACAACATCAAATATTCCTTAAACTTGATTTTTAAAGAAATAAAATTAAGCAATTTTTGTCTGCCCGTTCCTAAAAGTAAGTATGGGAAACAGAGAAGGGATTACAAATATTGTATTATATTTCTATCGGGTTGAATTCCGATTATCCTACTGACATTTGAGTTATCCTGGATATCACTTCATACTACAGGAGTACCAATAGGGAAAAATATAATGGCAAATAGATTCGTTGAAAATTTCAATATCTTCATAATTCTCGGTTTGATCATTTCGTTGTTGGGGATGTTGTGAGAATATATGAAGTATGAATTATATAAAACAGTGTGTTATTAAAAATTGCTTCGGCAAGAAAGAACTTGTCATAGATGGAAAACCTGTGGTTATGCTTGGGTAATGTGGATAAATTTGCTTGCTTTATTTTGCAGCGCTTTTGTGCCTAATAGTATTAAAAAATAAAAATATAAATTTCAGGTTCATGTACATATCGAGTATAACGATGTTGTAAGACTTAAAGTCCAATTTTAGTTAAGCCTCCATAAATAGAGGATACTGTACAAGACTTTGTAGAGATGCAGTTGATTGTGTCTATCTTAATATTGAGGTATATGAAATGAATTTTAGTATGGTAGTGAGAAAAGCTTATGGGTATAATTGCACAGTATAGACTCCTTGTGGAAATTAGTTTGCGAATTCATCAGGTTAATTTTCTAATACCTAGTGACTGATTGCCAAAAGAAGGGAACAAATATTTCCCCTTCTTCTAAATTAGTATTACAGTAACATAATAAATTAAATATCTGTCTTTACTCTATATTCGTTTGCGAAGAACTTACAAATTTAGAATTTCTTTCCTACTAATTTAAATATTTTGATATTTTAAGCGATATGATGGTCATAGCGAAGAATCAGTCAGCAGCCAAATAGCAGAGGATGTATTAATATCAGATGCTATTACTGATCAGATCAGATTAGCAGTTGTATCTGCTCTTGAAACTTATCTCGATAAAGAAATAAGCACACACCAAATATTACGTAGTGAAATATTACATAATCCTACTGAATCGTCCGCAAAAAAAATATAAATCTCCTTGTTAATTCAACAGTGGCTGGTACCAACATAATTATCCAGATAATAGGTACAGAAAAGAAAGTAAAATAAGCTGTTTAACCGATTTGTTAAACATTTTAAAGAACGCAGAAATAATTAATAATTATATATCTATATCTAATCGCATAGCAAAAGCAGGAATAAATGTTGAAATCTTTGAAGAAAATGTTAGAAATATTTTCCACTACGATGCACTTTTATTATCCTAAAGCGGAACATATTTTGTATGGCGTTACTTCATTCTTTTACATTTCGTCGATTGTGAGCCCGAATTTTGCCTCGAGGTCTTTAACATGTCACTTAAAAAGTGCATTGAGTTAATTCACAATAAAATCAGAGGATATGTATATTTCGGACTGCCTCGTACGTTTAATAATGAATTTGAGGCTACTGAGGCCTTAGTCCCTGTAGATAATCATTGGAAGGCTCCAATCGAATATTTCTTCATACATTCTTTAACTTCCTAATAGTGTAAAAATTTAGTGTTTGAGGTAATGAAATGTCTGCAAATGGTAGGCGTTCAAGTTATTTGCGTAAAAAAGCTATTTTCCGCTTTCTGGGTAGTGTGATTGAGCTGCCGAGTACGGTGCCATACTTTTGTACGAAGGAAAAACTGGACGAAAAAGCTTGCACTGTGCTCGATGCATGCCACTGCATCAAACTTATACGTAATAGGTCATCCCACACGAGTATTCTTGATGCATACAGGTTCTTTAGGGAAGAGGTGAGAAGAAGCAAAGATATATTTTTACGATTTGGAGGGGTATCTGTTTGCTTCTTCTCACATCTTCCATGTAAAGCCTGTTTGCATGCTGCATCAATAATACTTGTGTGGGATGACCCATCCACAGCACTACATGTTATAAATTGATCTCCGAAAAGAGTGAAATATTTTGGAGCTATATCAGGGCATTGCACTCTCTGCAAGAAAAATAATGTTTAAAATTGGGCAATAAACTATCCAAATTGCTTCTTCAATGGGAAAGCAATAAAATGAAGGTCAGATTTGCTACCTTTAACCTTTAATGAGATTGTTGCAACCGGAATAGATTTTTGCAACAATAATTTACGTTTCCGACATTTTATTTGAAGCGAGTCCACAGTAGAATTCATCAATGTGTTTAACAAGGCATTCGATTTGCCAAACTCTAAGAATTTTTTTGCAAAGGAATCAAAAGTAGTGAAAATAGATCAATACATAGGACCTAAATTGGAACTAGATTTGAAGGCATCTATATCTATTGGGATCGTGGTAATTAAAATTTTAGCCAAGCTGTTCTCGAAATTTATTTTAACCTACAAAATAAGCCAAAATCATCCGGAACTTTTTTTTACACAATAAGAAGCAAATCTGGGTGGAATAATCCCAATGAACAATTTATACTTTATTATAGCCACGGAAATGCTCTCACAACTCTTTATAAAACACACTGCTTTATAAGATTGTTGTTAAAAATGTTGTACGAGCTTTAAAAAAACTCTTATAGAGCTAATTGGGCACACTGTATAAGGGCTGTGGAAGCTAATTTATAAAGCAATAATAAAACGTTTTAGCAGTCTGCGAGAAAGTGTTTGAAACCCTTATAAAACCACTTGTATCTACAACTTGGTTGCGGAGATATTTTCTAGTAGTTGTGAAAACTTCCTTCCTGCAATTATTTGTTAAAACTTATATGTATTTGTGTAATATGGATCTATTGTTGTCTTATTTTTTCTTTATGAAAAATGTATTACAAATTTCCTTCAAAAATGTGTGAGCAGGAAAAATAATTTATGAATTCAGACTTTGTCATCCAACATAATTTTGTTTGGAATACTTATATGCGTAATGCGTATACATTAATTTTCGATTAATATTGGAATAAAATGTCATGCAACTTTAATTTTATTGTAAAAGTTATACTTCTAGCTCGAAAAAATACAACGCGCCTAGTAAATTCTAAAAATAAATGAACTTAAATAAATATTTATTATTAAATATATTTTTAATGTTAAGTTCCAAATCGTTTAAAAAAATTAAAAATTAAAAGTGAAATCATTATTTTTTTGTTTGTTTTATTCGCGTGTTTATTTTGCGTGTCAGTAAACGAAAAAGTTAAATGCTAAAATGTTGCTCGCTGCAATTTATTCACTTTTTTATAAAATGGCCGAATCTTTTCACCTCACATTACAGCTCTTATAAAACATTTTAGATTCGTGTTAGATCTTCAGGATCGGAAATGTCAAAGTGCATACTCCAGTACTTAGTTTTACACAGGTTAATTGGTATTTGTGACGAACGGTTTTTGTTAAAGTATTTAATACCAATGTAAAGCTTCCATTTTTTTTATAAAGTTGTCATAAAAGATAAAATACAGCTTTCGAGTTTTATAAAAGCGAGATCCCATGCTCAATTCAAGTCGCTACCAAATGGTTTTCTAAGTGTTCCAATTTAATTTTGTGATATGTTTACAAAACTCTACGACAACTAAATTGCACCGGAAGCTAAATTGTTTTAAAAAGCCTTTCAAAGATTTGTTTCGAACTATTATAAAATACTTATAGAATAAATTAGTTTCCGGAGCAAAACTGTTTTATAAGGAGTTCGGAAAGCATTCTCAGTGCTATATTATAAAACAATTTAGCACCGGAACTCAACAGGAAAAAGCGGTACCTCTATAAAACATTTTAGTTTTCGTGTAGCTGTTATACAACCCTTATAAAATAAAAATCTAATTCTTGCAACTAATTAGCTGCAAAAATGTTCATTGGGATAACTCCACCACTATACAATTTATTGAAGCATTCAAGATTTTGTTAACTCATGCTCAAATAAAAAGCTCCAATGGTAATGATCAAGAGTTAGAGGATTGTAGCATATTAAAAATATCATCAACTGCTATACATGTCCCTAAAAATAACAAGAATTGTTAGTTGATTTTCTGTTTGACGGACTTATGCTATCTGAATTCCAGATTGAGGTGTATAAACGAATATATTATTAAAATAGTCTTTAAGATCATTAAATGTTCTGAATGCATTGACACTTTATTCGCTGAAAAATCTGGTGCCGCACCTGGTGTCAACAATTTTATTTAAAACAAAAACCTGAAGAGGACTAATTGTACCATAAGCAGATGTCAGTAACGTTTGCTAAGAGACTGAAGAGGCTATGAGAAAATATACCGATATAGCCAAATTCAATAAAATCCCCAAGGACCTATTAGAAAGAATTCAGCTGATTTGTTCAAGAAAAAACTAATATTTAAAAACATATTCCCATCGTTGAATTAACATATAAAATAATTAGACGTAAATAACATATATATATATATACGTATAAATTAACGAACCTAGCTAGCTATGTTCTTCATCAAACAAATATGCAAAATAATTACCTTATATGAGCAAAGTTATCAAAATACACATGTAATAATTAAACATATTTAATGACATAAGTATTACTTCGTTGTTATATTTGCTCTTCACTATACCTATAATGAATATTTATATACAATATTATATTGTGTACATACATAGTAAAGGGTTTTCTAATAAGAGGTGTTATTTTAATTAGCCCGCTATTTCGGTAGATGTCACTTTTGGAGCTGTCATTTTTTGACATTTGACAAGTAGAAACTACGCCATTAATAAAAATGGAACGATACACGATTCAACAACGCATTGAAATTATTAATATTCACTATAAAAATGGTGAAAATGTGGAAAAGACGGTTCGTAAAACTCGAACATTTTTGGCTCGTCGTGACGCAGCTTGTCGGACCGCAATACAGAATTTGGAAGAAAAATTCGAGCCGTCGGGACAAGTTAGTGATATGAAGAATAAAACCCGTGCACGTCGCTCAAGAACAGCCGAGAATATTGCTGCTGTAGCCGAAAGTGTTGAAGAAAACTAAGGTTTGTCCATTCCTCGTCGTTCTTTGGAATTAGGCATTCCACAAACGTCATTACACCTTATTTTGCATAAAGATTTGGGTCTTAAGGCTTATAAAGTTCAGTTAACACAAGAACTCAAGCCGGCCGATCATCAACAACGTCGGGTCTTTGCTGATTGTGTCCTTGAAATGCATGAAAATGATCCTGAATTCCATCGAAAACACATCTTGAGTGATGAGGCCCATTTCCACCTCGATGGCTTCGTCAACAAGCAAAATTGTCGCATCTGGGGCTCAGAAAACTCAAGAGTTATTGTTGAAAAGCCTCTCTATCCTCAACGTGTGACTGTTTGGTGCGGTTTATAGTCCCGCGGGTTCATTGGACCTTACTTTTTCGAAAATGAGGCTGGAGCAATAGTTACGGTGAATGGATTCAGCTATCGACAGATGATTAATGATTTTTTATGGCCGGAATTGGATGGTATTGATCTGACCAACGTTTACTTTCAACAAGACGGCGCTACGTGCCATACAAGCAACGAAACCATTGATCTTTTACGGGAAAAGTTTCCGGACCGTGTTATCTCTCGAAGAGGTGATCACAATTGGCCACCGAGATCTTGTGACTTAGCACCTTGCGACTTCTTCCTTTGGGGCCACGTGAAAGAGAAGGTCTGCGCCAACAGCCCAGCGTCGATTCAAGACCTCAAAGATGGAATTCGTGAGGCTATCGAGGACATAGGGCAGCCACTTTGCGATTTGGTTATGGAAAATTTCATGAAAAGGATATGGTCCTGTAGGCATGGTCGTGGTGGTCATCTGGCTGATGTTATTTTCCGCTATTAACGGCATACCTTCCTCTTTATAATGAAATAAAGATCCGATCATTTATCTCAAAAAATGGGATTTTTCTTTGAACATCAAAATAACACCTCTTATTGGGAAACCCGTTATAATGCCAATTATTTCACAACATTATTTCGGCAAAGGTAGTATTAGTTATGTACATATTCACATGACAGAGTTCAATCAGTTTTATGCTGTTAATTGTTTGTTGTTAGGTTTGATTATCTTAATGCAGATTTATAAAATTATTTTATTGTTTATAAAATATCGCTTTATTCACTCTAAGGTTTTTAAATTAACAAATGTTCAGATCGCAATATGCCATGATGATAATTTGATTATATATTGATAGGCCGAACGCTACTATATATGATCCTAATTAGTTAATCAAGTTTACATAATGTTTGGTTCCTTTTTTACTATCTAAACTGTATTATTCGTGTAAAAGTTACGCTTGCTCTAGTCATCATTCTTTTCTTTGATCAATCACTTAGTTACCGCGACGTGCTCTCATTATACCGAGCGTCAGTATGGTTTAAATTCCCTTCAAAGCGATTACTTAACCTTTTTCAGTTTAAAAAACAGAAAATATGGGTAACTACATAGTCTCATGATTATGAGGACTTTATTTTTTTGTTGGTTTTTGATTATTATATCATCATTATATATTAAGGACAATAAAGTACAAAAATTGTTCCCAATTAGATACTTAAGCAATATTTTTTATTGATTTTTCGACAAATTACACTTTCATACATACATACATACATTTAGTCTCATATATGCCTGTAATTATTTAGGGATGAATTATCTATCACTTACTGCGAGAAATGTGCTGTCATTACATTGAACTTCATTAAGGGTACCTTTCAGCTGGGTACTTATTGGTAAAGCTGATGCTATTTCATGTTCACACAGTTTCACAGATTTAAGGTTATTTTCCATTTTCTTTTTTTTTTTTTTTGCTCTAGAATGTATTTTTATATAACGTATTATAAAGTATGGTTATTGTTCCCAATTAGATATTTAAGTTTATCGCTACATCGCATTGTCATTTTATTTTAGGTATATCAAATTATTTAATTGCTCCCAATTAGATAATTTATTCAAATTTTTCTGAGAAGTGTTCACAGGATCCGATAATATATCTTACCTGCTTGCTTCTCATTGCACATTTTTCTTTATATTTCCTGGTAGTAAATAACTTCAAACCCCTTAAGGATCATAAACTGAATGCGTCCTTTTCTAAATTCTAGATACATCTTAAAGAAATCTTAATGACTATGCTTAATTATCTTAAACGAATAGTTTTGCCTGCATGATCATGATAGATCCAACAGCATACTTACCTTACAGCTCAGCCCTGCACCAGTTGCTGCGTCCCCGAGGCTCCAGTCACTCTTTCTACAATTAGGTATATTTCGTGATGATAATTTGAAGTGGATGCAAACTATAACTCTGACTCTGAAAAACTTTCGTCTTTATCAGATGCACTTTTATATAACTTCATTTTATCACCAGAGGTGATTCCTATATATCTTCTCCTAGATCTCGTTGATCCTGGAGGATCTTTTGTGACATATTGATCATGATCTAACCCTTGGTAACCACATTCGACAAGAAAGAATCGTTTGCACTGCGAGGTACATAACCCAACAGCATATCGTAAGGGGACTTTCCCGTTGTCATGTTGACCGTAATACTTAAACACCATCGTATGGAGCTTATATTTTTGTCCCAGTGCCTTTCATTCTCATTGGATACCGCTAGGGAACTCAATATTGTCCGGTTGTACCTTTCAGCCTGCCTGTTTCCTCTAGGTGTGTCTGTTACGTTAAGGATTCTGTTGATTCTTAGATTTTTACAACACTGAGTAAATATTTCACTCGTGAAACAGTTTCCTCTATCAAAACAATTCTATTAGGAACTCCGAACAACTCAACTATTTAATTGAACATTTTAACAACAGGTCCCACATTGCGTTGCGTGCGGATTGGAACTTTAATTTTTTCGATTTCATTAAGATCGCCCGGACATTTTCCCGTAGCACCTTTTTGTATAAGCATGCCAAGCAATGTCTGACGTAATTCTTGACATATTTTCAAATAGAATGGAACCAGTATTTCTTCTATATATATTCTATTGTTTTCCCCGATGAAAACTGATCAACATTTTCATGGTGGCATATAACCTCCTCTTTCCTTGAAGCTTTATGTACTACACATGTTTTCCCACTCTCGGTATTTCTATAGAGTCTGTTATTCTTAATCACATATTCTTTATGTATCTTCTTTTCCTGCTCATTTTCTGGTTTTCTGCTCAGTATTTCAATTTAATTTTTGCAATTGTCATCCTTTAATGGAGCTACTAATGTGATGTCTATGGCCAAATTTCGTGCACAGTCTTCTACGGTAAGGTTTCGATTGAGGGCGTCAACGTGAGACATCTTTGCTCCTGCTCGATATTCTATACTAAAATCATATTCTAGCCACCACCTGGCCACCCTTGGTATCAAATCCCGCTTGGCCCATGTGTATCTTACAACGCTGTAATCTGTGATGATATCGAAGTCTATTCCAATTAAGTAAGTTCTGAAATGCTTCAGTGATGCGAGTACTGCCAGCGTTTCCAACTTATAAGAATGATAATTTTGTTCCTCTCTTGTAGTCATTCTACTGTAATAAGAAACAAGTTTCAGTCGTCCATCAGTCTGTTCCTGCAGCAGTACACCTGCTAGTCCTATTTTGGAGGCGTCACTGTGTAATTTTGTCTTAGCTTTGTGATCATATAGGGCAAGTAATGGTTTTTCAGATAATTTCGTTTTTAATAAGTTGAATGCATCTTCTTGTTCCTTACTCCATATGTATCTGTTATCTTTCCTTAATAAGTTTGATAACGGTTTAGCGACCGACGCAAATTTACAAATGACTTGCTAGTCCAAGAAATTGGCGTACCTGGTGTTATATACGTGGTGTGAGAATATGGGATACAGCATAGATTTTCCTGTTCCGTATAGCTGTATACCCCCAGAGCTAATTTCATATCCTAAGTACTCTATTTCTATTTTCAAAAAGAAACATTTTTCTAATTTTAGTGTCAAGTTTGCTCAACTCAAACATTCCAAAAAGCTCTCCAGGGCGTCTATTGCATGATTAATGGCTTAAACATTGTCCATATATGATATAGCAGTAGTAAATCTAAGATTCTCTAACACCGCCTTCATAGTTCTCTGAAAAACAGCTTGTGCGTTGGCTAAACCAAAAGGCATACGGAGGTATTCATAGTACCTGTCAGGTGTTATAAAAGCTGTCTTTTCAATTGAATCCCGACTAACTGGTATTTGGTGATAACCACTTGCAAGATCTAAACTGGTGAAAAAATTGCAGCCTCTTAATATTTAAATTTGCTCATTGATTCATGGTATAGGATAACGAGTTTTTATTGTCTTGTCGTTCAGTTTCCTGTAATTGACAAACATTGTAAATTCCACTGTTTTCTTCTTCACAAGTAGGATTGGACTGCTGAAGGATATGCTTGACTCTCTAATTAAATATTATTACATAAAAGTTCTTTAACGATATTCCTAACAACTTCCCGTTCAGAGTGAGACTTTCGATAACTTTTGTATACCATAGGTTTATCATTCGTAAGAGATATTTTCATTTCTTCAGACTGTATTATACCTAATTCCATAAAGTTACCTGCAAAGAACTGGCGAAAACGATTGAGAATTTCTAAGAGCCTTTCTTTTGTTAATATGTATGGGATTTTTATTTAATCGAGTATCAATATCTTGCATTCGAATGAAATTGGTTTTATTAACATCAATTTTAGATACACTCACCAATTTTCACCAATTTTGACTTGTCATCCTCGCAATGTACTCCTCTCGCCATTAGTTGCCATGCAATTTTCTGTTTGACTAGGTGAGTACTATCACCTCCTTCTGTATGGACCACCTAGGTGGAAACACCGTATGTTACTATACTAGTTTGTCTATAAATATACCCTAGATGAAAATAACTTTTTATATTGACAGGAACGCTGGAAACATTTGCGACCAAAGGCTTTCCTTGTTGTCCACTTGTGACATATCTGCCTATCTAATACTCTGCGTTAGGTACTGGTCGATGCTGAAGTTCCACATAAATATCTCTTTCCTATTCTGTCTCCATTTCAATGAATGCAATGTTTTTCGGAGGAATAATTTGAGCCTCTTTTGCCCAAACAGCAACTTTTGCTGGGGGCAGGGAATCGATTTGGGGAAGAGTTGTATAATTTTTATTAAAAATTCTGATTTTAACATCTTGAAACACTACACTGATTAGCACTGGAACAATAAGTGCTACTCTGCCAATAACCTTCGCTCTGGCACCACCATAACCAGTAATATACAATGAACATCGCTCAACTTCAATTTTCATGTCTCGAAAGTCCTTTTCTTTTAATAACACGGCGCAACAAACCGTATCGTTGTGTCTGCGTAGTTTTTCTTGGTTTACTTCACAATCTACAAAGTAACACTCTTTTTTGTCCACGTGATTATTTTGGGTACAGTTCAGGTGTGCATTTTTATTTGCAGTTGATCTTTTACATTGGCTCATATCATGTCCCATACGATGACAATTTTTACATTCCACTTTGGGCTTTTTGCACTTAGTTGATATGTCTCCCATTTCGTTGCAATAAAAGCACTTGAGTTATTTAACTGCTTCATATTTATCTAACTCTTTTGCTTTTGTGCGTATTTTAAAACTTTACTTTAAATTTCTTAAAAAAATTATTTTAGTGATTATTGGAACACTTGTAACTGTATTTCTCAGGCAGATTTACACTTGTAAAAATTCACTGTATAGTTTCTCTGGTGAATTATATCGGTCCACTTATGCACTGGTTTGAACTATCGTATCTTTTAAGCCGTCTATCAAACAGGAAACAGCGTGTTTTCCGGTTATTTTGCATGCTTGTGTTAAGTTCAATTTCGCGTAGTATTCCGTTATACTTTGATCGACTTGCTTTGCGCGGGTAACAAGCATTCGCAAAGAAAGGAATAAAATCGGTTTTACATGTTGTATATAATATTCAATTTTATCTAACCATTGGTTTGCACTCAAATTGGGTTTACCTGGTTCAAATTCCGGTATGCAGTCACTCCTAATATTATATCGCACTTGTCTTTCTTCTGCGTTTCTTGTTTGCCTTCTTATAAATATTTCCATTAAACATTCTAGGCATTCAAGACGTACAGTCACTACAGTATCATGTTCTTTGTCTCTGCTATTTCCACGTTCACGCAACTTGGAGCTACTTAATGGTCGTGAGAAGGAACGACGTTCGACTCTTCTTGATTTTTACTCGTTTCACGTTCGGAGATTGAATCACTATATGGTCTTTCGCGATATCGCTCATCCCAACTTCGGCTGAATATATTATTGATTGAATTTCTTGATGGCACTTGTTTAAATTTCTTCATGATTAATTGAAAACACTTGTTAACTTTTAAACTATTTATTAAAAAGAGGTCTTTTTATAAGATGCGACGCGTTTCGCCCTATCGAGGCATCATCAGGCTATCGACTGAATATTCCCGCCGGTTACAAAATTTTTGGGATTTAAAAGTGGACTACTGTTCATAAAATCTAGCTGATCATTAACTATGTTTTGTCCAATATATTTGGCTTTTTTTATTTCAAAAATTTCTGCTAGATAAAAATCCCTGTCATTTTTAAATTGCTCCCTAAAAATTAAAAGTAACTGTATTGCAGGATAATAATCTTTTAAGATCAGATTTTACTTTCACTAAATCTCAATTGCAAATACTACATATTTTTCGTTAATGAAATTTTTTAACTACTTTTGGTTGTAATTACACATTTTATTAACTGCTTTCCGAATCTAATATCAGTTAAATTAAATGTGTTATCGTCAGTGTCAAACGGAATAACCAAAAGGGGACAACTATAGAAAATTGATCCCTTTTAAAATAAATATCTTTCATAAATAAATTGCACTACAAATTCTTTCTCAGTGATATATAGTTGATATAGAAAAGCTTCATTTCAAAATAAGAAATGCTAGAACTCAGATTAAATCTTCAATGAATGTATTAACAATATTTTAAAATTATATTATCTCGTTGCCTACAACGTACGCTGTATAAGGGGATGTCTTGTGAAATTCTTGTGTTTACTTAATGATGCTACAAGCAGTATTGGCTATAACATATGATTGGCAGGATTTTAGTGTATCGCTAATTTATTTAACAATGAACATGGCTTCGTTCTTATTCAACGGCAATAATGATGAATAAGAATTAAGTGTGCTGTGCGGTGAAACCCTACCGAGTGCGTATCGTTCCTCTTCGTTAGTCCTTTGAGTATGGTTTAGTTTGTTAAGGTAACTTGGTCATCTTCCCACGCCCACCCGACGAGCTCAGCCGAAACTATCTAAGGAGGTCCAGTGCGACCAAGATATCTTTTCCCGAGGTGCTCATGTTAAGATTGTGATCTCAGTGCTAGCATCATCGTGACACCGATGTGCCTCGGCCGTCGACAGTTCAATGTGAGCACTGCACTTAATAGCTGAGGGACTGGTTCCCCATGGGATCTGGCGCCCAATGCATGTTAGAATAATGAACCTAAGATTACCGGTTCTTGTAGATTTTTGTTGTTGTTTTTATACACCTCCGAATTATGAACACAGGGCGCTTCCGAGCTAACCCTAGGTGTTACATACATTGATTTTGACACCCTTAAAATTATTTACTTGTAGCAGCAATATGATATTCTGAAAGCGGCGCCGTAATTCACACAATACGAACTGTTTCCCTTCTACTGAATCCCACGTATCGCAGCTGGTATTACATCATTCTTCTTATAAGTAACGTTCCCCATGTAGGTATTTGCATTTTTGTTTAATGAACAACATTTGTTTCGAAATACATATTATACAATCCTAAAATTTGTGGCAATTATCGGGGATTCCAGCCGTAATTATCGAGTCAAGGTTTTCGTTATTATGGAACACATTTTCCATATGTACGATGTCCTGATTTGTATACTTCTTAAGGTAGTATGCATAATTTCAAAATCGTTCGTTAAAAATAGGGAAGAAGAAGCTGAACGAGATAACGGAGTAGTAACAAAATCGGATTTTTTTAAATGTTTTTGGCTAATAAAATGTCGCCCATTTTCAATGTAAATATTGTAATATTACACCATTAATTAATCTTCCAAGACTACATGAAGGCCAATAAATAAATTTAATTTGGGGATCGCATTTTTATGATAACTAACATAACAATGTATTGAAGCGCATTTATAATTATGTTTTTCTCTCCATAATAAAAATTAAACAGAAATATACTATACTGGTTGTTCCATAAGTAGTGTACATATTTAAGTTTAATAACTGAGATCGAGGTAAGCAAAACATTATATAGAGTAAAATGGCGTAAGATGGAGGATAGGGTCTGTTTTTTAATTTTAGATAATTTTTTCATTAACACCCAGTAACTCTGTTGCTATACATTATGTGCACATTTCTTTAATCTCGGATGATAACATCTAAGATGAATGTACAATTACCTCTCCACTGTCATTTCCTCGGTAGATATATAAGCTTAAAGTCGTCAAAATATTGGAAAAAATTCATAATTTTTTAAAATTTAACGATTTTTTCACCAAAATGCAAGACCACCATAGCACGTTCTTACAATATTTAGAAACCTCAGAATGTTGTTTTTCGTCTGTACTTGCACATGCAACCGTTTTTTTTCCATAAACCTCTTTTAATGAGACATAATTTCATTAAATTTACTTGGGACCTGTTGATGAGTCAAACCAAGACTTGAAACTTGTCACCAAAAATTAATGGGTTGTGTGATGAAATAACAAATTAGAACATTTTTTTAGCTTTTGCTATATACCGGAGATATCCCAAAAAATTCATTCTTGAAGAAAATTAAGTTTAACCCGGTAAAAAGTCCAAAAGAGTAATCTCTTTTTATTTATTTTTCCTCCTGGGCTTATATAGGAGTGTTTTTTCCTCATATAATTCACACCCAGAATTTATTCTGAGTTTATATGAGAAGAGATCGGTTTGATCTATTTTCAAGCGTCTGCAGCAGGCAGAAAACCAAGCTGCACCGATGAGTGGAAGGTTTTCTGCTGTCACGAAACGCTTCTTCTTCTTCCTTTTTCTTCTTCATTTTTCAGCCCACTGCATGGCGTATACAGGTTCGATTCGCTTCGAATGAATCTGTTTCTTTAAAAAATTTTTTTAAATTTTTTTAATAAATAAAAAAATTGTTTTTTTCCATTTTTCTTAAACTTTTCATTTCTTTCTTCTTTTTTCATTTTTTCATTTGTTTTTCTAATCACCCAATTTCGCTATTTGGGACCTGTTGATGAGTCAAACCAAGACTTGAAACTTGTCACCAAAAATTAATGGGTTGTGTGATGAGATAACAAATTAGAACATTTTTTTAGCTTTTGCTATATACCGGAGATATTCCAAAAAATTCTTTCTTGAAGAAAATTAAATTTACTGTATTCACGTGTAAAATGAAGCTTACTTGGTGGTTCACAGAATGTTATACAAAAGCAAAATTGGGAAGCTGTATCGATGTCTGTATAATGCATAAATTAGCTTCGAATAAATAAGTAAAATACTGTACTAAATCAGGAATGTATTAAAAAGGACAACTAATTGCAGATTAACGGGAAAGCTATCCTCAAATATAAAAACTTTAATTCAAGCTATTTTCAAGACACCAGTTAATATTTAATTTCAGTTATTTTCAATAAATAGCTTAATGTATTTGCTTAAAAATAAATTTAAGTTGCTCAGCTAGGCTGTTTGTCAAAATTGTTTTGATATTTGATCATTTAATGATTTAAATTATGTTTCCCCCAAAAATTGTTATCATTCCTATGCAACCACAAATGTTATAGGGTTTTAATGATGAAAATACCCAAAGTCATAAAACCGCTCTAACGACACATCTTACCCACTTTTCTCCACATAAGTTTTTGCTTGCCTCGACTTATGAAACCCCAAAATATAGTATTGCTGCGATTGCGACTATTTAAATTGTTCCAAAACCTACGATGAAAGCTTCTTCATCTCTCAAAGGAAAGCTTTATCAGTTAAGATTTACGCATACAGGAACAATATATTGCGCATTAATATATATAATATAAGAATAACTTATATTATATAATATAGAATAACTTTATGTGAATTGTCCGAGTCCTTACAAACGTTTAACAAAAATGTATAGATACTTATTGTTTGAATGCTTTATGTGCGAATTTCCATGAAATTTAACAGAAAAATATTAGAATGTATATATAATAATAAAATGACTGAAATTAAGATATAAAAAAGTTTACTCTGTTCAATATCTGGAAAGACAATAAGAAAATAAATTAAAAATATGACAAAATAAATTTGCCCATAATTATTAGCTAACAATAAAGCCTTCTTAAACACAATAATAAAGTTTAAAAAAAGAACAAAACATAAGAAATCTACTTTTCTCTACACTTAGTAGTGCAAACTCACAAAAACAAATTTTAGTATTGTTTGCTCAAGTCTTCTTAAGTCATAAAATAAAAAAAGAAGCAAGGCAAAAATATTCTCTGTAGAACGAAAGGTTAAATTATTTTCATTCATACGATGCAAGTTTTGTATTCTTTATTTATTTCTCTATATTATACAATATTTCAGATACAAGTCAAAAGTTCGTTTTATTCTACTATGTTTACTTTCATGAATTCACAAACAATCAACTCAGATTTAATTATCGCTACTGCACTTATCGGAATCCAATACTTTCGTCTGTTTACTACGTTCACTTTATTATCTAAGATAAGACTCGCCCCGGGCGCTGAAAAGTGTTGTATTTATACTTTACAATTTTCCCAGAACCTTCCCCAAGATTTCATTCCAGAAACATCGATTCTCCCAAATTGTTTACGGTCATAGCCAATAGATCTCGATTTTCCACTCAAAACCTTAAGTAGTTTTTGTCTGTACTTCATTAGTTATTTTATGCAAAGTACCCATTTACAACTGATGTCGCTTGTCCTTTAATATTGTACGTAACTCTGTCCCTTCCTAAAATTGTTCGTATGATCTTGATGCTCGCAGTATTGACACAAGTGATCTAGATGAACGATTTTTCGTTTACCCGTTGTACCACGCTGAATCATGCATAATACTAGTTACCACTGAATACGGTCGTTCCTAGTGTTTTTGTAATTTTCGGGAACGTCCCTTACGTCGCTTCGGGTTGTACATCCAAAGAAGATCACCTTCATTAAATCCTGTTAAATTAGCAAGTAAGTCATAACGGGTCTTCATGCGATCGGTATTTACTGCTAATTTTATTCTCCTGACCCCGTGCACATCAGCGAATCGTTGTCTAAACTCCGATACGTAGTCGTCTGGTAACTCTAGGTGTACAGAAGTTGAGATAGCTACGTAAACACATCTCTTTCCGAATTGGACCTTAGCAATGGTTTTTCCGGTTGTATTATGAACAGCTGATCGATAAACCATTAGGAATCTAGGAATATGTCGATCACAATTGCGCTGATGGTAGTCGATTACTTTCCTTAGATATTCGACCAATGTTCTGTTGAAGCGTTCCACCAAGCCATCAGATTCAGGATTTATAGCAGTTCTTCTGGTTTTTCTCATTATCAGCATTTTACATATGCCCTAGAAAGTTCATGATTCGAAGTTCCGCCCTTGGTCCGAGTGAAGTTGCTGAGGCACACCGAACCTATTGACCAGATTCGTTATTATTTGTTCCGAAACCTGATTAGGGATTGCATAAGCTTGATTGCATAAACTTCAGTCTATTTACCGAAACAATTAATAACTATACTAAGACATAACTATTACCGCTATCCGTTACTGGAAAGGTTCAGCGATGTCTACAGCTATCCTTTCCAATGAAGCTCTGACTTCTGCGTTGTTACATCACCCTTGCACATCCTCTCGCATATGTAACCAATAAAACCAATCTTGTATTTTGCAAATTGTTTTATGCACTCCCAAATGGGCACCAGAAGATCCACAGTGCATTTATTCTAGAACATTGCTAACCTTTGATACCAGCACAACTATCTGTATTTGGAATGATTCGCCGTTAGTTGATTCCAACTTTCGTTTTAATATATCGCATTTAACCAGAAGCGAATTGCATTGAGCCCAGTAGTCTTTCAGCTTCTCGCTTTTCTCCGAAATATCCTTCAGGTCTTTCAAAGTCGGTCTTCCCATCAAGAATAGCCGGTATGTTTCATTGTACAAAACTGTCGATGGTTCCACGGTTATTAACTGTTCATGTAGTAGCTCTTGTTTCTTTTTCGATACGGAGGCAATGTTTGCATTCAAGTTCGCATGAACGTCGTGAAAGCGCTTCTGCATTTCCATGGATACGACCTTTTCTGTGCTGGATTTCAAAATCATAAGCTTTGATGTGGTCTATCCATTTCGCTACTTGTCCCTCAGGGTTCTTAAGCTGCGAAAACTATTTAAGCACTGCATGATCCGTAGGAACCGATGAATATATAAATGTATGTACATATTTGTGAAAATGCTTCGCCGTACAATAGTTTCTCTCTGATTTTGAAAGTGCTTTACTAAAGTAAGCTACTGGAACTTGGTGACCGTCCCCCTCCTGTGAAAGCACTGCAACAATACCTATATTGCTGGGATCTATATAGGAAGCTTTCCTACCTTTGGATAGTGAAGTATTGGAGTTTCACAGTGCTATTTCATCAAACTCTCGAACGGCTTTCCCTTTTCTGTAAGTTGATGTAGACTCCTTGCTATATCTGCAAAACTTTTTAAGAATCGCCTGTAGAGGTAGCTAGACCAAGAAAACGTAATAGATGTCTTTCCTGTGGAACTGAACAATTTTTGACGACTTCTATTTTCTCTATATCTTTGTGATAAACCTGCGTGCTCTACTTGCACTGAGCTTCAGTATCACATCTTTAAATCCTTAAAGGATGTCCAATTCCTATTATGCCAACTAAATGGAAAACATGCCTTTCCAGGTTGATACACATAACACAAATTGCATTTGTCGTTCAAATGTGGCTGGAGCATAATGGAATAGCTTTGAATTGCCATAAATTGCTGCCAACTAAGAAAGCAGTTTTCTGTCAGTCCTCATGATGTCTTTCCACTTGCTGGTAACCACTCTTTAAGTCCAGGGTTGAAAACTATTGCGCTTCGGAAAGGATATTCAACGCGGGCCATCAATCCCACACTATATTTTAATTGTCGCTAGTACTGTATTTATCGCAATCCAATACATTCATTTGTTTGCTACGTTCACTTCACTGTCTGATACAAGACTCGCTTACTCATGGCGCTGAAAAGTGCTGTATTTATAATCTACAAATATTCATTCCCAATAGATGTCGCTTTTCCCTTTTATATTGCACTTATCAATATGTATACTCAAAGATGCGTCATTGTTTATAGAAATATACACAATGGCTGCACACGTAAGTGCATAGGGAAAAATATATAAATTGGTAGGCAGATGGCGGATATCATAATAAGGAAATACATTTTCTTGAGTACAAAAATGCAGCGCTACTAGATTTACCTCTTGGGGACAATATATCACAATATACCAGACATTTTAGCGGGAAGGCCGTTAAAATTTAAAACACACTGGAATCTCTTTCCAATTTTTTTTACTTTGAGTTTCTATAACTAACGACATGAAGGGGATGAAGTTTATTAACTGGGCTAAAAATTACCTTCATAGATTCTATAAGAAGGAAGTTACGGTATCTTTTGGAAAAAAAAACTTGGATATTTTCTTTATAACCCTGTAATTTCGAAACGGTTGAGATGGCCCCTTGTCATACACTTTTTTGTTTACCTAGGTGATCACTATCACTTCCTTCCCTATGGTTCTCTGAGCCGGAAACATCCTGGATATTGGTTTAATTAGAACGAAACGAAATTGTTAGCCATTAGTTGCGTGACTTTCTGCATTTCAGGAAATAGTAGTTACATACAAATAAATGGCAATAATTTAAAATTGGTATTTTAACCAGCGTATAAAATTTATTGTATACTTGGAATTCTCCAACACCAAGCTATAGCCCTTCTGGAGTTTACTGCAATTTTCTATATTTAAATCCATTAAAAAGCTCTGACAAATCAAGTCTTTGTCTTCGTCTTTATCAGTTTATAACAGCTAACTGTGTTGCACTGGTTCAGGTCTATCCGAATTCATGTATACGCCACCGAGTAGTTTTGAAAATTAATTTCGAACGTCAATATCATACTTTCTTGGCGATTTTATGTGTGAAAATGAACGCTGCTGCGAATTATTATTATATATTTTATGTGGATAATAAGGATGAATATAATATACCAAAAGCATTTAATTTTTCCGCTATTTCATCCCATATTTTTTTTTTCATTGGGGACCTTGAGCGCTAATAAGCTTCCCCTCTTATACATGATTATTTTACTTTAGTCCATCAATTAGAGCTTTCTAGACTGTAAATGGGGAGTTATAATTTATTAATGATTATTCATACCATTTGTAAAATTAAATCGCTTCCATTCACTGCAGAATCGAAGGTGAGTGAAGTGAGTGAATGAAATAAAGTTAAAGCTACGGTTTCCAAGAGATTCCGCCGACGCAAACGTGCAACATAAACGCGCCAAAATATTAATTTTAATAGTAGCAGGCGCCGATGCAAAGGGGAGGTGCAATGGATGCAATTGCCCCCACCGTCACGGATTGGCTAAATTTCCATCAACAGCAATTTCAAAAAAAATTGTTTCCTTAAAAATAATTTCTACTAATTTCCTTAAATTTATACTAATTTAAAATTACGGTGTATACAATAAAGTATCCAATTTTGAAATCCTTCCTCATTTTAACTTAAAAATCCAATATTGTGAAATCTTCGTTTCATTCATTTACTAGATTTCAATACTAAAATATGCCGTTTCCGAAAATTTATTGAAATAGCTTTTAAGGAAATTTTTTTTAGGAAAACTGTTTTAGGGAAACTATTTTAGAGAAACGTTTTTAGGGAAATTGCTTTTGGGGAAATTAATTTTAGGAGATGTTTCGCAAATCGCACCAGCATTCAAGTGATGAGGAGCATAATTAGGAAATTTCTCAGCAGAAGTCTGACACCAATTTCCAAAATTTTTAAATAAAATTTTAAACTGATAAGAAATTATTATATTGCCATGCTTTTCTAGAATAAAAAATTCAAAATTTGAACAAAATGTTTTTCATTTCAGCTCTCTTTGACGTTTTATAAGGCAAATTAATTTAAAATTTCCAATAAACTATGTCAGTTTTTTTGTTAAACAAAAATATGGAAAAGTGGAGTCATCTAATGATGTTCTTACACTCCTCGTCTGTACTACAGGAACTCCTTTCATAAAACCTGTAGAATTTTTAAAATAGGGACTATTATATTAATATTTAATACTAGGTTGTTTGTTTCGCATGCAAGTCCGTGGTCGTCAAGAAAGCGAGCTTGAGCATCAGAAGAGCGAGGCATTGAAACATTTTTCAGTCTGTCGGTAAACGACCAGTTTCAGCTTGTATTGCAACTCCTGGGCTAGATATTGCAGATGATAGTAATGAGATTGTGGCTCCTGCTTCTCCCGAGTATACTGTGGTAGACTACTTCTTGTCAGGTCCTTCCCGATCATAGAAATTTTCAAGACTCTTCTTCCTCACTTGCGTGAGCATCCGATGTCCCATACGATATTGGAATTTTTTTTATGTAAACATGCAGACAAGACTTCAGGTTACCGTATTCCTCGCACATGGCTAAAAATAAGGTTATTTCGGGTACAAGTATCTGAGCAAATATTCATGGCTTGTCTTTTCTCACATCAAACAAGCTCTATTTTGTCCTTTTTTCGTGATTGGATGTGTTGGTGGAGGTCAAAGAACTGTGGCCCTACAAAAGCTTGTGACAAAACCGTTGACAAACTTCAAGGATATTGCAGGGCAAAATGTGGACTTGGAGACACATGCTAGTCACATCTATCACAAACGAGCTGCATTACAGGGAACTACATTTATTAAAACCTTTAATAAGCCCAAATTCTAAGTGATCAGCGGTGTACACCGCCAGCGCCTCAAAGAAGTGGAAACAACAGGCAACAAATCCGTCCTATTTTTGAGACCATTATCTTCTTCGGGCGTCAAAATTTAGCGTTCCGTAGACACAGAGATGAAGGGCAGGTACTTTGCGATACTAATGTTTCCGAAGTAGCTGTGAATGATAGAAATCTTAAAGAGCTTTTAAAGTTTTGAGTGTGTGCAGGCGATAAAAAACTGGAGAGCATATACAGTCCGCTTCCTCTAATGCTACATATATAAGCAAAACAACACAGAATGCACTCATTTCATGCCGCGGGAAAGAGATTTCTTAGCAAATTCTGATTGACGTGCGGGCATCATGGTATTATTCAATCCTTTTTGAGGAGACCGGCGATATAACCCACCTGTCATATCTGAGCCTTACCTTCCGATATATACATAATGTTAATATCTGTGAGGATTTCGTCAGGTTTGTGGATGCGTTTGGGGAGCTAAATACGTCTAAAACTAAAAATAAGTATCAATCCGAGGAAGAAGATTGGAAAGAAGAAAGAAAGCTGCTTGCTACCGAAGAAAATATGGATGGAATCTGTCTTTGACATGCAAGTCCATTGGGTAGATTATTCTGTACCAACTCAAGAAGAGGCTAAAACTTCCACTGGACCGTTGAATTGGAGTACGAACTGATGGATGTGCCGTTATGCACTCTGAAGTTCACAAGGAAGCCAAAAACGCTGTCAAGTCACCGTGCTACAGTCACAAGTTGAATAACTCTCTTTTACGTAGCTTCAAGTTGCCTTTTATCAGGATGCTGTTGCAGTTATGAAGAAAGTCATTGCTTCCGAAGCGAAGAACTGTGCTAATGAACACTTTGGAATGTGCACTTACGTCACTTTGTGACCCGATGGGTAGAGCGGCATGAAGGAGTACTGCAATTTTCTGTTGACCTGGTAAAAATTGTGGAAACTCTAGGTAATATTTCATAGTTTGTGATCCGAGCACAGCTGGCAAGGCTGTTTCATGTAACTCTTAGTTTATGATCTCAATAATGTGTTTGAATGACGTACTATCTCTGACACAGTCTCTGAGTAAAATTCTCCAGAATGCGCCGCTCGGTCTTAATGGCGGTGCTATTCAAATAAATGATACAATTTCCATTCTTGCCAGTCGTCGGGAAAATTTGGATACTAGCATTTAGGACACCTGGCAGCGTGCTGAAGATCCAGCCAATCAGCTGGATATCGAGCTAGTGATTCCAGGGATCTCTCGCCATTACGGACGCCAAGTTTACCGTGCTAACCATGGAATAAACTGAACCGGGAATACTACAGATTATCAATCTATGGTAAGAGTGCATCGACTTTGTCCTCACAGATATGCGAGAAAGACTTTCAGTTGAAACCTTGGACGTCTTTCAGCTACCAGCTTTAATTAAAGAAAATATTATTAACACGTCACATGGAGTAGACGAGAACGTTATAACGTCCCTCCTCGACCGCTTCGAACTGCTTCTTGATGTCCGATCAGGGGTGCTGCTCGGCTTCTTCTGGAAAATAAAATTGCGCTGTGGCGAGCGAAATGGATGCGGGAAAAGGAGCAGGGAGAAGATTTTCCAACAATTGCTCTGGCAGTTTTGACTAGGTGTGATGAGGATGCATTTCCTATTATATATGAATCGCTACTGGTCTTTGCAACACTTCCGGTGGCCAATACATCAGCTGAAAAATCATGCTGATCATTACGGTGTCTGAAATCATATTTAAGATCAACCATGCATGAGAGTTGCCTCCTTGGTCTTGCCCTTATGCACATCCATAGATGTATTCCGATTGACATTGAAAAAGTAATAACCAGATTTGCGAAAACCGACCGGAGGATATTGGAATTCAATATTTAATTTCAATCATTCAAACCAAATATCATTCAAACTTATATACTTGGAGAACATAACAAAGGCGTGTATATCTTCGTATATGTACGTTTTATATTGTTCAACTCTCTAAAAAAATGAAGATACTACATTTGCTTTTATTTATTTCATAAGGTAGACAAGCAACGGTATTCGAATGCAAATGGAATATAATGTATCCAACTTAAATTTTACCGCATTTTTTGTTTCGTATACATATAGTGAAATATCTCTTTACGCAAATAATTTTCAAATTAACTTCATTTATTTTAAGTTTTATTACAATTCAAATAATATTTCACTTATTCTAATGAAACAATGACTACTCTTCTGGCTGCGATTTTGAGACTGTCCTCTCGATTGTCAAAATTTCATTTTTTTCTGGTACTGCCACTTATAATCCTTAAGAGTGGGTTCGAATTGGCGACTTTTCGAACCTACATATATAAATCACGAGACCAGAACGAATTGCTTGAAAGATAGGTAACCAAAAAATCCTCCCCCTCGTCTAAACGAAAACCTGAATCCGCGCCGGTATAGTAAAGGGTTTACCAATAAGAGGTGTTATTTTAATTAGCCCGCTATTTCGGTAGATGTCACCTTTGGAGCTGTCATTTTTTGACATTTGACAAGTAGAAACTACGCCATTAATATAAATGGAACGATACACGATTCAACAATGCATTGAAATTATTAAAATTCACTATAAAAATGGTGAAAATGTGGCAGAGACGGTTCGTAAAACTCGAACATTTTTGGTTCCTCGTGAAGCACCTTGTCGGACCGCAATACAGAAATTGGTAGAAAAATTCGAGCTGTCGGGACAAGTTAGTGATATGAAGAATAAAACCCGTGTACGTCGCTCAAGAACAGCCGAGAATATTTCTGCTGTAGCCGAAAGTGTTGAAGAAAACCCAGGTTTGTCCATTCCTCGTCGTTCTTTGGAATTAGGCATTCCACAAACGTCCTTACACCGTATTTTGCATAAAGATTTGGGTCTTAAGGCTTATAAAGTTCAGTTAACACAAGAACTCAAGCCGGCCGATCATCAACAACGTCGAGTCTTTGCTGATTGGGTCCTTGAAATGCATGAAAATAATCCGGAATTCCATCGAAAACTCATCTTGAGTGATGAGGCCCATTTCCACCTCGATGGCTTCGTCAACAAGCAAAATTGTCGCATCTGGGGCTCGGACAACCCAAGAGTTATTGTTGAAAAGCCTGTCTATCCTCAACGTGTGACTGTTTGGTGCGGTTTATGGTCCCGCGGGGTCATTGGACCTTACTTTTTCGAAAATGAGGATGGAGCAACAGTTACGGTGAATGGATTGCGCTATCGACAGATGATTAATGATTTTTTATGACCGGAATTGGATGGTATTGATCTGGACAACGTTTACTTTCAACAAGATGGCGCTACGTGCCATACAAGCAACGAAACCATTGATCTTTTACGGGAAAAGTTTCCGGACCGTGTTATCTCTCGAAGAGGTGATCACAATTGGCCACCGAGATCTTTTGACTTAACACCTTGCGACTTCTTCCTTTAGGGCCACGTGAAAGAGAAGGTCTACGCCAACAGCCCAGCGTCGATTCAAGACCTCAAAGATGGAATTCGTGAGGCTATCGAGGACATAGGGCAGCCACTTTGCGATTTGGTTATGGAAAATTTCATGAAAAGGATATGGTCCTGTAAGCGTGGTCGTGGTGGTCATTTGGCTGATGTTATTTTCCATTATTAACGGCATACCTTCCTCTTTATAATGAAATAAAGATCCGATCATTTATCTAAAACAATGGCATTTTGCTTTGAATATCAAAATAACACCTCTTATTGGAAAACCCTATAGATTGAGTCAATAGTGATAGGATTTAGTTTTTAATTTTATGTTGTAAAAGGCAGGATGCGATTTTACTAAACCAGTGAGTTCTTCATCCTCCTCCTTTATAAGATTTACTGTTTTTGCCATAACTTCGTGAAGTTCACCCGTCGTCGAATGAAAACGCCGACGTTAATGCATATGAATCAAACAATTTTGATTCCGACGTATCAGCCTCATATAATTTCCTTCGAGTTTGATTACACCGCACTTTCGCTGGCGCATTTACACTGACAAAATCTCCTTGCAGCCGAGAATTAAGCAAACGAATTCGGACAGGTTAGCTTTGCTTTGAGCTTGATAGAAAAATGGTGAACACTGATATCCTAGGCATAAATATTGCGCAGGTTTCTTCTGTTTTAGGCATATATTCTTAAAGCAGTCTTAATTTGCGATAAAAATTTATCATTTGTTGGTGAATTTGACCGCAATTATGATTATTTTGCGAATATAATCTTTACACATTTTGCATTACACGCACAAGAGAGCTTGTTTTCATGTGAATAATGCACGAAGATGAACTACAAACATCATAAAAAACAGCAAAAAAACATCAAATACAATTTAAACACAAGAATTCAACAATTGCTTAACTAACTTTGTAAAACACTCTGTATTATATGACAATACACAAACTCACATACGCACCACTACATATTGCATTTAAAATTCTTAGATATAACTTAAGAGTTGTGCATTGAAAATTTGTTTTTTATTAATTAATTCTAAGATTGAAACAAATTTTGCACTACAGCTGGCAAAGCTAAACATCTGTCAATTAAATCGGAGCTACCTGGGCCTGTGTGTATCCTGGTTGGGTTGTATGTAAATTGCGTGAACTCAGAAGGTACCACATTATAATTAAGTATTCTGTGTTCGCAGTCAAATTATTTCAGACAATACAATGTGTTATCTTCGGTTCAACAAAGCATGTACTCGGACTAAAGGTCTACAGATGTAGACAGCCAAGCAAATGAGAAAGCTGTATATCCACCTGCAGATATCCCCCAGTTTTGAAATTATATCCGTTCTACATCAGACCATTTACGAACGCCAATTTACAATACAGACACCGTATGAGCGTGTGTTCGACAGACTATAGCTTGTCATCCGATACCTTATCCAGCTACATTTTGGCGATGTTCTAAAATTACAAACAACCTTGCAACTTAGGTTTTATTCACCCCATAGTTTCTATATGCATACATAGTTAGTTTTTACCCTACATACATATTTGGACCATAATTTGCAGTACACGTTTCTGAAAGACGTGTCTTAAACGTCGAATAAGATATTTAGTATGAAGTCTCAACTTACAAGTAGAATTAAAGTAAATGTTCGTGCAAGACGAAATTTTAATATTTACCTGACTTTTCATTGGATCCGTGTTTAGTTGACACATGTATCCTCCTCGATCCTCTTCAGTCACCGACTTGATGTGCAAATTCCACGTATTCAAATCCGAGTGCGACACACTCACCCGGGGGTTGTGAGTTATGACGTGTTCGTGGATGGCTTGGATTGCTTTTGTGTCTGCCTTCAACCAACCAACCTGAAAAATATTTTCCATCATTTAACATGACACTCGACACGGATAACATGTGTACAGCGGGAACTAAAGGCGTAAATTTAATAATAAATGCAAACTGCTGAAACCAAGGACGAGGTGCAAGGTAAGAAATTACAGTTTAACTGAATTTGAGTTCGTGCTACATATAGTTTTCGGTGAAAAGCTTGCGGAAGAGCATTGGGTTAAAGTTAAAAACAAAGTTATTCGAGCTGTTGCCGCTGTACGTTAGACTGTGTCTAACACTGAGCCTGCAGCCTCCTCTAATCCTGCAAAATATTACCATCATTTTACGAGTTCCAAACTTAATTGTTACTCGCGCTGTTGCAGTAGAAATTTACTTCCATGTCTCTCATATACTTTCATAAAATTATATTCAATCAGTTTATGCGGTATTAATATACATTTTTTTCTGCATATTCGCTCTTGGACAGTCTAAGGATACCGCTAATTTTGTAGTGAGTGTAATCTACGAAGGACCTTCGCACGACGTAATTTACCACTATTTGTATGCACTATTTTTGGAGAATTCAGTTAGTTAGGATTACCTAAAAAAAAATTATCAATAATTAACTGCTGCGTGTTTTCTAGATCTTCAAAGCTTTTGAGAGGAAAACTTTTAGTGTATGATGTACTCCAGGAAAAGATTAAGAGGTTGTTGGAAAGCTGAAATAATAATAAAAGTTATTGTGAGTTTTGCATGTTACTCTGTCCTTCAGTTTTTCCGCCTGTCGTTTACTTAAAAGCTGAATTTTTCGCAGGGACTTTAAGAAAAAGAAAATTAGATTCAGGTGCGAAAATGGGGTTAACTATAGGTATTTCCTACGTTAGCTATAAAATATTTAATTTTTCAATATACAGGGTGTTTCCTCATTGGAGGACAATAGAGCAGGAGGTGATAGTACTCACCTAGATGAACCAAAAATTGAATGGGTGGGGGCAATATCAACCGTTTAGGAATTACAAGACGATTAAGAAAAAAAGCTAGTTTTTCAAAAAATACCATGTATCTTAATAACTACAGGGCGTTCGGTCACAGTTAAGTGTTATACAGAACTTCATGACTGCTCAACCAGTTGTCTAAACTAAAAATTTCGGATTTTCCTACTTTTTTTTTATAAAAACTGTAAACTGTGGACTCTGCTGTTTAATTTGACCTTGTACACCCTATGTGCTATCTGTAACCCTTTAAGAGTAATTAGCTCTTAACCTATTCTCAAAACTAATTTCGAGCCTTTCTCAACGATAATTTGTTCCCTTAGCTCGTCATTTTAAAAAATATAGTCTAATTTTGGTCTGACCTGAATAGGTTATGAGTTATTAACTGTTTAACTGCTACAGTTAATACATGGGGTGTAATAGGTTAAATTAAAGAGGAGAGTCTACAGTCTACAGTTTTTATAAAAAAAATATGTTAACGACCTTTTTACAAAAAAAAGGAGGTTTAATTTAAAAAAAAAAAGGGAGGAAAATCCGAAATTTTTAGTTTAGACAACCATAATTCTTGAGGGAGAGGGATACGGAGCTGATTGAGCAGTCGTTGGCCATGAAGCTCTGCATAGAATGAGCTCTTAACTGTGACCGTACACCCTGTAGTTTTTAAGATACTGGGTGTTTTGTGAAAAACTATATTTTTTTCTTAATCACCATGTAACTCCTAAACGGCCCCCCATCCTGCCATACAATTTATGGTTCGTCCAGGTGTGTACTATCACCACCTGCTCTATTGACTTCCTACGGGGAAACACTCTGTATATGCCTGACAACGCGACGACCGACGTAGAGAGCTCAAAATGGACTAAATAGGGCAACTCGTTCTTGGTGTTGCTATAGAAAAATTGAGGTTTTAGACGACTACCGTGAAAATTGTCAGTCGTAGACGTTTTTAATGTATCGAAAAGTTTCTCAAAATATAAAATTCTTTGAATTTTTACTGAAAATAGGGGCGACACGAATGAAATTTGCACGCACTTGGTGACCTTATGAAATTATATACGGGCCTTTTTCGTCTTAGACCAATTTAATATTTTTTCCTTGTTATACCCTAAATGATGTCATGGGGTATACCTAGTTTGTCATTCCGTTTGTAGTGCATAGGAATAATGCTGGTAGAACAAAATGGATTTCACATTATACTAAAAGGTAGTTTGTTGTTTGCATATCAGCCTGTCCGTCTGTGCGTCCGTCGGTCCTCAATATAACTGGATAACTCTGACGACATTAAATTATTTCATAATTTATCATAGAAGAGATTACTAGATAAATATGAAACTTTCGAAATTAAAAAAAGCCAAAAACGATGGCTATTTTATAGTAAACGATTAGCTTGATTTTACAAACAATAGCTCATGCTATGTGATTCTGAATGCTAATTTAGCTAAATTAATCATTCCCTCAGTACATCAAGAATCCGGATGATGTGATGTCCTGATAAACCGAAACGCGTTGGCGATTACAAAATATGTAAAGTAAAAATATACATATGTTGGTACGGTGTGGAAAAAGTAAGAAGTATTTTCTTATCTTTTATAAGATTGCAGTTAAAATAAATCTATTCCACCAAATGTTATCTATAAAATCTGCAAATCAATTAGTGTTGCTATAGAGAAATTGAAGTATTTCTAGTGTTCTGTGAAACTGATCAGTCTTAGATGTTTTTATTGTTATTCAAAATATAAAATCTTATAAAATTGGTTATAATAATAACTGTCCGATGAACCGTCTTAGGAAAAGCTGTGAAAAAACCGCTTTAATAATCAAACTTTTACAGCAGGGTGATCATACGAAATTACATACGGGCATTGAGCCAGGTTGACGTAGGACTTGATCATGGACCAATTCTCGCTTTTTTCCTTGTTTTTATTTTTTTATCTTATATATTTTTAAACCAAGCTCAGGTGATATCCTATGATGCAAAGAATAACATACCAGAAAGGAGATATGGAAGGGATTAGGGTTAAGAGGAAAATAGCGGAGGTACTATGTCGCTCTTAGACCTTCACAGAATATAAGCGATGAAAGCCAGAAGATGGTAGACTGCTCAACATTAACACAGTTCGGGATAAAAAACCAGCATATTATTTTACTATCCGATCGCAGTTGATATTGCTAGAATTGGTTTCAGATCAATTTACTTTCATCTTTTACTTTGTCTTTAAAAATTTGCATTATGCATTATTGCATTACTGCATTATTAATTTTTAACTTTTCTTCCATTATTTTATTTATTTATTGTTATTTACTGATAATTTGTTTATTATTAAGTATATATTATTAAATATTGTGTATGAATCTTTATTTATAAATTATCTTAATTATCTTTCTCGTAATTTTTATTATCTAGATGATAAAACCATAGTGTATACTAAGTTCTTCGATCTATCTGTTACACATACAAATAATGCTGCAAGAGCTAATTGGATTGAACACATACGCATAATATTAAACGCTATTGTCGGTCTGTGTGCAGGATACTCGAGAACTCGTTTACTTATTTACTTACCTTTTTTTTGTTAAATAAGTAAATTTCGTGAATAAATTGCACTAAAAAGTAAAAACTAATTTTTCTTTCTGAGCGATATACACAAGAAAAGTTTCGTTGCAAAAAAAGAAGTGCTAGAACTCAGATTAAGAGGAGTCAGTACCAAGATTTGCAAGTTTCATACATTTTTCAATGCGAATTTCTAGCAAACTACTTGTAGCAGAATAATGATTTATATGTTAAATTAAAGGTAAGGAACAGGTCTAGTAAATAACGTCGAGAAAAATAAAAATAAATGTATTGGAATGGAGATATTAGCTCCGAGACTTGTAAAAAATGGTAAAAATTGATTTTTTTCAAATCAAATTCCTGTTAGTAGGTATTCTAATTTCTTTAGATTGTGTCTATTTTAGAAAGATAAAGCCTAGATTTAGCAAATAACGTTGAGTTTTTTCATTTTTAGTGGCGCTTTTTTCAATTATTTGACTCTAATATTACTTGTTTTTTCTCTCGATATTTCACCGACGAGAAATTGCAATATTTCGTTGAAAGTTTTAAAAATATAAAGCAAAATAGTATATTTAACAATTATGTGCAAAATAAAATTTAGGAGAGTTAATTCTCGTTAAAAATTCACAATTTGTTTGAACTGCAAATTTTCATTTTCGTCTTAAATTGTCTCATGTTGGGTTTCTGTCTTTTACGCTAGATGTCTCTAATGTGACTTGTGGTCTAGGTCTAGGCTAATTTTATATGAATTTTCATACTTTCAGGACACAAACCTACGTATAGTAAATTGAATTTTTTTCTGATTACTGACTCCTCTTAAACCTTAAAAATTTGACTTACATTTTCCATAACTATAATCACAATTGTCTAACTGCAACTCAAGCTCAAATTTTAAGATTTAATCTGAGTTCTAGCAGTTCTTATTTTGCAACGAAACTTGTCATGTATATATCAATGAGAATGAAAAAAACATTTAGTGCAATTTATTTACGAAGCTTATTTATTTTAAAAGTTTTTTTAATATATTTTATTATCTACTTTTTAGTCATTAATTCTATATACTCTCTCTCTCTCCACTCTCAACTCTAGACTCAACTTCAACTTTAGTTTTTTCGGCTTTATACATTCATACTGCCGTGCTAAGTATAAACGTCTTATCTGCAAATTTGTAAAAATTAATTGGAAAGTTTCTTTTCAGAAGTACTTCATTCATTTCTTATAAAGCGCAATAAATCGGGAAATTGTAATTTTATTATGTCACAAAAAATTATTTTAAGATCTTTTTGCAATTACTCAACGACGTATATACTTCTGACACAAAATCTGCCATCAAGTAAATTGTAGAAAATTTGCAGATATATGACGTTTATGCTTAGCACGGCAGCATATTCCGTTTACATTTCTTCTTTTTTCCTTAAAATGTATCTAAAATGTTGAGCTAAAATGTATGACTCAATCTACCTTATAATTCTTATTTTCGCTGTATGAGTAAGAGATATAACAAAATGCCAACATGCTTCTGTCAAAATAAAGGTCACACTTGCGACCGGTGTGAATATTTTATATATATATATATCTGGTCAAACGAGAAGAGGGATAAAAAAACACAAAATAATGAAAGCAATAACTTACAAACAACACAATGACAATGCATAGTGATAGTATGCATGACATATATATCTAATATATATGATATGGAAGTTCTAGTACCATGACCAGACAAATGACTGGTTGTAAACTTTTGATTGGAAAATGAAGCATAAGATGTTATCGCTTTTTCATATTTGACTTATATATACAATTAATTTTAAATCGTTTATTTATATTTGTGTTTCTTTAATCGGATAAATACGTGTAGCCTAGCGTTATTTACCACTACAAGTCATTTGACCGAGAGAAATATTTACTACCTTACCCGGGGGTTACACCTGCAAGTACAGCTTGCATGCAAGCTTCCCTTCCAACACGATTTTTAACTTGACAGCGGAAGGCAGTGCGGTTGATGTCTTATCAGCTTGAATGCAAGTTCATTTAAAAAATCGCATTGAGACGTAAACTCTTGCGTATATTGGAAAATTATGGCAATAAAGGAAGTATCACAATGATAAACACACAAGAAAAAAAGAAGATGAAGGTGTTGGTAAATGATGTATTACATGATTCCAGAAAATTTCATTTTCCCGGTATAAATTTATGAATTTCTCGCAAGAATTTCGTTTCCGACATTTTGAAAACTGTATAAATGTCAAATTACTATCTCCCAGCTGCCATGATTTTTCATCATACAAGTTCGCTTAAAGTTGCATTGCAGTTGGATTACACGTGCAAGAAAGATGTCAGTGCAAGTTGCATGCAAGCTGTACTTGCAGGTGTAACCCCCGGGTTATAAGGGCATTGGATTCGAAAATCTAATGCGCATACAAATTCTACGTATTATATGAATTTGAGGTACAATTCCGCAAAGACTCTTGCATAGTAAGCTCAATCAAAAATATTTGTGAATTGAAATTTCAATAAAGCGTCTAAAATTTCAAGTTGGAAGTATAGTTTTAATGGAAAGAAAGGGAAAAAAAGACTAAATATTGTTGATAGCTATTTTATATTTGGCCTTTTAGAGCGTTACTCCATTACCATTACATTAGTCTTACCATTTACTCAGAAAAATGAGGAAAAAATCAAGACAGTCCAAGTACCTAGAAGAAATAAATAACCTAGGCGAAAAGTTTTCGGGAACTGAAGAAGATGAACACTCTGAAATGAGGATATGTCGTAGACATTTGATGTAACTCAGCACTTCACGAAAAGTCACTTTATGAAATGTAGGCAGATAGAGTAACAGTTTGCACTGAATGACTTTTTTCAAGATGTGTTTAAAATTTTTAGTCACTTCATGAAGTGCTGTAAGCTTTTACGCTGATAGTGTAATACCAACCGACATAACGGAATGCTAAAAGAGATAGATGAGTGGTGAAGGCGGAGATCGTGTCCAGACCTGCGAGCAGTCATACAAAACACACCGGTGTGTGTTTGCCTGTGTTATCTAGTCGCGCATGCGCTTGTGTGTGTGTATGGCTGTTTGCGGGTCTGGGTACGACCTCCGCCTTCAACAATCATATACCTCTCCTAGCATTCGGTTGCTATACCTGGAAGAGCACCACTTCATAATACTTTCAGAGAAGAACCAGGTCCAACGGGATATGCAAAACGGAATATTGTCAACGGTAAGATGAAGACTGCATTTTCGTTGATTATTGCCCAGCACATTTTGAAACATATAAGAATATGCACAATTTAAGAAGCAAATCGTGTTTTAGAAACACAATGGGGTCTATCTCGAGCGAAATCAGATACATTTGTTGCAATATTATAGTCACCAGTAGCGTATTAAGCAAACAATTTCAAAATTTCTCTTTTGTTGAATAGAACATGGGGCCCTAAATTTTTCTCCGAAACAAAGAACAGAAATTGTTTTATAGAAATTCTCTAATTTATCCGTTTCGATAAAAAAAAGTGTGCGGAGCCAACGCTTGAAAACAGATAAATTCGTCTTGATATCTGAGGTATGAAATAAATTCATTAGAACAGCCAAAACTGTAGGGGCAAAAGTTCGACGAACAACTATTTCCAACGAAAGCAAAATGCAGATTTACGCAATATATGCACAATAAGCCAGATAAATTTGGAATAAAATCCTGGTTAACATCAGACGTCGATAGTAAGTACATCATAAATTCCCTTCCATATATGGGAAAAGATGACGATAGGCACTCGTCAGTATCATTAGCCGAATATGTTGTATTGAAACACCTTTACAGAAATACGAGGTATGATCTGTCCAGCTTAACTTGCTGGAAATATTAATGTCAAGAATGCATAAGGACGGTGTATCGTAAATCAGTGCTCCATCAAAAGAAACGGAAGTGAATTAAGTATGGTCTCATTTTAATTAGGTGAGACTGGTTTGGGACTTAGATGTATTGAATTCAACGCGGTTCGCTTTGCTGCAAGCGAGGATATGGGGAAGATCGTTATTCAATGATCTAATCATGCAATCTCGTTTAACGCATGCGGCATTCCCTCTGGAGTCCGCAACACTGTCAAAGCAGTAAGCGAAATCAAAGGAGCTGTCATCGACGAAGCTATGAATGGGATTGAAAGTAAGAGAAATCAGATCATTAATGAAAATTAAGAAGAGAGATGGAGAGCCATGGGGCACACCGACATGAAACGCCATCTAGTACAACTCGTATTAGGCTACTAAATAAGAAGCCTTCAATCCATAATAGCACAGAAGGGGAGAGACCAAATGCTTTAAGTTTGACTAAAAGGGCTGAATGCGAGACTCTATCAAGTGCCTTTGAAATATCTAGGGCAACGATTTTGGACACACAAAATTGTTAAGAGTATGGTTCCAACATTCCGTAAGTATAGTTAGCAAGTCTCCAGATGAGCGTGCAGCTCGAAAACCATATTGGCGATCGTTGATGAAATGATTAGTCTCTAGAAAATTCATTAGTTTGGAGTTAATGATAGATTCAAAAACTTTTGAAAGAATCGAAGTGATTACAATTTGTTGATAATTCGAGTAATCGCTACCCTCATCTTTCTTGAGAATATGCTGAACGCGAGCTAGTTTCCAAGCAGTTGGAAGTTTTCATGTCTAATAAGACAAGTAGAATGGTTTGTATAGACTGTAAGCGAAGGGTGAGGTGCAGCATTTCATTTACAGGGCCCAGAAACCATCAGCTCCTGCGGCTTTGGAGACGTTGATCCACTTAAGTACCTTGAACATATCTCTCGTACGTATGTTTATTGGCTCTTGCACACACCCACACGGAAGATGCAAGACAGGTGTCTGTGAAGAGGTTGAAAGCCATGAATTTCAAGCAAATCTAGAGAGAAAAAAATATTAGCTTTATCCAGGGAGTCTACAATCAATTCAACATTATTAACTAGTGAAGTTATAGAGGAACTGCTGAAGTTGTTTATGATGTTTTTACCCAGAGACCAGAAATCTCTCCTGCCTTTGTGCCTTGCTAATATTATCTGCCTGACTCTCTGGTCAAAAAAGGATTTTTCTCTCTGGATAATGGATTTACAGGTGTTGCGTGCAATCCTGTAGACTTGTTTCAGTTCTGGACATGGATGCAGTTAATAGGGTCAAAAAGCAGACTATTTCGCTTTTATTGCTTGGTTGCACTTATCGTTAAACCAAGAGAGATTTTGCTGTTGTTGAGATCTGCTGAAGGAATACGGAATGTATTCACGCATGCCAAGATTTAGAATGTTATTAAGTTCTAATGTGCATTCATCAACATCACTCGAGGCAAAACAGACCGACCAATCAATTTCACTAAGATACTGATTGAGACTTTCTAATCAGCATTTTTATAATGAAACAGAAGCCTACTTGTAGGTGGTGAAGTAGGGCGGCACGGGCCTTAGGTCGTAAATTGAGCCCTGATCAAGCAGCGGTCTGCGTTACTAAGCGGGAAACCGACTGAGATGAAATATTTCTCGGGGTGAGATGTCAGAAATAGATCTTGTAAATTAGCTCTATCCACAGCCGTATCAGGAATTCGCGTGGGTGCATCCACTACCTGTTGTAATTAAACTATTTACGGAAAAGTTCGACGAATCGACCCGCTTGTGGTAGAAGAATTTCTGAGCTACGGTATGTTATGGACAATAAAATCGCCTGCTAGGGCGTTTTCAGAAGAGGGAGAGATAAAAAGCAAGTGATCAATATTGTTGGAGATTATGTCAAATGCGGATACCGTGTCGGCAACAGAAATATTTGTGCTGCGATAGAAAAATCTGAAGTAGATCATGTGCCTGTGAAGTTTGAACCTAATTTAGATATAATTATTTATAGATATAATTAAGCTCTGGATTGGCGGAACGAAATTTTTTAAGGATATTAAAGGTCACGTCATTCCGAATTTATATTGCGATCCCTTTATGTGGAGAAAAAAGAGGCACCAAACTACAGTTACTGGTTACAACTACTGACGTTATACATATTAATATCAGCATTAGAAACGGCCAACACACCGCGTTAAAAAAAAAAAAAAGAAACAATAATATTATGGCTATTGCTGCTTTCAATACCTCAGACCGTGCAGTTTAATAACCGCAGCTGGGAGCACCCGTAATACAAATCAGTAACAAGTTCAAATGCACTTGCACTGATCACGCGACAGATGGAAAAAAGAGAACGTTACCATACTATGCTGTTGGCTTGAGTTAGGGCATAGAAAAGCCCTTCACTAGGCTAAACATAATTATGTTTTTATTGTATCCATTTTGAGAACTAGACGATTATTTGCGCTTATGATATTTAACCGCTTGCCTCTTAAATTGTTTTTCGTTGTTCCCTTTTGGATTATTTCTTTATCTGCGTCACAAGTAATTTTGCTTTGGATTGTATGGTGTCGTCATCACTTTGTATGTATGGTATGGTGTCGCTACCTGCATTTGTATCGTCTAACGCTTGGGCGTTTGGCATTGTTAAAAGAACATTTTACTCAATAATTGCACGTTCCGTTGCGGTGCTTATTAATTCAGATGGAAGTATTTACATTTTACATAAGCCGTCGTTCTTTTCTGACTGTAATAATTCCTTCACTTTTGTGTTTTTCTTTGTCTTTGGTACCAAGGTTAGGTGTATCTTGTCAGGCAACCTTTCCTCTGTTTTCTTCTGGTTTACCCACTTTATCACCTCTAATAGCTCGGTAAATTGTACAAAGCATTATAGTCACTTGAGCATTTCTGTTGGTTGAATTTTTTTTTTATTATTTTCACTCCGTATGTTAAAAAACGTCCACTCGCAGATAAGTTCAGCTCGAACTCCAACTCTATACTTTCAACTCCTCATTCTCTCTCGACTCTCCACTCTCCCTCTCTCTCTCTCTCATCACACAAAACCATGTAAATCCATCCCTGCTTACTACCCAAAATAACGCATTTTAACGATATTTGGATGAAAAAATTTGTTATAAAGTTTCTTACAAAAGAAAAGGAAATATGCTATTTAACAGCACTGAGCAAGAGCTTTAATTTGATATCATACACGGCCCAAATTGCACAGCCACAAGGGTGGTAGCTACCAACCCCACTTCAAAACCCACAAAACCGTAAGAAAATTTTACCCCAACGGAAGGATCCACATTCACTCATTCTAATTAATTAAAAAAACCAATGTAAATCCATCTATGTTTATTACCCTAAAAGTATTTCGTCACGAACGCAACTCTTAGGTGCTCAAAGTTTTTTAAGTCAGGGGTTAGTGAGTAGGTGAAAGTTATTTCAAAAGTGGCGGTTGATGTACAAAAAATCATTTTTCTTTTCCGTCTTCATATATCCCGCAATGGTGCCTTTTTGATCGGTGCAAACTACTTATTTCTTCGTATTTTTACTACTTATGTCTGTTTCGAATGTACTTAATAATTTTGTTTTTCTATTTATATATGCTCTTTATTTTTGGCTCTTTTTGTGGCTCTTTTAAATATTCCTTAAAACTAGTTGGCAAAAGGCACAAAATTGTAAAAAAGACAATAGCTAAACTAACTTATAAACAGTCAAGAGGGACAACTAAAAACAATTAAAACAATTAATACAATAGAAATGACACAAAAAAAGGAAACAAGACAAAATTCTCAAAAGAGACTAAAAACGGACACAAGAATTTTGAAAGAGATCTAAAGTTTAACCAACAATTTAGAACCAGTCCCAATTTTGACAATTAGGTAAGTGGAAGTTCCAATGAGTTCCAAATTTCCAAAATAAACTAATAAAAATGTCCCTAAATGAACGAATTTAAACAAACAATTGTGCAATTTAGCACCGAAACCGAATTAAAAACTTAATAGCTGAACGAACGAAAAATTGGCGCGATACCGTTATAGAGTCCCGCGAGGGCAGCCTGTAGTATCATAGACCTCTACAAACTGCCCTCATCATACCTCCAGCTTAGCATCTCTAACAGAGTACTTGTCCTTCCCACAGCACGTGCAATGATTCCTAAGCGGGGAGAAGCCCCGTGGAGAAAAAACTGAAAACGCGTCAAGCTATAGATAAACTGGCCGATGACATCACTGCTACAACGACGGCAAAAACTCTGGTGGCCTATGGAAACGGACAAATCGGACCATGTATCACGTAAGATTAAGATTAAAGCAAAAGGCACTGCTGGAAACTCTCAAACGTAAACACCTATGCTGCAGTGTTATACTGATAGAGTTGCTTCCTCAAATGTGTGACATCGCAATCCCCACATCGATTTCATTTCAGATGTCCCCACACTGTAAATTTGTGTGGAACCGCGATATCAACGGAGCCAACAACATCCTCTAGAATTTCAATTACTAGATATACAACTACCCTAAAATTTGCACAGGGGAACTAGTTTAAGTTAAACTCTTGTCCCCCTTGCAATGACTTTGTAATCAAGTCAATAACTCGACATTCCCAATATCAATACCACTGATATGGGGAATGAATGGATGAGCTGACTTGAATTTAAAATTGTACATAATTGCACTTAATTTAAGATTTGTGCCTTCTATTAATTCGCAGTTCCGTAATAACGTTTTATGTATTCAATTTTAAAAAATGGTGAAAGTGAAAAAATTAACAAAAAGGAAATTGATTTAATCGAAGATTTGCGCTTTCTATTAATTTACGGTACCATTTTTATTCCATTTTAATCTTTACATTGCACTTTTAATCATTTAATATTAATTTAATTTTTTGACACAACGCTTTCTTACGGACTGAGCGACTCTTGCTCCACCTTTACTGACTGCAATTCGACATTTAAACTTAAACAAAGTTCCCCTTCGACGAGTCACAGTTAATTTGTGAACGTTTGTTAAATTTAAAGTGCGCGTTCGTATTACGTAAATAACATTACTTACGTATACGTAAATTGTAGTTGAGCCTTTAGATAAGAAGTAAAAGAAGCAAAGAGAACATGCAATGTAAGACATGGGCATGATGCGGAATGCAGGCTGTGGTGCAGTGCTGAGTGCTGGTGCTATGACGACAGATTTCAGCCACGCATACACAGTGCTGGTTACGAACACCATTGCGGATATCTTAGAAACAGAACAACCCACAGAACTCCACATAAAACTCAAAAAATTATTAGCTACCACAAATGAATATTTACACAAGCTCCATAGAGCCAAACTCACAGCTACTGAGGAACACATATTGGCAACCACATAAGACTTAGGAAGATCTTACATATCAGGAACGATATTACTATAATGGAAGCGGATAAAGGGAAAGTGACAGTGGCCATTTACAAAAGTGCCTACGACGGATTGGTGGAGCAAATGATCCTAGTGGAACATACAGCCTAATTAGCAGAGAGGGAAGCCACAGGTTTCAAAAAGCCATGAAACTATCTTTGGACAAGGGGATTGGACACATACTTAAAAGAGGATTCTGCAGGAGAAAGTACTGTGAAGGAAATTGCAATGCTATAGAATACATAAACACGGATTCCAAACTCCTCAAGGCCATGGCTACACATGACAATGCTATATGCCCCATGCACCCGCTTACGAAAATACACAGAGAAATACCAAAAATGAGACCGGTGGTGTCTAGAACAAGATCGATCAATGCATGCATAGGGAAATATTTATGCAAAGCAATTAATGACATGGGTTCATCCAAATATATAATACTCAATTTCAACATTTTGGACAAAAACACACTGATTAAAGATATCAAGAGAGTTACAAGGCAAGAATCCCACACATGGCACACATTGGACATAGAAAACATGTACAACAATATAGACACCAGAGATTTATTATACTTAATTAAAATTACATTAATTAGTCTCATAGACTTCGATATTAATTCTGCCAATTATTTCACTATAGGTGGGGAAATTTACAAACCAACCAGAGGAGTTCCCATGCGGGGTATCACTTGAGGCAAATACGCTCAGATTTATATAGATTATCAAATCAATAAAATCTATTAGTGACTCAAAGGCATGAGAATATATGTCGATGACATCCTAATTTTTACTAAAATCAAGAACATACATATGATAGTAAAAACGCCAAGCAACAACTTAAAAATGTCTACCATTATAGATAACACAGACAAAAAATGGTCAATTTCTTGGACATAACCATAATCGATACCCGGGTAGGATTCAAAACCAGATGGTACAAAAAACCGATTTCATCAAACAGACTCATAAATTTTCACTCCAGCCAACCTATGCAGTATAAATATAACACCCTCACACACAGAGTACAAAAGGTCATAGAGTGCACAGATCAAGAATATATTGGAGGAGTCATGGACACGCTAGTTACGGAAATGATGGAGAACAACTATCCAGAAGCCATAATCAATCATTGCATCTTCACGGCCATAAATAATATTTTTCTGGATGGAGGCGTTTTAACACTACTAGATGAAATTTTAACCATAAAATTCAGATTCACCTTAGAAGACATACAACTAGGAGACATGCAGCTAGCAGCACACAATGAGTATAATCGTTTTTATCCCACAGAGAATTTTGTTTCACATCATGAGTATTTGGTAAGGTTTCCATATATAGGCAGACACACCAATAATTTCATGAAACATATCCAACACCTATCCAAACGAATCATTGCAATACCATACAACCAACAAAAAGACAAATTCAGACAGAAAATAACGTCCAGATTAAGGACACCACTTAATACACCACATATTTTACCGCTGAACACACCACGGAATACACCACAAAATGCACCAAAGCAATACAAAACAGAACACAATACAAAATACACAACATGAAACACCACACAACATATCCAACAACGCCACACAAGTTTCCATTTCAAACAACGCTACACAAGATGCCTTTTTGAACAACGTAACACAGGACTTCATTCCAGACAACAGGAAACATCACTCCATTCTAAATTCACGACAAAACACGACACAACACATAAATATAAAAGAGATTCATAGACATGTATACACGCATACGGTTCACGCAGACAAAAGTACATACTCACCAGACGACTGGTACTGCATCATTACATTCAAATGTGAAAAGTGCAACAAGACATACATCACATAAACGGGTAAGAACAACATACGAGACAGCATCACGCACAACATAAACCATAATATCATCATAAACACGCACAACCTAATGCACAAACATAGGACTAGGAGGCACTATAAAGTCATAGGCAGAGAGATTTCGTATAAGAAAGCCTGAATGATTATAGCAGCATACAGGAACACACACCACACAAACAACCGAAACACAATCTTACCTTTGAATAATCCCACCTGGAACTGCATCACCAGACTCAATGAAGACCACCGCATAATCAGGAGCAACGGCAACAACACTACACCAATATCGAGGATCCCATCATCGACCCCAACATTAACGATTTCATCAACATACACGACTACATCACAGACAAAGATGATAAAGATGACGGCATCAACCAAGAATTCGACTGCTTCAATGAAAACGACACCATCAGAAACATCAACATCGAAGCTGAATACGGCTAAGCCTACAACATCAGCGTAAAATGCCACATGCGACTAAGACTACAATGACAGCGATAAATGCCACATGAGACTAAGACTACAATGATAGCGAAAACATCAACATCGAAGCCGAATACGACTAAGCCCACAGCGACGGCGAAAAATGCCACATGCGACTAAGACTACAATGACAGCGAAAAATGCCACATGCGACTAAGACTACGACTACAGCGAAAAATACCACATAGGACCATGACAACGTAAATATGCCACACAGGACCATTTCTACATAAAGATAGCCACATATACGAAACATAAAGATGTCAGCAGCGTCTTCTGCCACATCACCATCACCTTACCATTACCTTGCCATCAGCAACCCATGCATCATCGCCACAGATATCCACTAGTACCAGCACCTCAGGCATTGTCGCCTGACAGAGCCACACAAAGGCCACAGAGAAGCCACAGAAAGCCACATATGCCATCAGTACGCTAGGCCTGGCTGCAACAGACAGCCACAAAAGATCAGCATCTTCTACGTCAGGACCACACAGAAGAATCTTTAGCATCCTGTAGCATCCTTTACTTTAGGACCACACACAAAAGCCACAGTAGAGCCAGACAAACCATTAGCATCTTCTACAATTTGACCATCAGCATCTTCTGCAATATGACCATCTGCATCGCCTGCAATATGACCACAAGAGTACCATACCCTCTCCAAAGTTGCTGTGAGGGTAACCGCCACATAATACTGAAAGAGGAATCGAGCATCGCATGATGCATTCAACTGTATGATAATACCCTTTGATAATTATGATGAACAACTCCCTATAAATACACTCCCAATGTAGGTGATAGTAATCAACTATTCCCATAACACATGCCATGACAAATATTAACGAAATCAAATATTCCCAAAACACATCCCATAATAACAAAACAGCAACGGAGGCTAACTATTTTCAAAGGATATTTGCCGGACGAACAAAACGAACAGGAGAAGCAACAAGGAATAAGAAATAAGAAACAAAGAACAATAACAGAATAACTAAACAAAGAAAGAATAAGAAATAAAGAACAATAACAGAAAAACTAAACAAACAGGAGGAATACCCAAAAACAGGTAAATCACAAATATATGCTTATATAAAAAATGGAAATTGTGATTATGGGAAAATTAAAATACAATATGAATTAGGAAAAGCAACAAGCAACAAGTAATAAGTAATAAAAAACAAGGAATAAGTAATAAAAAATGAGGAATATGAAATAAAGAACAGTTAAAAAATAAAGAACAAAGACAATAAATGAAGAACAAGGAATAGGAAATAAAGAACATTAACAAATCAAGAACAATAAAGTACAATAACAAAAGAAAAAGCAGAAAAACTCCAAACAGGTAAAATACAAATTGATAAAATTGGAAATTGCAATTTGGATAATTAATTTAACATTTCGAAGGCATGCTTCGAATGTCTCATAGCGGATAGCCAACCACCAAACGGACAATCAACTAGCTGACCAGCGGGCTAGTTGATCAACCAGTAGACCAGTTAACAAACCACCCGAGTAAACAACCGGGACAGTGACCAGCTAATCGACCAGCTAATCAACCAGCTAATCAACCAGTAGTTATTCTATGTTCATTCTGGATCACTTTTTTAAGCCTCCAGGATTTCACCACAGATGGCGCCACCCTCGCTAGGTGGTTTGCGTCCATACTAATGTAGGTTGTGTCTTGGCTGTATTGGTTCGTGTCTTGGATGCACCATTGATTCTCGACTGCGCCCTAGCGGGATTAACCGGTACAACCGGGATGTGTCATTTGGTCTTGGCTGCGCCCTAGTGGCATTAGCCGGTACTATCAGCATGTTCCGGTTTTCTTAGATAGATATATGGTGCACCTAAATGTAGGCTTTTTTATTATGATTTTTCTTGAGTGCCTAAATGTAGGCTTTTGGTTTTTGAACTAATATTAGTAATAATTAAAGTTAACGCTAAGAAATTTTTGTTCATGCCAATTGATTCTGGATGGCGGATATGTGGGGGGATAATAAAGATAGGGAGGTGAGTTGTTTTATAGCTCTTCCCCTTGAAAACAACATTTTCTACATCATCAACATCAAACGTTGAATTACTGATTCTCCACGCGTTATCATTATAGTAAACTCCATAGGTTGGATCAATTTTAGGGCTATTATCAGTGAATAGTTTTAAATAGTTTGAAACTACGTATCCAGACGTATCGGGTGAGGTGACAGGAGACCTTCCTGTCAATGTTCTTGAATGGTCATGTGTTGCGAATTCTTCCTCAGATGTTATGGAATAATCTCCATAAATTATAGGTGTGCTACTAGCCTCCATTTTAACATTTTTCGTTTTGGAGGGGTAAAAGGTTCCACAACATCATTGGATTCTTCTTCTGCTTCTTCTTCTTCTTCTTCTTTTACATCTTTTGTCTCCAACTTGACTATATCCGGCGGCTCGTATTTGACTGTTCTAAAAAACTCTTTTAATGCTTTAGTGATTGGCTTAAAGGTTTCTTCAAGTTGAGCATCTGCTTCAATTTTTCCCATCCTTAGGGCTTTTAATTTCCTTCGCACTGCATTCCTAGTCTTGATAATTTCTTTTAATAGATTTACATTCATCTTCGCTATTAACTCAAGAGCAGCTTTCCAAACAGCTCTGATAATAGCTTTACGGTTTCCAAACAGCTCTGATAACAGCTTAACAGCTTTTAAACAGCTCTGATAACAGCTTAGCAGCTTTCCAAACAGCTCTGATAACAGCTGAACAGCTTTTAAAACAGGTCTGATAACAGCTTAACAGCTTTTAAACAGCTCTGATAACAGCTTAACAGCTATTAAAACAGCCCTGATAACAGCTTAACAGCTTTTCAAACAGGTCTGATATTAGGTGAACAGCTTTATTCTACTCAGCAGGTCCACAGGATTCGGTGTGCTTTCAACTGAGTTACAACTTCGTCTTATGAAGATTTCACATGTTTCACCCTTTTATAGTACAATGAAGGTATCAAATCCTTTACGGTAGCGGCCCTTGTTTAATGAGCTATCCTTATCAATCGTCAAGAGACCATATTCATCCTTCCAACACGCAGCACAGGCTCTTCGAAATGTATCAAACTTCATGTCTGTATTCACATGATCATTATAGATATGTTTCAAATTCAAGTCATCTTGCTTGAATAAGATGATTAAATTAGCATTGTCACGTATTAAGTGCTTTGGTATATGCGTATATGTTTGACAGAGATAGAAGCTGCCTAGATCTACGTGGCGACCCATGCAATAATAGGATCGCACACTGAATGTGATTTGGCTTCCTCTGGAGGTAGAACGTCGCAGTTGTTTGAGAATGTATAAAACCCCAATCCTGATATGGGAGTCATCATTCGCTTCAAGTATTCATACTTTGTTTGATGTAAAGATTTTGAATATATGTAAATATTTTCATATCTCAGACCATTGGGATGTTCCAGCAAACTTATCATAACATTAATTTTTCCACAATTGGATGGTCCAACAATGATGCTCCTTATACTATTAGCAAAAGGGGACCATGCTTCTTTCTCATCTTCATAACAGCTAATCAGCATTTCGAACAGGAAAAGCTTGTTGTTGTTTAATGAACCGCATATTGAAGACTAACGGGATTCCTATAAGTACACCTGTTTATATTACATTTCACCAGTATCATCGGAACCTTATAGGATGCCGGATCACAAATCGAAACGCTCCAGAAAATCTTTGAAAGGGGGCAGAGGATTATTAAATTCAATCATCAACAAATTACCTGTAGAATTACATCTACCAGGATACCAGTACTGTGGACCAGGAACAAAGTCACAGCAAAGATTCGCGAGAGGAGATCCAGGTATTAATCCACTGGATGCAGCCTACAAGGAACACGATATACCATACTCGCGACATAAAGATGCAAGTGATCGACATATAGCTGACAAAATATTAGCTGAAAAAGCCTGGCAGCGTGCAAAATCATGGATGCAAATTTAAGTGAACGTGACAACGCTTGGCTTATAACAAACGCAATGAAAATTACGCTAGGTATGGGTCGTAAGGCTAAAAATAAACGCCAACCCACATTCCTAGAAGCAGTACGAAATGCACGTAAGATTTTAAAAATCAAAAAACCAAAAGACTTGATGGAAGCTACAAAAACAGCTCTAAGTGCAGCTAAAAATATTGTGAAGAGAAAGAAGAAATCAATTAAAACTCCACGAGTGATACCTGTACCAAAGGTTGGCGGGGCACTTCCGTTCCTCATCCCGTTGTTTGCTGGGCTTTCAGCATTGGGACACTATCGGGAGGTGCAGCATGCATAGCTAAAGCAGTAAATGATACCAGTGCGGCAAAGGAAAAATTGGAAAAAAGCAAACGTCATAACGAAGCAATGGAAACTATAGCGGTTGGCAAGGATGGAAACGGGCTGTTCCTGAAGAAGTACAGAAGAGGACTTGGACTCTATCTACAACCTCAACCAAAAAACTATTAAAGACGCTACCCAAAAGACCGCTAAACGAGTTGGATCTTCACAAGTATACCACACACTTGCCACACTTCAGAGGTGTATTTATGCGTGATAATCTACTTAAAAAGCCATGGAAGCGAGAAAGCGGTATTGTTAACTTGGACATCTCAACTGGAGCAGGTACGCACTGGGTAGCGTACTACAAGAAAGGTGATAACATCGAATACTTTGAAAGCTTTGGCAATGTCCAACCACCAAAGGAGCTCATAAACTACTTGGGTAGTAATATTACGTACAACTACAGTTCTTATCAGAACTATGATACAGTAATTTGCGGTCACTTATGTTTAGAGTTTTTATATAATTCTTATAGCCATTAATTATTATCTATAAATAAATGTATCTATATTGAAATTGTGACAGTTCATTATCAACCGCCATGTCTTAACACTTACTCTCACGGGAAATTCATCTCTACTCACTGCTGAGTACTTTCCTCCGCTGGAGCTAGCAACGGATTATATGTGTGGATTAATTGATTTTCAAACATACAACTCTATACCAAATATTGATGTGAGCAATAATCTGGTTCATGTAGGGAATGAGGTTGTTGAGATACCTGTTGGATCCTATGAGATTGATGATATAGCAAAATATGTACAAGGATACTTGGATAAAGAAGGGAGAAGGATAAAAGTTGCGATAAAGGCTAACAAAAATACATTGAAGAGTGAAGTTAAGGCAACTGAAGAAATATATTATGAAAAACAGAGATCCATAGCTCCTCTTCTTGGATTCAGTCAAAGAAACTTATCTGCTAATATAGTGCATACATCGGAGTTGCCAGTCAACATCATTAAAGTAAATACTATACGCATCGAATGTAATATTATATCAGGATCATTCTTCAACAACACACAAGTACACACTCTCCACGAGTTTCCACCGAACGTGGGGCCTGGGTATAAAATAGTGGAGGTACACAAAAATGTAATTTACCTGTGAACAGCAATTTTAAACAATGAAAACCAGATGCAGCACTTTATATTTCAACCGCCGTTCAGATACAAAGATTTGGCTTCAGCAAAAAAAGAGGCAAGTAAGATGGCTTCAACTTGAATTATTAATAGGCTAGTATCTCGTAAACCAGAGCCCGTCCCTATCTTTATTATCCCCCCACATATCCGCCATCCAGAATCCATTGGCATGAACAAAAATTTCCTAGCGTTAACTTTAATTATTACTAATATTAGTTCAAAAACCAAAAGCCTACATTTAGGCGCTCAAGAAAAATCATAATAAAAAAGCCTACATTTAGGTGCATATCTATCTAAGAATACCGGAACATGCTAGTAGTACCGGCTAATGCCACTAGGGCGCAGCCAAGACCAAATGACTCATCCCGGTAGTACCGGTTAATCCCGCTAGGGCGCATCCGAGACTCAATGGTGCATCCAAGACATAAACCAATACAGCCAAGACACAAACCTACATTATTATGGACTGAACCCACCTACCGAAGGTGGCGCCATCTGTGGTGAAATCCTGGAGGCTTAAAAAAGTGATCCAGAATTAACATAGAATAACTACGTCAACCATAATTTTTACCGCACAACCAACTAGAAATCCAACTAAGCAAACAATAAGTCCTCATTCTCATATTAAAACAATCCGCGATAACCCCCCCCCCCCCCCCTAAAATCAATCACCCAAAGAAGCACCATAGAGGAAGTATTTTCATAAAGGAATCTCCCAAAATCAAACACCCAAAAGAAGCACCATCGAATAAGTATTTTCATAAAGGAATCTCTCAAATGAACATACTCCCGAGCTTTTTGTTGGGACTTCTTTTGTAACATCACAAACTTAATAGCAGGAATCTTCCATATAACCTTTTAGTAGGAATCTTCAATATAACCTTTTAGCAGGGAGCTTCCATACAATATGAAACAACCCATATTTTTACAATTGGAATATTCCATACTTTTAGTAAGAATATTCCATATAACTTTGTTGGTGAATATATTTTGCAGTAATCTTCCATATAACGTTTCAGCAGGAATCTTCCATATAACATATAACCTTTTAGCAGGAATCTTCTATATATTATGAAACAACCAATATTTTGTCAGGACTTCTCTTGGGATTTCATAACTTCATAACAGCAATCTTCTATACTTTCAGCAGGAAAATTCCATATAACATTGTCGTTGAGCAGTTTTCAACAGTTGTCTCATGGGATGTTTACGTGGAACATTGCTTCAATTCTTCAAGAATTCAGGAATGCGTGAACATTTTTACGTGGAACGTTGCTTCACTTCTTCAAGAATTCAGGAATTCGTGAACATTTGTACAAAGGTTTTAGGTTTTCCGTTGAACAATTTTTGCAGGTACCCTCCATGTTGCGTTTTCGATATTTCTCACGTTTTGGTTCAGGGTTTCATAGATAATTTTCATAATAAAATAAAAAAAAAATGGTTCATAATGCTTGGAGATCGTTTGGGAACGGTTTCGGAGGGGATCGGGAATTTTGTCGTGGACGCTGGGGTGTTTGTTTCTGGATAATTTGTCTGGGGTGTTTGTTTTTTGAATTTTTTGTTGATGAGGGTTTTCAAAGTTATGACATATTTCATAAGGTTTTGAACTTCACAAAAGTCACTCATGATTGTTCAGGGGTTTAGGAGGTTGCATGAATTCGCAGGGTTAAGGATTTTTCATGAATTCTCAGGGTTAAGGATTTTTCATGAATTCTCATGGTTAAGGATTTTTCATGATTGTCTTTGGATGCGTTGAAGGGAAACTAAATAAATTAATTATATACATGTACACACAACATCAAATACACACATATGGAAAATAAAAATTAAATACTCCTGAAGATCCCAATAGCTTGGGGGAAACGCGTAGAGCAGAGCTAAATAGGCGCCCACACGGCCTTTATTACCACACATATGATTCCTATACATAGTTTTGATCATATGGTCTCATTTTCTCATAGGGACTAAGATACAGACGTTATCAACCACCCACAAGTATACATCACTTAACACACAGCACAAAAAGTGGGAGAGAAAGAGAAAGGAGATGACAATGGATGGGTTAAGGAAGGGAAAGGAAATTGTGTGTACAACGGGTGAACTATAAGAATTATTGTTATAACTGGGTCATCTTGAGAATGTATTCAAAGGTTTTTACAACTAAAGCATTCAAAATCGGTTACGTATATACTATGTTATTTTGAGAATGCATTCAAATGTTTTACAACTAAGGTATTCAAAAATGGGTTACTACTACAACATTTTGAGAATGTATTCAAAGGTTTTTACAAACTAAGGCATTCAAAATTGGTTGCTACTACAACATTGTTACAACTAAGCATTCAAAGGTTTTTACAAACTAAGGCATTCAATTTTGGTTACCACTACAACATTGTTACAACTAAGGAATTCCAAAATGGGTTACTACTACAACATTTTTACGGCGAAGGTATCGGGTATTACATTGTCAGACCACATTCACCACATAGGATTACATTCTCAGACCACATTCACCACATATAATTATTTCTCAGACCATATTCCCCCGTAAACGGCGGTTTTCACAACATAGCGCAACACACAGCGGTAGAACAGGAGAAACAACTGTTTTCACAACGTAACGCGTCATATTTGGTAGCCCATAACACAATCGGACAGCCCATAGTTCAGCATTCCCAAATATACACAAATGAGAAAACACAATCAGGAGAGTCCTTGGGCCACACCACTCTTCACATTCATAAAACCTGGGCACAGTTGGGTCGCACCAGAGCTTCATCCTGGATGACACAGGTTTCCATAAGATGCAAATTTACCATCACCAAATTCCCAATATACCAACTACAACTATTAACTCTTTAAAGATGGTTCACACAACATTTCATGACTTATACATGATAGTACTTATGATACTATTATGGTGAACATCATAGGTAACCCAGTGTACTAAGACATGGTTTGTGAAGAGTAAGTAGAATCGGGAGGGTAAATAAACCACCAATTTTCAACCATACCAAGCTTGTGATAATGAGAAGGTAGGGCACAAGATTTAAAAATGCGTCTATTCACTAGCGTACATCATCTACTCTCTTGTACCATGTCAAAATAAAATTATAATTTTAATTATTTATTTCAGATTCATCAAAAGCTGACTACTACAGTGTATTAGGTAACATGCTATTAACTTACAAAGTGGTTGGGAGTGTACTATTTGAAATAGTTACAATATATTGAATTAACTAAGCTCAAGTTAAAGTATATTTTTCAATCTGCAAATATTAAAATTGAGTTTGTAATCATGCATGTTAAAGAGATGCGACCGATATTAATGACTCATACATAACATATTTTAGCCGTTGGATGGTGATGAAGAAGAAAGAAATCATGGTTCCTCAGGCAGCGAGCCTGAATTAAAAAAATTATGGAATTAAGCAATAAAGATGAGTTGATGTCTCCCGCCAATATATCAAGGATTAAAACAAAGCCGAAAATTTGCCATTGGTTTGTAGCCGGTGAATAAAGGAAGACAAAATAAAATGGTTACTATAAGAAATACATTATTGCGCAAGTATAAGAAATCTATGAAGGGAACAGCTTAAATTATTGAAATTCAATGTGAGCTGCACACTAGGCCAGATACTAAATGATTGTATTTTGTATATTACTGTATGTAGTACATTTACTTGCATCCAAAAGAAGACAATTATAGTGGGATGACTACCTTAGTTAGAATTTTAAGAACACATTCTCCTAAATTTAAACGATAAAATTCTCGCTGGAAATTAAAAGAAACTTAAAAAACAAGGAAAAAGCTGCAATTCATCTAAGACTTATCCTAAGATAGCCTAGATGAGCCTTGTGCAAATTTGATTGTTAAAGTGGCTTTTCGGATCTATTTCTATGGAACCGTCGGACAGGAAAAATAATTAAAACCAATATTACTGTAGTGATTATTTAAAATAAAGCTTGTTTCTTATACTCGCATATATTAAAAAACAGACAGACATACTTATTATTTCTATTCGTTATACCGAGACAGACAATGCAAAATACCAGAGACACGATACTGAGAATTTCATTAGAGAACTTACATATGATTTACCACTTTATTTGTCATTTAGTTTGTCGTTTGACTTAAAGAAGCTCCGCGCACGTACAAAATGCGATCAAATATTGTGAAATTACTTGTCTATATATGTAAAATAAAAACGAAATAGACACTTCAACTCGACAAGTATAGAATATTAAATGTCAGAAATAGCTGCAGCCAACATTGTATTATAAAATTCGGTTGTAAAAGGTTCGTGTATTAAATGATTTTGGTCTATAACTAGCTTATATACCGCTTAGATTTTTCGCAATTTCAATATTTAGTTTCATTGTACTACATACTGAGTGCATACCGAGTGTATTCCGAGCTATTTCTTAGTATACAGACACAGACCAGTGGCGGATACAGCGGGGGGCGGTCGGGGCGATCGCCCTCCCCCTAGAGCTCTAATAATAATAAATCAAAATTTATATTCTAATCCAATGAAATAGATAATACAAAAAAAAAATTTTTTTTAAATTACCGTTTCTAAACCGGCGTTAAAAAAATAGAAAATAATTTCTCCCTTCATTTCTCCAGAGTTTCCCTTCATTTTGCATTTAATTAAATTTTTAAATTATATTACATTTGTATATAAATTTTAAAATTTTCAAGGTATACACAAAAAACAAGATCTGGACTGCTCAAATTACACTACAGTGAATAACAATTTCCCGAAATTTAAATTTGGAACTCCGAATGTTTATCAAAAAACTTAATTAAATTACTTTCCTTTGAATATGCTTTCTTTGTGTACCATGAAAATTTAAAATTTTTTATACAAATGTAATTTGATTAAATGGAAAACTCTAGATAGTTATTTGATATATTTATTGGTTTTTCCTTTTTAGTCATAAATTATTCTCAAAAAATGTAAAATTATATCACTAATGAATTTTCAGTACAAGCATTGTTGCACTTTTTTGTGATCGAAGGCTCACAAAAGCCGGGTATTTTGATGAAAAGTAGTATGTTGAGAAAATTATCATAGCCAGGATAATTAATATCAGATTTAGTTTTTCCGCAAATATTTAATTTTATACATATATTAACCCTACCTAATTAGCATTCCTCGAAAATTTCTTCCACCATTTAAGTTGCAAGAAATTGCAGTCTAGCCGAAGAAATTATGGTGTTTTAGCGAAATGCAAGCGACCTATATATGAAAAACACCAGTAGTAAGGCAAGCAAGAAGTGTATAATGTCTATTTTATGTGGGATTAAATTTTACTATGCTTACGGGATCAAAAACTTATATTATATAGATAAAAGAACTCTGGCGATATCTGAATGCTAATGAAATTTTCATGCCAAAACGAAATGAGAAAGCTATACAGATCAGTCCACAGCTGATGGCAAGTGCGGTTATAGGGGGCGATGGGGGCGATCGCCCCCCTAAAGCAAACGTCTGGAACCGCCCTTGACACAGACCTGCGGTGTAGCGCAATTTGCACTATTAAAATCGCATGTGTGTCTCTGATATTACAAATGGAATGATAAACCTGTTATATCCTGTGATATTTCATCTAGGATATATGATAATGCAATACATGATACAGTGGATACAACAGGGGCGGATCCAGGATTCATCTGAGAGGGCGCAACTATGGGTTAAAAACGGTATAGCCTGGAAATATGTCAAGGTTCCAAGACACTCGCCCCCCACTTTTCATTTAAAAGTTCCGGGTCGAACAGATAAGCTACCACTCTTAACGAATAAAGTTGCTCAACGTTCAACTTTTGCCATTCTCGAAAGTCAAACGAGGTGTTAAATTATTCATTTTATTTTAGTTTGTGAATAGCGGAAGTGTAACGATTCCAAATCATCCATTTCGGTTAGTAAAAATAGCAAAATACATTTTGTTCAAATTTACGAATTCATCATAAATTTTAACTTTGCAAAATACAGGAATTAGAGCTCTACGTACTTTCCGTCTATTTCAAATAGCAGTCACAGAACAGATGCAATGTAGACCTTGTAAGTATATAACTTCATGGAAAAGTTAAGAAAGCCCCGGCTCATATATGGGAATTATATTCCATTTTAGGTTTAATGTTCAACTTTTAGAGGAGCGCTAGAATCGATGGGATGAAATATTTCTTATACATTTTCTGAAATTAAAGGCATTTTGATGCTTCTTTGGCAGCAGAGAAGATGTGATATGTCCAGCTTAATTTACTGGAAATATTAATGCCAAGAATGCATAAAGACGGTGTACCGTAAGTCTGTGCTCCATCAAAATAAATGGGAGTGTTAAAGTTATGATTTTGTTTTAAGGACATGAGGCAGCTTGGGACTTAGATGCCATGAATTCGACGCGATTCGATTTAGCTTGAGCGATGATATTATCAAGCTCATTAATCAATGATGTAATCATGCAAATTTGATTAAGAGATGTGGCATTCCCTTTGGAGTCCGTAAGAGTTTTAAAGCAGTAAGCGAAATCAAGGGTACTGTGAAAGACAAAACTATGGATAGGCTTAAAAGTAAGGAAAATCTGATCATTAAAAAAAATTAAGAAAAGGGGTGGAGAGATAATAGAGGCCTGGGAACATACGCATTTATAGTGTGAGGTTCTGGTGAAACGCTATATATTACAACCCGTATTAGGCAATCAGATAGAAAACTTTCAAACTATATTAGCAAAAGAGGGAGAGATCAGGAGCTTTAAAGTTACTAAAAGTGCGGCTGCCAGATTCTACTAAAGGCCTTTGAAATATATAGGCTAACAATTTTGGACCACCACAATTGTGAAGACTAGGGCTCCTACGTTCCGTAAAAAAAGCAAGACGTGTGTCCAGTCTAGAAGCAATAACGGCTATCACTGATGACCTGTATGGCTTCTAGATACTTCATTTACTTGGAGTTAATAAATGATTCAAAAACCTTTGAAAGAATGGAAGTGATTGCAGTTGGTCGATAACTTGAGGGATCACTACCCTCGTTTTTCTTGGGAATAGGTTGAACGTGAACTAGTTTCCAACCAGCTAGAAGTTTTCTTGTCGAATAAGACAATTCGAATAGTTTGCGCAGAGGCTTAACCAAGGATGAGGCACAGCTTTTAATTAAAATGGGTGAGACCCAATCAGGACCTACGGCTTTAGAGACACTTATCCCATTGAGGATCGTGAGCACACCTCTCTTACGGGGAGATGCAACAGAGGCGTCTGTGAAGTGAATAGGAAATGAGAATTTGTGGCAAATCTACCAATCAGAAAATTAACTTTATCCAAGGAGTCAACAACCTCTTCAGCATTGTTATGTAGTGAAGCTATAGAGGCATTGGTGAAGTTGTTCCTGATGGTTTTAACCAGAAGCCAGGTCATTTGCTGTTGTTTGATTCCAAGATTCTTAGTCTAACATTTCTCTTAAAAAGAAATTTCTCTCTCCGGATAATGGAGTTGTTCTGTCTTGCCGACTTGTTTCAATTCTGGACATGGATGCAGTTGAAAGGCGCGAAAAGCATACTCTTTCGCTTTTATTGCTTGGTTGCACTTTTTGTTAAACCAAGAGCGATTTTGCTATTGTTGCGACTTGCTGTAAGAATAAAGAAGGTATTAGTGCATGCGTTACAAGGTTCTAATGTGAATCCATCAATATCGCCAGCAAAACAGACCGACTATAAATTTCTCTAAGATTCTGAATAAAAATTTCCCAATCAGCATTCATATTTTCTTTTAACTTAATGTGTGTGGTAAGTATTCTAGAAAACTATTGCATTTTACGAAATAAAAAAGAAATATATTTCAAAATAAACTCACTACACCAATATACAATGATTTGTTTGCCTTTGACTCATCAATTGGCAGCTGTTTTCAATTGAAACAAACCTTCTATCGCTTTTACCCGAATAAGCTCTGTGCTGCTTCAAATATCCCGAGAAAGGCCACGTTTATATACATACATGAATTTTACAGGTATCAGCACTTCCTGTTTCCTCAATGCGATTCAACAGCCACGACTTAAAGTGGAACGAGGGCTGAGCCGCTAGCCATAAGTGCTGCGCTGTTATCAAATTGAACGCCTCCAAAAATTTTTAATATTTTTAACAAAAAGAGCAGTAGAATAGATTTTATTAAAAAAAAAGTTCAGAAGATCTGTTGCATTTTTTTTTTTTAGTGGTCTGCAGGGAGGGGCGCGCGCCCCCCGCCACCCTCGCGCCACTAGCAGGATTCGCCACTGGGATACAATAGTTGGCAAATTCCATTCACACTCCACATAATAAACGGAGACTCAATCCAATTAGATTGAATTTGAATTTAATTATACCGAATAATTTTTATTTAAGTTAAATTTACAATCAGGAAATTTGTTACTATTGAGATATTTTAATCTCCTTTTGCAATGCAGTTGGCACTATTGTTGCTATGCGCAGTTTAGAATAATTTTGTTGGTTCCGTATGCATTTCAACGGTAATACATAGAAGCCACAGAACAGGCTTGACGAAATCGAAATCAGTGAAAATAATCGGCTTGTAAGGACACATATCATAGGCTTGAAAGCCAGCCATGATTTCATTAGCAGTAGAATGTGACGATATTCGACAGTTGTGCCGATATTGTTTCTCATACCTGCAACAGATTGTGTTTTATAAAACATAACATCAAGAGACTACCATCGGTGACTGCAGTGAGGTGGGAAAGAAAGCAAGGCGACGACATTTGATTGATAAGGGGGAGTTATGGTTGTCAAGGAGAAGTACTTCAGGTGAAAGTTTTCTCCGCGATTTAACGAATTCAGCTTTTTGCGTGTATTCGGAGTCGTTTGCATAATCCACTGCGCCAAGAGAGGTATGCTCAAGGAAAACATTTATTAACTATTACTTACCAATGATAATTTTGGGTTGGAAGTATTAACACGAAGAACTTTCAATACTTCCACATAACCAGCTTCACAAATGTTCTTAACTTAGTAATGATTGCGTGTATGTGCCGTGGCTCGATGAGTTCAAATTAATCTGCCTACAGATTCGGACTACGGTCGAACATACAGTACTCCATTATTACTCAGCTGAGAGTTATTGGATGTAAAATGGCAAGCCTACTTTTTGATTAAAACTATTTTACTATTTTGTTAAGTAAGATATATAGTAATAGTAGCCTTTGGGAATGTAAGCAGGCAAGCTTAAAATTACTGAAAGACTATTTGCCTGTGTGGATAGTAGTTCAAATTATTCAAATTAGCATTTATTCATAGAATGTACACAAGTTAATATAACTTATATGTAAGTACATTAATAAAAAGGAATGGAGGCAATAATCGAAAGAGAGAAGAGAGAAGACATATAGTAAAAATCTACATCCTAAATAAACTACTGTATCTTAAAGAATAAAAACTAAAACTAACGACTAATAACTAAACAACTAACAACACCAAATAAATAACTTCAAAAATAACAAAAACGCGGGTTTACATGCTAAAAGAATTACTTAAAACTAAATAATACAATAAAAGTGACACAAGAAAATAAACATACATACTCAATAAAAGAAAGAAGAAAAAAAATATTTATATATATGTAATCAATGTCCAGTCACTTTTCCATAAGAATCAATACAAAACATTTTAGAGAATTGGACTAGCATGCACCCATATAAATTTCTGTTTCATGCCTTGGGAAGTACTTCTCGAGGGGTTTGTCCAATATGTGTGGTACGCAGAACTCTCACAGACTCACACCGTAGCCAAGGTCGTATCTGGCAAAGTAATCAACGGTTGTTAAACAAATGTCTTGCAACATTTAGAAGTTTATATATATGAGATTGCGTAGCGGCTGTTGTAGCCCAAGTACGAGTCATAGCAGTCAATCTTTTTAACTTTTCTAAAATATGTTTGATCCACTGTTTGAATATATACAAAATGGACTTTCTGTTAATTTTTCTATTTACGATGGGTTTTGTCATAACTCGTTGTTTTGTTCAGTAACACAAATTACAGGAGAAATGTCAATGTATCAACGGTAATGCCGTGCCATGTAATGACTACTATCTCACTGTGCACGTTTCATGAGCTGAGCTGTAATTAAATTTAAAAAGGCAAAAATTAATTAAAATATTCACTAAACTGAAAAAATGTCATAACAACTGAAATTTAACTTAAGAGGAGTCAGTACTCAGCAAAAATTTCAATTTAGATACCAGCGAGCCTGTAGGCAATAAAACTTACTATACGTAGGTTTGTGTCCTGAAAGTATGAAAATTCATATAAAATTAGCGTAGACCTAGACCATAAGTCACATTAGAGACATCTAGCGTGAAAGGCAGAAACCAAACATGCGACAATTTAAGACGAAAATGAAAATTTGCAGTTCAAAGAAATTGAAAACTTTTAACGAGAATGAACTCTCCTAAAATTTATTTTGCACATAATTGTTAAATATGCTATTTTGCTCTGTATTTCAACAACTCTCCACGGAATATTGCAATTTCTAGTCGGTGAAATATCGAGAGAAAAAACAAGTACTATTAGAGTCAAATAATTAAAAAAAGCGCCACTAAAAATGAAAAAACTCGACGTTATTTGCTAGATTTAGGCTTTATCTTTCTAAAATAGTCACAATCTAAATAAATGAGAATACATACTAACAGGAATTTGATTTGAAAAAAATCAATTTTCACCATTTTTTACAATTTTCCGAGCTAATATCTCCATTGCAATAAATCTTTTTATATTTTTCTCGACGTTATTTACTAGCCTTCTTCATTACCTTTAATTTAAGATATAAATCATTATTCTGCTACAAATAGTTTGCCAGAAATTCGCATTGAAAAATGTATGAAAGTTGCAAATCTTGGTACTGACTCCTCTTAAGGCCAATTTTTAAACTTTTGTTTTAAAATGCATTGAATGCAATCAGGGTTAGTTTGTTAAATTCGGTTGCTCCCTGGTCGCCTACCATAGAAAATTTTTATACCCTAGATGAAATCTGTAGGGTATACTAAGTTTGTCATTCCGTTTGTAACACACACAAATAATGACGGTAGAGCAAATGGATTGGACATCCACGCATAATATTAAAAGTTATTTTGATTTTTGTATGTCCATCTGTCCGTTCGTCTATGCGCACGATAACTCGAGAACGCATTCACTTAGAATGCTCAAATTCTGTGCATGGACTTTAAATAAAAGACTATGTTCGAAAATGAGACAATCGGGCAACGCCTTCATGGGGTTGCCATACAAAAATTTCGTTTTCCACTACATAGAGAGCTGAAATTTTGTACACGGTGTTTTTATAGTAGTAGCAAAAAAATTCAAAAATGGACTAAATCGGGCAATCCCTTCTTTGTGTTGCCATATAAAAATTTAAGTTTTTTACGTATACTGGACATTTTTATTGTACTAAAACCTTGTTTAGAATATGAAATCCTATAAAATTAGTTATAATAATTTTTTCTGTCCGACGAACCGTTCTAGAAATATATGCGAAAAACCACTTCAAAAATCAAAATCGCACAGATGGGTATAAGGAATTTCATACGCGTATCATGAAAATTAGTCTTAGATCAATTCTGGCTTTTTTAGTTGTTAAGATGTAAACTAAATATAGGAGTTAGAAATCTCGAAATATCTTTACCGTCTCTCTGTTTGAGAATCAATTCAATTCTTTCAATTGTCAAATAACCTATTTAAGGCGAAATGCCATAATTTAGGGTGAAATGCCCTATTTCAAGTCGAAATTTCTTAACAGGAAAAATTATCACCTTTGAATACAAAATTACCTAAACAGGGATATTTGCCCTCAAAATCGAAAATTTTAGCATTTCACTTTAGCATCCAGGAAAATCGTCGTATAAGGAAAAATTTTAAGTCAAACTAACTTTTAGGTCGAGAGATGTAATATGCGCCATTTTTATTTAATAAAACATGGCTGCCATATATTAAAGGAATGAATAGAAAATTGTATGATACCTTAATTTAACTTTTCCCACATAAATGAATTTTTCTTAATTTCAGAAGGATTTAAAAATATTTAAATTAATTCCAAGCTTCTAAATGACAAACTAAGGAATAATTTGTTAAATATACAATATTTTTAAAGGTCGTTGGTGTTTTTTCGAAAAATTATTTCCATATATATCCACAAAACCTTTGTCGTTTTAAATTGAGCGCTTAGAAGCTGAGTGAATTAATTTTGAATAAGCTCACAATTTCTACATATATTATTGAAACAATACTTCTCATAATCATCAGACTTTAACATTAGTTAAACTAGGTAGAAAATCGGTCGAGATTAAGGAAAATTCACACAAATTCGACGTGAAATTTACATCAAATTTACCAAATCAAAGAAATGTGTCCTCTCTTTCATAGGGAAACATTCCCTAATTTCTCTAATATTTACATCGATACGACGTCCTCTCGTTCTCCACTAACGTAAATCGGACGTAAGTATTTACGACGAATAGACGTAAGTTCGACCTGAAAAAGTGGGGAAATGTTGTTTGATGTAGGATTCCTGGTTTTTTTACTAGTTGACATACTGAAATTGTACACTCAAATTCCGACCTCGGATCGAAGAACTTATTTATTTAATTATTTTAATCTAAATTTGTAGAAAATCTGCGTCTCTTTTCTTCCGAAAATCAAACAAACATTATTCTCAATTTTATATATTTGCTTTATTATTTTATTCTTCCCAACTTCAAGTAAGTTCTTAACAATGCACACTATCATTTGCTTCATACAGAAAAAAAAAAAACGGTTTCCCAAGCTTATCGACATTCCATTCTATTATTAATAACACAGTTTAACTATATCCTACTACTACCCGTCATCTATGTATCCAAAGCGGAATACTTTTAAATCGATATTTTAATCGAAGATGAGCTATGTTATCGACAAAATGAATATTTATTGTCAACAAACTAAAATTGCATCTACATATATCTATCTCTATTTGTTTCGAATAATCGTGACGTGATGACTGTTTTGTTCTGCCAATCTAGTTCTTTTCCTCCACAACTAACATGGCAACAGAGCTGGACGATACTTAAGTAAAAAAAGACTTAAGTACTACTTAAAGTACATGTTCGTTACTTAAATTTTACTTAAACATAGTACTTCCTTTTATTTACTTGTTTACTAAGTTTTGTACTTAAGTACCAAGATTTTTACTTAAGTATTTCTTAGTCTATTAAGTACCTACAAATATCTAACTCTTCGTGGAAAAGCAAACACAATCTCTATCGCAACTCCCTTTTTGTTGACTTTTGAAGCACACAAAGAATTGTCAAAGCATGTGCCGCACTCTCGCGTCAAGGCAGAACCTTAGGCAAACTAAAAAACATACAAAAAAGACTGACCAAGTAGAACAAAAACCAGTAACGTCTCGAATAAAAAATTGACGATGGCTCAACTTGATGCCATAACCAAGGGCTGAGACAACATGCAACTAGATATGAAAATCTCGATATAAACCCGGATCAACTTTTGAAAGCTCTTTAACTTTTTTCAACCAAAGAAAGCTATCATTGCAAAGGTATTATGTGTCATAATACAGCAATCGAGAGAGAGAATGTGTAGAGCCTTCTATTAGAGGGCCATGAGCTCGTTTTAGTTGGACCGCGTTTTTGTGAGGCTTTGCAGATCTAGATGTAAATTGTCTCAGTTAAGGGTAAGCAAGCAATGCCTCGCTCCAATATAAAATCAACGATGCCTCGACCTGATGTAGGAAAAGCCTAAATTTTTTCTTAGAAATTTACTAAAAAATTTTTCCGTAGAATTTTTATGCATTATTGGAGGCGACAATGGGTTCTTGAGCGAACCCCTAATAATTTCTATGATTGTAATAATGAGAGGTGGAAGTTTTACTCTATACTTGTTGCAGCACCTAAAACTATAAAAAACTATAAATACTAGCCACTGATTACTATACATATAATAGTTTTCAAAAGGCATTTATTTATTAATAACTATTAACTGAACTCTATAAACTTCATTATATTTCTGCCAACTTACAAAGATTCTAAAAAAGTACTTTAAAATGTACTTCAAAAAGTACTCAGTACTTTTTATAGACTTAGTACTTAGTTACAAGTACTTTTCATACATACGGTTCTTGTACTTGTACTTAAGTACTTTTTCTTTGGTACTTGCCCAGCTATGCTTGGTAAGTTATTCATCTAATTCTAATAATATCATTAATCCTAGCTATGTATATACTTCATTTTCAGCTATGTACTAGTTTTTATATAAATTCAAGGTATCGATAAACTTATTGTTTTCGTGAACAATACTTGATATCTTATAAATAAAGAAAAGTGCATGAATTTCATATCAGCTACGCCAACGATGTTTGCGTTCGGGACGACCAGTCAGCTAACCAGAATCAGCTGAAGCTGATGAATATATGTATGATTCTCCATATTGTGATTGTGACTGTTTGTGATGATTTCTTTCAGTCATCTTAAGGAGTCCCATCGTGGTCAATTAAACTGTCTCACCATGTTCGAATAAATTGTCCCACAGTATCCAAATTACATCATTTAAAATTGGAGTACTTTTCTTTTTCTTTCAAAATACCATTGAATTCTTTTATTACAGAATAGTAAGGAATAATAATGTAAAATAAAATAATTCACCTTTGTTGATTGGTGAATAATATCATTTCAGCCAGAATTGAAAAAACCCAAAAATAATTTCCTTAAAACAAATTCTCGAGAGAAGTTTGATACATGTTAGCAACTTGTTCTACAGTTGCGGCTCGTGGGCTTCAGAAAAAGAGAAGCAAACAATAACATGCAAACGGACTTACCAGTGATTTCCTTTGAAGTTTCTAGATTTATCCAATAAGTTTTTATGTGGGATAACAGATCAAATACGAAACCGATCACGATACCGTTACCGAACTCACTTATGATTTCAATGTCTAGAATGTTCGTTTTCACCACAGATTTCTTTGTCCACGTGTTTTAATATTATAATTAACACTGATTCTGTCCTAGTAAAGGATCCGGGTCGAAGGACCACAATGTTTTGAGGGTATCAAAAGGACTATAAGATCCTTCACTGGAATATGAATTCTAGAAAAATTGTCTGAATATAAAAAAATACACAAAAAAAAAACTTTTCTTAGTGAGACCACCGTAGGATTGAACTTGAAATGTTTTATCATAAGTCCAAGTGTACTTCGACTGCACCATAATCGAACACTTGGATAAAGGGCTGGTAATGAATAAAACGCGCTGAGTACAATAGCCTAAGTTTAATGAATTCAAAATTTCTCGATTACAAACAGTTAAAACAATAAGCACTATAATTCAAATTGAAAATATGAAGACAGAGTTCAATAATGATACAATGCAATGAAATTCAAATTTATTAAGCAAAAGAGTTCAATAGTATCACAATGATACACTTTGTTTTAGCTTTCTCAGATTCCGAAAAAAAGTCGCGTACCAGAATTAAACTTCGACTCAACCCTAGCTTATTTCTCCTTCATGAACATTAATTTTGTAGAATGTTCGATTGGGTTTCCGTTTTTTAACGGATATTAAAAAGGGGGAATTACTTTAACCATTTCGTTTTTTTCTGAAAGGTATCATTATCTCGTTCATCGATATAGTATGCATCTCACTTGAGGCAGAATTCACCTCTTCGATGTAAATTATGTGCTATAAAATATTCCAACCCAGTATTTTAAAGTAAAGGTTCTACAATTCGCTTAACGAAAAAGGAGAAATGGCAGAGTCGAGAATGGAACGATCGAAATGTCAAATCGTTTGTAAGTGAAGTGACTATGATCATTGTGATACAACATCGCTCCGTCCGGAATCAAATCTAATGTAAGTAAATTAAGATTATTTATTAAGATTTGATAATTAAGTTGTGTGTTATAATGTCTAGAGTTACATATATTTCAATTTCCTATGTTAATTATTCTAACTGGCACGCATGTTTACCTAACTATAACCTAACCCTATTATTCAGTATATTCGTGAAAATTTCAATGTTTGAAGAAGCTGTACTAATAACAATAACATAGAAGTTTATGAATTAGGATAATAACTAATCTAGCCCTAAAATGTGAATAACCTATTTAAATCATTTTTCAATATTAATTAGCTTTTGTTTCTTTTCTAGTTGCATATACATATACACACACGCAGGCATGTTGAGTAGAAGTGTGATGAATGTTTACCTCGGATAGTGTCAGATGAGTATTTCGATATTGGTTCTCGATGCTTTGTGTAAAAATTATTCTTTCTTTTTCAGGGCGTGCAGGAACGGAAGTTTAGCAGCATCCCAAACACTACAATCCCCGGACTAGTGATACTTTGTATAGAACTATATTATTTGTGAGCTCAAAATGGAGCTTAGAGCTGTTTGGGATATTTCAAAACCTTCACGCTTCGAAGTGGAGCATTTACTTAAAATCAGATGGAGTTTTGATCCAGAAGGAGCTAATCAATAAAGAGCTCCGGAAGAAGCTTTATTTTTAGAGGACCACGTTCATGGATGTGTCACAGTAGGTTTGAGTCAAAAGCAAATCCATCAAACCACTGGCCACTGCTGGTCGAGTGGAAGATTATAGTTATGTTGGATGGTATGATAATGGGTGGGCAAACCGCTACATTTCGTTCAACGTCCCATAGGAATAATAAATGTAGGTATATTTTTAGTTTACCGAAGAAAATTGGGTAATTCATACCAAAACTTTCTGCTGGTAGAGGAGGAAAAATTTTTGAATTCTTAGACAAATTTTTTAAAAATGTATACCTATATATTATAAAAAGTCAGCACACCATGTGACTGTACATTGAGCGTTAAAATATTACGGTTACCAATGCAAACATGTAGAAAAAATTCACTGTCCCGACCTGCCCTACGTTCAACCGTGACCGATTTCCCCCATATATGTGGGAATGTTTTTTATTTCTTTAAAATGGAATGAATAAAAGCTTAAAAAAATACTCGAAATGCTATTCAACTTTCATATTTTATAAAAACTCAAAAGTTGCTTTTTTGCTGCACCCTCTTCGTTCGATGTTCAACTCAACAACAACAGGAATGACTGGAAAATGAACCAATAATATTACTCTCTAACTTGACTGTCGTTTTACGTCCGCCAAGTTTTACTTCGCTATAGTATATTTATATATATTTCATATATTCCCTTGGTATATATATATCTCTTATAGACTTATATGTACATATATATAATAGTATATCGCTCTTTAATTATTGTTTGTAGAGTACTAAGATAAGATAAGACATACATGGTAAGATGTACTGAGGTCGGATGAGAAGTAATAAGACAGCTAATGTAATAAAAGTTGTCGGATCTCTAGAGAATTGAAGGATAATTTGGTCGAAGGCCATACAGAAATTAGTGGAAACGCAGACAAACGGCTTGCTTGACTCAAAAACGGGAAGGCGAAAGTCAAGAAAGCCCGGTATAAAATGAAAACTTAAACCATGGTATCGATCTCGATAATCTTCATCCACACCACAAGCTAACAATATGTGTGCGTTCTCAAAATTCCAGATTTTTTAATTTTCCTAGGTACTGGAATACTCAGAGGATGTTCCCGTGGCTTCTTCAAAGATCCACTAATAAAAGCAGATACGTCAGTGATGGAAGCATGCTGAATTTCTTCAAAAATTATAAAGATATGCACTTCTAATTATCGCCTTCCACCCATTTCACTGAAATCTACCTTGCATTTCAATCATATAATTTCCAATTCCAATTTTCCAATAAGAGGTGTCCTTTTAATTAGCCCGCTATTTCGGTAGATGTCACTTTTGGAGCTGTCATTTTTTGACATTTGACAAGTAGAAACTACACCATTAATAAAAATGGAGCGATACACGATTCAACAACGCACTGAAATTATTAAAATTCACTATAAAAATGATGAAAATGTGGCAGAGACGGTTCGTAAAACTCGAAAAATTCGAGCTGTCGGGACAAGTTAGTGATGTGAAGAATAAAACCCGTGCACGTCGCTCAAGAACAGCGGAGAATATTGCTGCTGTAGCCGAAAGTGTTGAAGAAAACCCAGGTTTGTACATTCCTCGTCGTTCTTTGGAATTACGCATTCCACAAACGTCAATACACCGTATTTTGCATAAAGATTTGGGTCTTAAGGCTTATAAAGTTCAGTTAACACAAGAACTCAAGCCGGCCGATCATCAACAACGTCGAGTCTTTGCTGATTGGGTCCTTGAAATGCATGAAAATGATCCGGAATTCCATCGAAAATTCATCTTGGGTGATGAGGCCCATTTCCACCTCGATGGCTTCGTCAACAAGCGAAATTGTCGCGTCTGGGGCTCGGAAAACCCAAGAGTTATTGTTGAAAAGCCTCTCTATCCTCAACGTGTGACTGTTTGGTGCGGTTTATGGTCCCGCGGGGTCATTGGACCTTACTTTTTCGAAAATGAGGCTGGAGCAACAGTTACGGTGAATGGATTGCGCTATCGACAGATGATTAATGATTTTTTATGGCCGGAATTGGATGGTATTGATTTGGAGAACGTTTACTTTCAACAAAACGGCGCTACGTGCCATCAACGAAACCATTGATCTTTTACGGGAAAAGTTTCCGGACCGTGTTATCTCTCGAAGAGGTGATCACAATTGGCCACCGAGATCTTGTGACTTAACACCTTGCGACTTCTTCCTTTGGGGCCACGTGAAAGAGAAGGTCTATGCCAACAGCCCAGCGTCGATTCAAGACCTCAAAGATGGAATTCGTGAGGCTATCGAGGACATAGGGCAGCCACTTTGCGATTTGGTTATGGAAAATTTCATGAAAAGGATATGGTCCTGTAGGCGTGGTCGTGGTGGTCATTTGGCTGATGTTATTTTCCATTATTAACGGCATACCTTCCTCTTTATAATGAAATAAAGATCCGATCATTTATCTCAAAAACTGGCATTTTTCTTTGAATATCAAAATAACACCTCTTATTGGAAAACCCTTTATGTACCTAATTGATAGTATATCGACAACTATAATCGTCATAGACGATCCACAGTTATTCAAACAGAAAGCAATGTATTTAAAAATATCCACCCGGGCCTTGCGCGATAGCGAATTAACTTAACATTGCCAATGATTCACCTTAAAATCAAGTTGCCGGCAGTAAACCATCACCTATCATTTGTCCTAGGAATTGTTTTCTTCGGCAATTACTTGCAATGCAAAAGCTTTAATCATAGCCACGGGAAGATGTTCGGTCTTGACATATTTATGCCTGCCAACCTACATATTTCGTCCTACAAACGGTTATCTAATTATTCGAGGACATAATTTTTTTTTACTTTTCTTCTCTTATTCTAAGCTCCATGGTTCTTCTTTCTCGCTTAGGTCGCCCACAAAGCTCAGATCGTGCAACTTGCACCATGGTTTCAACTCCTCTGCTGATTGTACGGGTTTATATGGTTTCCTGGTCACCTAAAGTTCTTTCACATCTTTGATGTCCTATCGGTCACTTAATAAAACTGCTTTAACCACGTAAGGGCTCTTGAATCTAGCCTGTACCTTCCGCCACTGGCTCATGTTTTAGTAACACCAGGTCTCCTTCTTTCTATAATTTAAGACATAGAAGCGTCTCATTAAATTGGCTTGCTTGAAGATTTTCTGTCTGATACATTGATCGAATTACAACTTCGCTCGCTGAATAATAGATTTGGAGGTGTTACGTGCCTCTCTATAGGTCTGTCTGAATTGTGCTGAATGCCTCAGTTTATATGTTTGAAATGCAGCTTACTTATCTCTTAGGGCTGTCTGTATAACAGTCATTGTTAAACGAAGATGTATGGTTAGGCTTAATATTTTTGTATTTGTCCTGAATGAAGCTGCGCATCTAAAACCATATGATGTTGATAATGTATTCGGAGCAGTCCTCAACAACCCTCGAGGAAAAACACTCAGACCAGTCCTAACCCTCTAATGAATTGATTGAATGAAGCCCAAGTAAATGATGTGTTGATGAAGTTTAATTCTAATCCAGACTTAATTAAACTCTAAGCTAGTTGAAGCGAATTTAGGAACATAATTACGAATGTACAGAGCGATTCCTCTCTGAGGAGAAAAGTGTGACACTACGTGATACGTGATCAGAAATAACCTTGGTTTCAGTAAGGGCCAAAACACCCGGATTAAATAATTACACCGGCGGGGTGATTTTAAGGCGAAATAAGTGCTTCCATTGGCAGTCCAAACTCAACTCCCTTAAGTTAAATCAACTGTCTTACTTTTCTGCTGCAACTTCTACATTGGTGAATGATAGCGTCAAACCGCAAAACAACAATGTCTTACGAGAAGCTCTACGCCAAAAAAGTCTGGGAAAATCTGTTCTGCTATGCATACAAATAAAAATAGTTATATCTACAATAAGTAGAACAAAAATGCCAGAGCCAGGAGAATTTCTATATTGGATGACCCAACTCAATAACCGAATACACGATGTCAGACTTTAATTCAGCTAACTAGTTGGAGCTGTATCAGCAAATTGCAAGTGCAATTCCTGAATTGTGAACTATAGATTGTTTTCCTTTTTCATAATAATTAATATATCTTTATTGCTATATTTTTCCATTCACTTAATAATATACCCGAGATGATAAACTCATAGGGTATAATAAGTTTGTCAGCCCGCCTGTAACGCTTAGAAATAATAATGGTAGAGTAAAATGGATTGGACAACGACCATATTAAAAGTTATTTTCATCCTTGCGTGTCTATCTGTCCACCGGTCTGTCCCTCCGACCATTTCTACCACCTTCAGCCAACACGTTAAATTGAGAACGCGTGTACAGAGAGAGAGCTGAGATCTTCCATCCTCACGAGCTTTAAAAAAAAACTGAAATTAAGTTGGAAGATGTGACAAATCGGGCAACTCTTTTCTAGTGTTGCTATACAAAAATTTACTTTTTGCCACTCACTGCCTGAGAGCGCCCCATCGTAGAGAGCTGAAATTTCGTTCACGGCGTTTTCCTTTAATTTGTAAATATAATTTCATTCATTGTTAATATAACTTCATTCAAAATAGGCTAAATAGGGCAACCCCTTATTGGTAATGCCATATAAATATTTGATACTTTCACGTATACTGGTAAAACCATCCTAGACGTTTTTATTGTATTGACAAATTCTTCCGAATATGAAATCCTATGAAATTGGTTATAATCATTTTTACTTTCCGACGAACAGTTCTAGAAATATATGCGAAGAACTTTTCTGTACAAGAGAATCGTCTAGGACTGATCGTTTCCTCAGTATACGTAAAACCCTTAACTTTTTTATCGCAACACAAAGAAGGGGCTGCCCGATTTGGCCCGTTTTTGAAATTATATTTACTATTCTTATGGAAACAACATTTCAGTACTAAACGTTAACACACTCTCGGCAATGTTCAATGAGAGACGAAGTTTTTATATGATAACCCTATGAGAGAATTGCTCGATTTGTCTCACTTTCGAACTAAATTTAACACTTTTTTTTTGTAAAGCCCGTGTGCAAAATTTTAGCTCTGCAAGTATACGCGTTCTCGGGTTATCGTGCGTACAGTCGGAATGACGGAAGGACGGACGGACTAACAGACGGACAGACGGACATACAAAAATCAAAATAACTTTTTGTATTTTCATATTGTAGGTGCGTTTACAGGTAACCAAGAATATTTCACCGGTTTAGTCGACGAAGGTAAAGGAAAAAAAAACATTTTACTTGTAATTTCAACTCTTAATTCTCGATGTGACAATGCGAGTGTCCAATTTGCAACTAACTAAAATCATACAGCAATTACAGTACAGCTGGGCTGATAACAATGACCAATAATAATTACGGGAATTATAATAGAAAAAAAATATGAACAAAAGATGTTACCCGACTAGTTTGGAATTTCAGTTTATATAAAAACAAATATGATGGTGATTGACTCTGGTTCCAGATAACCATTTCGGTCCTTTCCACCAAGTTTCAGCAGTTAACATATTTGATGGTCCAATACCTCTACTCGCTATATCAGCTGGGTTGGAGTCGCTTGGGACGTATCTCCAATATTCATCGGGTAATTGCTGTGTATCTGATTCCATATGAAAGGCTTCCATCGTCTTGGAGTAGCCTTTAACCGTGCCAATACCATGGTGGAATCAGTCCATACAAAAGTTATTTTCATATCCAATGATAGTTTCAACAGCTCGCAAAGCCTTGCTAGCAATAAAGCTCTACGGAGTTCGAGACAGGGTATGGATAGAACTTTTAACGGAGCCACTTGTTGGCGGTTTACCGAGATTAATATGAAAGCCAAACTCATCAGTATCGGTGAACCAAAGTATTCCTAACATTTCTATAATGTAGTCAGAATCTAGGGAGCACTTCAAACTAGTTTCTTGATCGTGTATTGGAATATCGCTAAGTAGTTCAGTACAATTTGTAGCCCATTTGTTGTGGATGAAGCCTCTGCTTTATAGCAGTTCCATGACTTGAAACTTAAGCTATTTAGCTGGCTCTACATCCTCGGCACTGGATAGAATATCGTCCACATAGCAATCTCGAGTCAGTGCACGAGAGCCTTTAGGAAAGTGGTCATGTTCTAAAATTGCCACGGTATGCAGCGTTTTGATGGCCAAATATGGTGCGCAGGTGGCTCCGTAGGTCACAGTATTTAGCTGGTAGTGTTTGATTTTTCCATCCTTGTCATCTCGCCATATGTTGTTGGAGGTTTCGATCGGCTGGATGTACCCACATCTGCTGGTATATATTTTCGATGTCCACTATGAATGCAACGTGATGCGTTTTTCATGTCATGATGACAGATAATAAGTCTTGCTGAGGTCTGGGAGTAGAGTGTAACATGTCGTTGAATGATAGGCTACTGGATTTCTGTGAGACGCGTTAAATACAGTCCTAATTTTTTTGGCGGAGTCGCTAGACCTCAACATTCCATGATGACGTAGATAACATATTTCTGAAAGTTTACTAGCTAGGTTGTTGTGGGATGATATGCCTGGCATCTGTCCTACAGTTAAGTAACAATCCATGAATTCCTGGTACAAGTGAATGAGCTCTGTATTTCATTGTAAAGCCTTCTCAGTCTGAGAAATCGCTGCATAGCAAGCGGTCGTGAATGACCTAGTAGAAGGGATTTATCGGAGTCTATCTTCCGAGGAAGGCGCACTGTAAGTCGACCAAACTCATATATAGAATAAGATTTCTGAAAGTGTGCTTCACAATTTTCTTCCTCGTCAGTTAAAGCACCGATTATAGGAACCTCCTCCACTTCCCAGAACTCCTGTAGTTGAAAATTTATTTGCGACTTATCAGAGTATTGGGCGATGAGGGAGTTCGTGTTAGTTGATGATCCATGTATATGCATCATGGAAAAATTTCCAAGGGCCTTAACGAACCCGATATAACCCATCCTAAATGGGTCTTTTGAGGTACTAAGCTCTCGGAACTGCATTTGAGAATTCCATCCAGTAATAAATGTACGTAGATATCAGCACCCAGAATAAAGTCAATAGGTGCAGCTCGGTAAAATGTCGGATCAGCCAATTGTAGTTGAAAACACGTAGGCCATGCCCTTAAGCTAGTCGTTAAAAAAAGGCAGTATATTTGTTAGTTTATCGAGATAAAAGGCTTAGATATTTATTGTGAAATTGTTTGGAAAACAGGAAGCTAGACGTTCTTGAGTGCATCCCATAGTAGTGCTTGAGTGGTTAGCCGTGACATTAAGTGTAACTTTGCTTCTATGGAGTTTGATGAAATGAACCGCTGATTTCGAAATGAAACTAGCTTCTGATCCCTGGTCTAGGAGGGCACGCAGTCGTATGTCAGAACTAACTCCATTACGTACTCATACCCATGCCGCAGCTAGTAGAACTGGCCTATTGGTATCGCGATTTGCCAAATTGGCGTTGACTGATGATGTCGGCTTCACTGGGGGTTCGTTTTTTTTAGAACTAGTGGCTTCATGAAGCATAGTATGATGAAGCTGTTTGCATATGTCATATCGATGGAGAGATGGGCAACTATCTACATCATGAGTGCTTCTGAGACAATAATAACAGAGTTTCTCTCGTTCTGTCACACTTTCTGTCGCCTCTACGGGCAGAATAAAAGTAATTATTTTGCTGAATAAGTGGGGCACGAAGTGGACTTGGAGTTGGATGTAATCTTGCGAGAGATGTGTATGTTCTTTTGGGCTGTGGCACTTTCAAAGATTTTTTTGACTTAGTTGGTGCTATAAATTCAGGAGCTCGAACGCGATTCAGTAGAAAGTCTTCTAAATAGGAGAATTTAGGCAAATCATTTCACGTACTGACAGAAGCTTCCCTATCTTTTCTTGTAATGGAGTCCAATTTTTGAGTGGCAATATGGACTGGCTGAGAGTAAATAACATTTTTTATTCATTGGAAAGTTCCCCTTGCATTGGTAAGAGAAACAAGGGCGTACATAAATAAGTGTGCACAATCATTCGTTGATTACCATAACGTATAACTAGTGCGTCCCAAGCTATATCAAAGTTCGTATCGGTGATAGGGATATTCTTAAGCAAATCCGCAGCCTCTCCACCTAAACTCATTTTCAGGTAATGCCGCTTCTGTACATTATTTCAATCAGGATTTGTCTTAATTACAGATTCAAAAAGGTCCTTGAATGAAGGCCATTTATTATAGCACCCAGAAAATCGCGGAATAGATATTTGCGATAATTTTGCAACATCTTCTGAACAAGCGCTCACGCATGAGTAGGGTCGGACGTAACCGGTGTTGTTTTCTTTAAATTGAATCCATCTAAAAAGTCATACAAGGTACCAACCGTTTCAGTATATGTACACTAAGTTTTACATACATGTCATCTTGGAAATAAGTGCTGTCATTTAAGGTATCATCATCGTGATGTTTACTGAATTAATTCACTTTTTGCACAGGTTTAAGCATAAGTTTATGCCTTTACACTCAACATACGTTTTAATCACTGCTTATTCACTAAGAAATGTCTATAATATAGCGATCTTAAGCACGAGTTTAGCACAGGCATGAAATGATCGATATTTAACAATGGCGTCGTAAGAAGATATTTTAACCCCTTTGCGTTGTCCCAAATGCAGTTCGAAAGGACTAAAATGTTAGCAGGTAACCAAGAATATTTCGCCGGTTTAGTGGGCGATGGCTACACAAAAAAGACACTTTACTTGTAATTTCAACTTTTATTTCTCGATAGGACAATCCGAGCGTTTATCTGCAACTAACTAAAATCATACAGGTACTACAGTGTAGCTGGGCTGATAATAATGAGCAGAAATAATTACGGAAATCACAATAGGAAAAATATATGATCCAAAGATGTTATTCGACTAGTTTGGAGTTTCAGTTTTTATAAAAACAAATGTGATGACGATTAACTCTGGTTACTAAAGCTATTTGTGATGTAACTCCTATACAACGTGGGTGTTCAATCCATTTTGCTCTAGGACAAAACTCTCGAGAATACTTCACAAGCCTTGAAACAGACTCCTTCACTACCATATGAGAGCCCCAAGCGAGTCCTAACATTCTAAGATATTTGCAGTGCTTTTGTGTAAAATGGACAACAGTTTGATTTGAATAGCTCCTCCGCCATAAACTACTATTCATACAGAAACATTGTGTTCTGACAATCTTATGATTGCTTTCTTATCTTCCGATCCGAAATAAATTTTTTATACCTTTCCTAACAAAATGACTACGATTCCTCAAACAAATACGTATATACGTATATATATGTACTCAGTGAGCGTAAAATGGTAAAACTTTTTAATCAAAACTATTTAATTATTTTGTTAAGTAAGGCATATAGTAAGTGTAGCCTTAGGGGAGGTAACGAACCAAGGTGTAAATTACTAGACGATTATTTTCCTGTATAGATAGAAGTTTAGGCTCTATTAGCATATATAAGGTCAATGTTTGGTACCTTTCCATAAGTATCAATATAGAACATTTTAGAGAACGGACTCCCAGCGCATACATATAGATTCCTTTTTATCGCTTGGGAAGTATTCTGGAGAGTTTTGTGTAGGAGCATTATTTCTATGAGTTACAAACAGAATGACAAGCTTAGTATACTCTGTGATTTCATCTAGGGTAAAAAAATAAGATTCATAAATTTTAAAAAAATTCGATAATTCTAATGCACATGTTGTGTTAATAAGTCAATCGTCGCTTAATGCTGATATAGTATTTTTTACCATTGAACATTTCTAGCACTTCTTTTTTATTTTTATTTTGAAGCTAGGAACCCTATCTATCTATATGCAAAAAATTGTGATGGTGTTCGGCTTCATTGGAACAAGTTGGAATTTTCCGAAATAAAAGGTGGTGGTTTTTCAGTAGCAACTTAATGAGAAATGAATTTAGCGAACTTAAATTTGTTAATTATTCCTAAACGAATGAGAATAATGGCTTGTGGTTTTTCTTTAATGAAAGATGTCAGATTATCATTATGTATTTTAAGCGCAAAAAGTGGTTTAAATATTGCAAGATTAAGCAGAAAGATGGCGTTGAAAGTCATTTAATGACCGTTGAAACGTAATATGTTACTGAAATTAACTTAGATTCGGTAATTAGAATCGGATCGAGGTTTAGTGAAAGGAATTATTTTTAGAACAAATAGTTGATGTTCGTATCGACCGTTATTTAGCCTTCCTTGGTAAGTTCCGAATTAAAAAATTGATTTACATTTTTTTTTTAATCCGAAAATTTTGCCGTTTATAACTCCGCCCCCCCTCGCTGCTCCCACCGCTTAAATTTACACCCCTGGTATTGCGGCATATCTTAGCTATAGTGTGTGTCGGCAAGAAGTTTACAAGATCCAGGATAAAAAAGGACCTCTATACTCGATCACAATCTCTTCCCTCTTTAATTCGATCCCTCGCACGACCCATTTTTGAGAACCTCTGAGTGGTGGTACAACCCCACACTCCACCACTCACGAACACAAAGCCCCTTTTTCTACACCTGTCATTTTCTCCTGAATACCATAAATAGAACTAAAAAACGGAATTGCTCTACGGCCCTCCCAAGCAAAGTTATATTTTTTTATACATTTTTAAAGTCACCGTATGCCGTGAAATAACGAAATTCTATTATTAACAAACGTTTTTTTTCGTTCGGTGTGCTATATTTTTTGTGAAAATGTAAAATATTTAGCTTTATTTGAATCAGAAAAGTCGGTTGCTCCGTTCTCGAGAAATGATTTTTTGAAAATGACGTTTCATCGTAAAATCACTAAAATTCTAACCCTTTGGCGAGGGAGGTGGGGGGTTGGCATGGTAGGGACAAACGAAAAGTACGTTCAGCTATTTTGGTTTTCCATACAAACTCTGAAAGTTTTATCCAAATCGGACGTTATCAGTTCACATTCAACAGATAAGTTTGATCTACTTTCATATGATATCAACATGGTGCCACCGGCCTTTAATCCTCGGCGCGCCTATGGCACCAATGTGGTGCCCCCGGCCGTGAAAGTGTACGCTTATGAAAACGTTTTCATTAATGTAAGGGAGATGTGTATTCATAGCGAAAAAAATATCCGAAATTAAAATCTTTACAAAAATGTATCCACATGGATCCTGGTTCTATCGAAGTCTGTCAGCATATTTAATTTTTCTTTGGCACTTTGCATCACTTTTTGCACACAGGCTTTCTACACAACACGATCGATTGAATCATTAGTACTAATTATTCATTAAAATGCCGTGTGTTGCATAGTTTTCGCAATAATGACTCGAAATCTGATCATAATAAAGTAGACTAATTAAGTTTTTTCTCTTTAATTAAAGAAATGGCTGTGTGTAATCAGTTGTATAATGAATCACTATGGTCTAATTACTCGTTAGTTACTTCTTCATTAGGAGCGCTGTGTGTCTAGGGCATTAGAATAAAGTTTCCACAACGTTGGTCGTCAAATTCTAGAATTTTGAGAACTACATGTCAGGACAGAGAAGAGGTTATCGAGTTTTTTAGACAAAGAACCCATTTTATCTTCCGAAAGGTCTCTATGTTTCATAAATAAATTTGATAATCAGTTCAGTCTCACTACTTTGAAAAAATATTTGTTTTCAATGATAATTTATTTAAGATCCTGCAGAGTAAAACCATAAATATTTGTGACTGGAATTAAAAAATTCATGAAACAGTCTGAACATTTGAACTATGAGATAAAATTTTTCAACAGTTTTTGACGAAACCGTAGCTATGGTTGATCCTCCTCAACAACGACGGCGCTTACAAAAATTAGATGAACCAAATGCAGAATACAATATACCATCTCTACCAAAATCGGTATTAATTGATTTGAAAATATGAAGGAGATTGTGTGGAGTGAATTGCTTACTAACAAGAAATTTGTAAGTCATTCACAAAGTTTTCCACCAAAGGTATTTATGTCTTTGAAGAGTTCGTATTGACAGCTCTTTGAGCTTTCATAATTGGACTATGAGTGATGTATGGTTCTACTGGTTTCTAAATTTCTCATTCAGCGTAATTTCAAAACATAATGCTGAACCAAAATGCCGGTAAAGAACCTTACCAGTTTCAACGAGACGGAGGTTTATTTATGAATTTTTGAAATTTTCGCCATAAACAGACGTCACATTCCACAAGTGTTATTATCTTGATATTTAATGTTTTCAATTTTAAAAAGTGGTAGATATTCAAAATTAATAAATGGAAGTTGATTTAATTGAAGCTTTGTGAACATTGTACAGGGTGGGCCAAAAGTCCCATGGGGTTTAAAAATTTAATAACTTTTTCGTTTATATATTTTTTTTTTTTTTTTTTTTGGATTATAAAATATACAAAATGGAAATTTTTTTACGCTAAGTATGGAAAATAAGGTCACTTAAATGACCGCCGTTATTAGCTTCGCAATGATGGGCTCTTTTTAGAGCATTTTCCATAACATCTTTCAACATTTGTGGCTGTAGCGCTCGAATTTCTGCAACAATGTTGGCCTTGAGTTCAAGGATTGTCTCGCGCTTGTTCACATATACTCGCTCCTTCAAATAACCCCAAAGAAAATAGTCGGGTGCTGACAAATCTGGCGAACGCGCTGGCCAATTAATTTCCGAATTTCTTGAAATTATTCGCTGTCCAAAAATTTGCCTTAAAAGTGCCATTGTGTCTCGGGCAGTGTGGGCAGTGGCTCCATCCTGCTGAAACCACATCTCAGGTCTGTTTTCAAGAGCAGGACGTAAAAAATGTTCTATCATAAACCAATACCGCTCACCATTTACGGTTACAGCACTTCCATCTTCATTTTCGAAGAAGTAAGGCCCAATGATATTTTCAGATGTAATGCCACACCATACTGTATACCTAATGGGGTGCAATTGGCGTTGATGAATGGCTCTTGGATTTTCAGAACCCCAGAACCTACAGTTCTGCTTATTAACAAAGCCATTCAGATGAAAATGAGCTTCATCACTCATAATCAGATTTTCAATAAAGTTGATTTCATTTCTGGCCAACTGTTGAAATTTAACTGCAAAATTTAGACGTTGCCGATGATCTGCGGGTTTCAATTCTTGCACCAATTGCACGTTATATGGGATTAACAGTAAATCTTTTTTTAAAATGCGCCGTAGTGACGTACGAGACATCCCTAGCTGAGCAGAACGCCTTCTGGTAGATGTTTCTGGTGTTTCGTTAACACTTTGCTCTACACGTTCAATATTTTCCGCAGTGTGAATTATACGCGGTCTACCGGTTCGAGGCAAATCACTTACGATGCCATGTTGGTGGTGACGATCAACTAAGCAACGAATCATGGCTTCAGAGGGCGAAATTCTGACGTTAAAATGGCGACGATATGCTCTTTGCGTTAAAATAATTAATCGCTGATTTAAGTAATAAAATTCTATTATTCTGGTTCTTTGTTCAGTTGTGAATCTCTCCATTATTTATTCTCCAGATGTTATTTATATAATCTAAAAAAAAAAAAAAATATATAAACGAAAAAGTTATTAAATTTTTAAACCCCATGGTGACTTTTGGCCCACCCTGTATAAGAAATATAAGAATAATCTGAAGAAAGATCGGCAGCACTTCCAGAGCAATATCTCGCTTTTTAGCTCCTTCCGAAACTTCTTTCTTAAAAGGGACCACATCTTTTTACATTCTTCTTCGATAACAACATAAGAATCATTGGATAACACACGCGTCTGTAAGTAACGAGATGCTTTTACTGCACTATAATTATGGAAAATTTGATATTTAAACCTAATGAAAATTCTTTACCGACGGCTTAGTGTTATTGGGTACGCCTGTTAAATTTAAAGGGCGCGTTCGCCGTACTTAAGCAACTTTACGGGCATTCTGGTCTAGCTAACTTTTTCTGAAGCCTATAAGCTTGCTTGCTTAGTATATTAACAATTGCTGCTAGCTCAGCTAGAAAAACCATTTTAAGCATTAAAAGGAATGAAAACGTATTTAAGGAACTCTTTGGTACAAGAAAGACAAGACTGTCGAGCTTAGATCTTATTTTAATTGAAAAATAAAGTCTTTCGAAAAATTAAACCAAAAAAAACCCAACTTCTATGAGAAAGTCACATGATGACTTTTTTAATATAAGTAAGCGTATGGTTTTTCATTAACCATCCTTAAACAGCATTAGTAGTATAGTAGTAGCACCCCTTATTTTTCTCTATCCGGCTCAGATAGGCACATCTCGCCACTGATATAAAATTTGTCGTAAAATGAGTTGACTGACGAATCAATATTATCAAAGACACGGTCATGAAGAAAACTCAGTACAATCGTCCAGTATGAAACTAAAAAGCCTTTTCTTAAATTGAAAAGAATTCGTGCATAAAAAAGAAGAATCCAAAGAGACCTGAGCGAAACTGCAATATAAATTACAGGATGTCGACAGAACTGCAGAATTAATCAATCTCAAACAAATGTGGAACCGGATATAAAAGTAAGACCATAGTAATAGGCTTTATAGGTGCATTATGTTCAATCCGCTGAGACAATGGTGTTTAAAAAGTAAGAATTTTTCGAAATCTAAAAAGCAAAAAGGTTTGAAAGCCAATCACTTATATTGTATGGAGACTGGAAGAAAAAACTACTTCTGTTAAACTGGACTAAATCTAAGTCGAGATAGCATCAATGGGTAACTCATGAGAGATGATACTTACATCCACTGGAACCAAAAAAGAGTCCCCATTCAGGAGCCTCTTCCTGCGTGACGGATAAAAATGGTACGGTACACATTAGCTATCATTGAGCTGTCCTTCCTTTTACCAGAAATTAAGACTCTCATGTGGAGGTTCCAGGCTTCTAACATCTCTAAATTCTTGGTTACTCCTGAATACAAGAATCCAATAACATATCTGTTTCCGAGCTAAAAATTATCAAAATCACGTATGATTCGTACACTATTTGCGTTAAAGAAGAAATAAGGCGTGTCAAAAATAGCGATAACATCAAAAAGATCATTATTCAATAATTTCAAAATGAAGACTTGTGAGAAGTCTAAACTACTTCGTCTAGGTGGAATTAAACACTAGTTATCCATTTTGCCGTTGAATATGCTTAACTCGCCCTAAAACAGTTGAAGATTTGTACAGTTAGTTGAAATGCTGTTGACTTTATTCACAACAAAATGTAGGATATAAATAGCTCTGTTCGCAACAGCACTTCACAAACTGACTAAGAAAAAATAGAACACTATAACTAACACACTAATAAAGACGTATATAGTTATTTTACAAGCAATCGTAGAGTTTGGAGACAAAGCTAGATTTTTTTTAAGTTTTACCATTGATTTTCTACCTATACATATGCCACCGCCGCGCACAAGTTGTTGTTACCTCTTCTCACTGAATCGCCACTGTAGTACTTTATCATATGCTCACAAAAAGGTCCGCCATCTGTTAGCAAATATGGCGAATATGAGGATAATAAGTTGTCTTCGATAATAAATAGCGCCATATCACAGCAAAGAATCTAATCTAATTTTGTTTTTTCCATCTTTCCTTATATAATGATGTTCAAGAAAGAATTTTTAGGATTCTCCAGTTTATAGCAAAAGCTAAAAATTTTTTTAATTTGTTATTTCATCACAAAACCCATTAATTTTTGGTGACAAGTTTCAAGTCTTGGTTTGACTCATCAACAGGTCCCAAATAGCGAAATTAGTTGATTTGAAAAACAAATGAAAAAATGAAAAAAAGAAGAAAGAAATGAAAAGTTTGAGAAAAATACAAAAAAAAAACATTTTTTTTTATTTATTAAAAAAAAATTTAAATTTTTTTTAAAGAAACAGATTCATTCAAAGCGAATCGAATCTGTATACGCCACGCAGTGGGCTGAAAAATAAAGAAGAAAAGGAAGAAGAAGAAGCGTTTCGTGTCAGCAGAAAACCTTACACTCATCGGTGCAGCTTGGTTTTCTGCCTGCTGCAGACGCTTGAAAATACATCCAACTGATCTCTTGTCATATAAACTCAGAATAAATTCTGGGTGTGAATTATATCAGGAGAAAACACTCCTATACAAGCCCAGGAGGAAAAATAAATAAAAAGATTACTCTTTTGGACTTTTTACCGGGTTAAACTTAATTTTGTTCAAGAAAGAATTTTTTGGGATATCTCCGGTATATAGCAAAAGCTAAAAAATGTTCTTAATTTGTTATTTCATCACACAACCCATTAAATTTTTTATTTATTTTTCCTCCTGGGCTTGTATAGAAGTATCCTTTCCTCATATAATTCACACCCAGAATTTATTCTGAGTTTATATGAGAAGAGATCAGTTTGATCTATTTTCAAGCGTCTGCAGCAGGCAGAAAACCAGCTGTACCGATGAGTGTAAGGTTTTCTGCTGACACGAAACGCTTCTCTTCTTCCTTTTCTTCTTTATTTTTCAGCCCACTGCGTGGCGTATACAGGTTCGATTCGCTTCGAATGAATCTGTTTCTTTAAAAAAATTTTAAAATTTTTTTAATAAATAAAAAAAAATGTTTTTTTCTATTTTTCTCAAAATTTTCATTTCTTTCTTCTTTTTTTCATTTGTTTTTCAAATCACCCAATTTCGCTATTTGGGACCTGTTGATGAGTCAAACCAAGACTTGAAACTTGTCACCAAAAATTAATGGGTTGTGTGATGAAATAACAAATTAAAACATTTTTTAGCGTTCGCTATATACCGGAGAATTCCAAAAAATTCTTTCTTGAACAAAATTAAGTTTAACCCGGTAAAAACTCCAAAAGAGTAATCTTTTTATTTATCTAATAATGTGTAGAAATGTGGAAAAAATCTGTAATAAAGAAATTTAAAGACATATCCTGATTAGTATCAAGATGATTTAAGTGAGGAGAATTTTATACGTCGCTTTCGCACCAGAAAGTTATAGAACAGACAAAACTCGCAGTGCCTAGGGCTTTCAAGAAATTTTTCGGTCAGATTTTCGTTAGAATTCTGCGATCTGCCTTTTCGCATCTGGTTGTTGACTGGTACATTGATTTTTCGTCAATATTTTGAAATATTTTGCGCAATTCGTCTCACTTAATGAAATTTCTTAGAATTTTTGGTTCAGATCGCGATATACAGAAAGCAATATCTTATGAGCGTAACAAACATTATTTTTATTTATGCCGTAGATCAAATCTAAAGGGTATACTAAGTTTGTCATTCCGTTTGTAACACATAGAAATAATGATGCTAGAGCAAAATGGATTGGACCCATGCATAAAATTAAAAGTTATTTTGATTTTTGCATGTCCGCCTGTCTGTCCGTCCGTGGTTCCATCACCACGATAACTCGAGAAGTCATGTACTTAGAGAGCTGAAATTTTGTACATGGGCTTTAAAAAAAAAAAAACAAAATTAATTTTGAAAACGGGACAAATCGGGTAACTTCTTCGTAGGGTTGCCGTACAAAATTTTCATTTTTCACTACATATTTGGACATTGGCTGAGAAAGCGTCAACGTAGAGCGTTGAAATTTTGTAGATAGTGTTTTCATAAAAGCAGTAAATATAATTTCAAAAATGAACCAAGTCGGGCAACCCCTTCTTGGTGATTCCATCTAGGGTAATATAAGAATTGTTCTTAGACCCATTCTAGCCTTTTTACTTGTTTCTTATAAATTACTGGAAAGTTTTCTTCACAATTCTTATGCATTTTTGGTTGCCGAGACCGATCTAATAAAGTTGAATTGATTCGGGTGCTCGCAGCGCCTAGGCTAGAACATTCTTATGATACACGGATGGCTCCAAAACAATGGAGGACTATAGGGCAGGAGCACATTGTTCAAGACCTCGGGTCGACATATATGTAATTGAGCTGCATTACTGGCTCTTCAATCAAATAGATTCAATTCCAGACTGATTTGGGACTGCCTGCTTGAGTTAATTAAATTAACGCACTCCTATTTATTTGCACAAATATGGGGGCCTTTACACTGCAATATCGCAGTCAACGGGATAGAGGTCCAACTAGCCAGGGAAGGATCCGGAATGGAATTCTTACAGCCAATACTCTTCAGTTAGGCTGCCTGATGAGAGAGGTTGAGTTTATCTGTGCCTTTTCCTTTACACAAGTGAAAAAAGTAGTTTTTAAAAAAATTTTAGTTCGATTTTGTTTTTCATCTATTTTCATAAATATCGAACAATATAAATTTACTATTTCCAGACAGTTTTCTCATTGCTGTCACCGTTCTAGACGTTTCTTTTTTTTCGTTAAAAACCAACGTCTTGTCGGCCGTACTATTACATATTTATTCCCTATCACACTCCAATCAATTTGGCTATTGACAATCAACCGAATTTCTGCCTGACAAATTAATTTCATTTTGTTCCTTCGATAACTAAACCAGCTCGTATAAAAATTACAGCCATAATAAAATCATTTTTTTTATTTTTTTTTATCAAAAAAAAAATCGTCTGGCACATACTAGCAGCAAAAAAACTGTTTCGAATAATGAAATTATATTATTCATTGTTTATAATAATATAATTTATAATTTCATTTTGAAAACTGCTTTGTTTACCTGTGGAACTGAATGTATACAGGTAAACGAAACCCCTCTCACTAAACAAATGGGCCGCATGCCTATTGAGATGGTGACGTTGCTAGCTCTCGTACTATATGTAAGAATTTTTAATGATCTGCAACTGGCTGCTGCGAAACGAAGCTGTTGACGCGCTGGCTGAAAGAAGGCATTGCTAAATTGACGCGATTTTGAAATTAGAATATACCATTCCTAATTTGAAAATAATTTATTTATTTACCTAAGGTACCTACCTATAATACTGAAATAATGTGTCAAATAAAATATGTATTAAATTACATATGCATTAATTTAAATAATAATTTCTTGTAGAACAGAAGGAATACAAGATTAAAAACAAAAATCTCTTACGAAGTACTTCTGTATATATCTCATAAAAAGCAAATTTATTGAGAAAAAATCTGAAATTCCTTTGAATTACTTTATTACATTTTTTCCACATTCCTATACATTGTTAGATAGGGAAGAAAAAACATTTGTTGTAAAAGATAAGAACATATAACCTAACAAGAACTTCATCTGGACTCTAAAAATGCACAAGTTGTATGCTTAATTGTGGATGAGGTCAGGAGGTATCAGACGGAAAGAAGCAAAGACTTGACACTGAGAAAACATTGCTCTGTTCCCTTTGTCTCCGCCACCCAATAGGTTTACATGTACACACGCCGATGCCAGCCACGTACATAGTTTCCTGTTTCACTTTGCTGCCTAACTGCTTGTCCGCCACCAATTCCTATCCCATCCAGACATCTCACTATTCTCTCTCTCTGTTTTACTACAATGCAATGCAAATTAAAATTCTCTCACACATGGTATTCTTGATGAAACTGGTTACCATGGGAAGAGGTAAAAGACGCAAAGAGAACACGCAACCGCTGGTTCTGGTGCTGGTACTTTGACAATCCGCCACTTGCCACGGCAGTGAGTGGTGGGTCGTCAAAAAGCAGAGAATTTTCATACAATTTGTGGGAGCGGATCGTAATATCACCACAGATGACTGGGCTTTGAGTGGCGGGTCGTCACAAAGCAGACAGTTTTGATAAAATTTATGAGACCGGGTCGTAATATTACGACCCGCCATATAAAACTTCTCAATATAGGAGATGCGTATTCGTTCTGTTAGACGTTCTTTGGATTAATATTGTTGTTTTTCCTTATCTCAGAAAATTCATTTATCAAAACCATCTTCCAAACATTTACCTTAAAATCTATTTTGAACTATAATAATCGATGAGATTCTACAATGCGTTCATATTTCATAAAAATCTAGCGAAATGGAAATTGAATTATGCATCATAAGCTCCAGCTTGCTATATGTTTTCATCCTCAGGATGGTAAAATTCATATTTCCTAACAAAGCTTACAGAGAATGGGGGATTTTGTAGCTCTGCACGAATGTACTACTAGAGAAAACAGAAATATTACCTGATAATCTCAGTACAAACAAACATCTCATGATTTTAGCTTACCCGATATCCACCCAAATGTCGTACGTGGCACGTAAACGTTGCATCCCTTCCAACAGCGACCGATATGTTAACAATTGGCTCTGCAAATTCTGGTTGAAATGCTGTTAAAGCTGAAAATGAAAAACAAACTTAACGTGAGCTAAATATCCAAACTTCATTCTTCAATTTTCATTCCATTAGACATTGAAATGCTTAATTATACATATGCACATTAATATAAGCATACATAATGAAAATTGAATAAAATGTTTTTTATGTGACTTTTATCAATATATAAAATAATTTAATTTCCCTCTGAAAAATTAAAGCAAATTATAATTAGTATTACTGAATTATGCTATAAATTTAGTAGCAGACGTTTACAAAATTCAAGATATAGAAGGAAATTTTATATTCTTTTGTCGTTTTGAACGAAGTTGAATTAATATCCCTTTACGGGCAATAATCCCTGGAATTGCACAGTTTTCAAAATAACAAATATGAAGAAAACCAGGATTTATGTATTTATTTATTGGAACTTCAACAATGATTATTTATTAAAATTTTGGAACACTATATAATAAATATTACTTAGAATAATACAAAAGCACTAACTATCTTTGTTTGTCATCAAATTTCAATTGGGTACAGTATAAAAGAAAAATTAATTCATTAAATAGAAAGGCATATAGACGTTAAATGATGGTTCATGACGGGCAAATAATCTCAAATCAGCACCTTTGGGTCTTCACAAATAACTGGGCTAATTTCCCACTGAATCAAGTACAAGCAGAGCAAGATAGACTGCTGTTTCCAAATCGCTTTTACGCTCAATATTCGTGTGGCTCATATTGAGCCTTTCTTACTGAAGCGGCTAAAATAAAGTTAAAATGTTCGGCAATCGAAGAGAAGTCGTCTGTCAAATGAATAATGCTGTATTTCAATCAAGGAATGCTAGATTCCATGGTAAATTAACAACCGACCCCAGGGCCGGACTGGGTGTTCAAGCCGGCCAGAGAAACTGACGACAAACCAGCGCCTAAGTGTCTTCAAAAATGACTTTTTTATAAAAAGCACACAAAACATATTATTGGGCTGATTTTCTACTGAACCGAGCATAGGCATAGCAAGACAGTGTCTTTTATTCGCATGTCATTTTTATACTCAATATACATGTGGCTCAAATGGAACCTTTCGCACTGAACCGAGCGAAACAAAGTTAAAATGTTTGCAAATCGAAGATAAGTCTTTTCACATACGAAAAATTATGCATTTCAAACATGGAATGTTGGAGTCCATGCTAAATAGCGAACCACTAATAATATATAATCAAATAAAATTGGATTCTTTTATCTCTCTAAAAGTTACAAGATTTGACAAAGAAGAATGACCAAGAAATTTATACAGGGTGTTTCATAATTGGTGCATATAACTCAATGGTGTGGTAGTTGAGGTGGAGACAAGTAAAAATTGTAAGACTAGGAGGGTGAAGGGGGTTACGATTTTTAGTAGTTCTTCCACTTTACACCCTCTAACTTTCTTGTTATACACCCTATCAAGGTGTGATCCACTTCACGTGATAGCAAACCGTGTTCAGCTTTCCAATGAATGGCCAAGCAGTTTTCATGTCATCTTCCATCGGAAGTTTAAAAAAACTCATACGTTTTTCAAATTTTAACGATTTTTCCTCCAAAATCCATGATATCTAAACAGTTTTTTTTTTCAAGATTTAAAAACCCTCAAGTGTTACCTTTACTTTGACTATGTACCTACCTAAATCCAACCGATTTTTAGATATTCCCGTTTCTATGATTCAATATTTCGTTAATTTTGCTACTGACGATAGAAATCGCGCCTAATTCTATGCAATTCTACTCAAAATTTGCAAAATTAATGAACTTTCACTCTTAAAATTAAAACTAAAACAAGGTTTCTGTTGTAGTATCGGACAGACCAACAATTTTATTCATTAAGTAGAACCTTAACAAGAGTGAGACATTTGTATCAAACGTTGAAGCGGAGATGCGCCGCCCGTTAAAAAAAGTTGTACTAAAGGCGAATAAATATTATTAACGACAATTTAAATACATTTTATGATCCCTATCTGACATGGGAGAAATTTTTGACAGGCTTAGAAAATTTACATATCACCAGCAAACGTTAAAGAAACAAGAACAAGAAAAAAAGAAGCGACTCGAACATTTTGAAGATGATGACCCAGTATGTCAATAAAATGAAAGCTTCATGTGATCAAAGTTTCAGCAAAATTGATATTAATAAGAAATAACTTCTGATCTCTAATGTATTGAGTAGGATTATCGAATGGGGCTGCTTTGTCTATCGAAAAAGAAATCAAATTTCGAGTATGTTATAAATTAGTGCTCGGCGAAAATGCTAGAAAGGACCATCTATAAAATCTTGCAATTATTTCTATCGAACTGATTCACCTCACCTCACCTTTTTAAATGTACTTTACGCGCAAAAAAATTAATATCAACTAATTATGTGCAATAAATTTTATTTACTGTATTTTGTACTGACGTTTTATTATAATGATAAATTTTTGCTCAACTTTGTTCAGTCAGCTTTATATTCCACGTTAGGATAGGTAAAGTTAGCTTAGGTTATGTTGAGAATTTCATTTATTTGGGACGCAAATTTGTATATTTGCAGCAGCCCACAATCTAAATTATATCGTTAAAAATTCTTGTGTTAACACTCCATTACGTATTCGAAATTATGTTTAGAGTACGCCAGCGTTTTAAATATGTTTTGAAAATATTTTATTATCATAGTCTCGCTGAGAATTTAGATAGAGTCAGAAAGATTTTCAAAAAGTAAAAAAGAGTTTGTTGTTTAAAAGGCTAAGATTATTTTATGCGAGATGAACTTGTAATTAAACCGAGAACTTGAATATTTTAATAAAGATAGAATTTAGAAACCGAACACCGTTTGAGTTAATTGTGTGACTTTTGCTATATTTATAAAAGGCCGTGACGATCTCTTATCAAGAAGGACCCCTTAAAGGAACTGAGGAATGAAGGGATTTAGTAACTCTTTTTTTTTCAAATATTTGTGTAATCGATTTGAAATGCGATCTCTCTACTCTCTTGCACTTACATAGTAATAAAATCAATTCCACCAAATGTGGTAAAATTCATACTTTTTCTTAATAGTTGGGTACCTTCGTTAGTTATGCTAAGCTTTCACCCTGGCAGTAATTTTCATCAATTTATTTTTAACAGTACTAAGGGACGACGGTGCTAATTTTAAATAACAAACCAAAAATATTTTGATTTCTACCAGTGAAAATTTTACTTTTATGGTCGGTGCTGACAGTATTTCCGTATTTTATTACTAACACTGGAAATTCATCATATGTAAAATAATAATTTTACTCGTTGACATATACATGGTCATTATATGTATAATCTTCTTCAAAATTGATTTACATGAAATTAAATTACTTCATTTTTAAAAAATTAGAAAATAAAAACAAAATTTAATAACAGTTTTTATACTGGTTTTCAATTTTGAATTCGATTAAAGAGCCTACATAGGTATAGAAGAGCTTTGAGGCCCTTGTTGAAACCTTTGGGTAAAAAACACATTTTTCCATGCGCTTTTCTTAACGAACACGATATGATGCTAAAAATTATGCCAAATGCCTTGTAAAATATAATATGAATAACAAGAAATAGAATAGATAAGATTATTTTTCCTTCTAGAATTTGCAAAATATAATAAAGAAGATGAAGCAAAAAATTTATACAGGAAACATGTACATATGTATGTACAAAATATGCAAAAGATGGGTGGGCCCATTCATTGTCAAAAATAAAATTGAAATAGGGTTCTTCTATGAAAAGAGTGTGCGAGAGACTAACAATCTTACTCGGAAGTGAGGAGAGAAGTGAACTGTTAGCCCCTCTTCGCTAATGTGTGTTTTGGAATTTGTTTTTTGCGATTTCGACTTACGTTTGTGAATACTGGATTGTAATTCCTAAGCATGCGCGAAAGCCAATCGTGGTTGGAGAGTTAAAATTATTATTATGATTAAGATTTTCTTACTGTTTGTTGCAATTGTGTGGGAAGTTTGTTCTTTGGTTCCTTTTGTCTTCTGTGACCTTATTGTGAGGTGAAACGTTGCGGGTTTCGTGAGCAAGCACCGGTATTGTGTTGTAAGGTGACGCTATCTAAAATTGCACAAATGGGCTGGGATAACCCGCGGGAAAAAGGCCCGGGGGCACCAGACTGGGAGGAAATAAAGATAGATGGCTTTCTTTTTTGGTGTTCTCTTGCTAGGCTACAATTTAATTCGACGTGGGAAGACAAATTCGCTGAGGTACAATGCAAAGCCAAAACGGCGACCACAGTAGGTGAGGTATGCTGGTATCATAGATATAGATCATAGATTAAGATCATACTTATTAGGTATGTTGAATTAGTTTCATTTAAAAACGCATAAAAATCTCAGAAAAGTTGTAATTTACTTTTAATATTTTGTTATCGTAAAGTGTCTATATTTCCCCTACTTTCATTTCCTATTTCCGTTGAGTGTAATTTTTTTTTTTTTTTTTAATTTAGACTATACATATTTATAGGATTCAATCAAAATATTCTGTGTTCAGTTGGTATCCTTGAAGAAATTGTTTCTGAAAACAAAACAAAATGAAGATTTTGTTTTAAGAGTAGGTGGTCATTAAAACCTGTAGATTAGAACAGCGCAATACTTGCAGGGAGAAATAGATTATTTAAAAAATGATAGGTTGGAGTACGTTACCGGATACGTTATGCAAAACACTTATCCAATAGAAGGAATACAGGAGATGTAAAATAAATATTCTTGAAAGATCTTATTTATACCTCTAAAGGTTTTTTAACATTAAATTAGCAGAAAGGAAGAATGAAATAAACGTGCAAGGAAAAGCAGTTAAATGAAATAATCATTTGTACAGAAAATGGTATTTAGTTCTTTTATTCTTATGTTCATTTTAAAAAGTAGATCTTTATGACGCTACAGAAATCTTTAAAGAGTTTTCATTTCATACCAGCATACCGTGTATTCTTTGTAAAATGAGTAGAACACTTAAGATAGAGCTTTTCCTTTTTTGATGCACAAAACAAAACTTTTGTATGGTCTGAAAGAATGTGTGTCCTAAATTTTCGTGCTATTGAGGGGAAGTCGAAGCTTGATCATGGGGAAAGCTTTAGCCGGTGAAAACCAGTTTGGTAAATAAATTGTTTATAACACTTACTCAAATTAAAGGTGGAAAAAGTTAAAAATATAAAATTGCCCAGATACGAATTTAAATAATGTAATGCTTAAGGTTCTGGTAGTCACCGAAAAACCGTTCTCGAATGCCCGAAACCTACGAATTGCGGTTTTCCCGATAGAAAACTCACAGTCAATAAAACTAGCACTAATTTAGCTTTCCTTAGTTTTTATTCACTTTAAACACAGTGTCGTTGGTGTACAACTTGTTTAATTTTATTTATTACTATTTTTTGTTGCCTTTAAATTATTTTAATTTCTTTTCTTTCTCTTCTCTTCGGGATGCCGGTAATCGCATCTTCCACTGGGTTTGGTCCTTTTTTAAGTAGAGCAGTTTTCTTATATCTATTTACAATTACAGCTAATATTACATTTATTTTAAATTCTAACTAAAATAAATGCAATTCACTTACAATTCAACATTTTTGCTTATACTAATTTATCTTATCTAATTGGAATATTTAAATTTTAGGGAAATTTCGTAATTCTTATGTTCTTTAGTTATGCCTTGTTATGATCAGCTTTCATTCTAGCAGCAACTTTCATCAATTTCTTGTTAACAGTACTGATGGATTACACACAGTGGTCGATTTTTAGATCGCTAGCTTGAAAAACAAAAGCCTGGTATAAATTTAACAATATCTGTATTTACTTACAACTTCTGATAGGTTTATAAGGAATAACACTTCCTGTGGTATAGCACCACTTTGGTTCCATGGTAATTTTCTTAAACTGGACATAAATGAATCTGACGAATTAGCAAGATATCAGTATTTGTATTGATTCTAGAGTATGGACTGTCCTACGCGATATAGCTCCCAATCCCAATAACTAGCCTCTTGTACATCCTCGGGGAGAATAAAACTATGTATAACAACAGTGCTATAGATAAGGATTTTGTAGATACTAGAAGAACCATTTACATACAGTAATTCTTGAACCTTTCTATATTTACTTTAACCTTGTAGAAAGAGCTATTAATATCGTGGAAAATCGAGTTATTAGCTCAATGTCCATAGCAGTTTTAACAGGATCATAAAACACTGCCCCATTCCCTATTTTGGAATAGCAATTACTATAAAGCCAATTTCTTCTCTTAGAATCTGCTGAATATTTTTTTCTCTCTTTGAACTGTTGTCTTGCTTTCGATCCTCTAACCTGCCATTTTTTTATTTCCAATCCATAAGATATGTGAATAAGATACTCAAAGAACTGAATACGTACATATAATTTAGAAAGTCCAAAATTAAAACAAGTAATATCATACTCTCTTCTTGAAATTGCACCTGTGTCGTTCATATCTTTATGATAACCTCCGCATATGTAACAGACCTAAGAAGCAGCATTTCCCCCATGAGCTGTTGTTTCGCAAAAAATCATTTCCGTTGAAGGTAAGGTATTTCAGTGCAAAACACGATCAAATTCCTCAACAGTTTTTTCTGGGATAACCTTGGTGAAGCAGAACCGAAGTGTTCGGCGGCAAAATCGTATTGAACGTTTGCAACTGAATTCCGCCAAAGAATTTTTTTGTCCAGTTACTCTAACCTCAAATTTAACTGAAGTTGACCAATTGATGTCAATAGTATGTCTGCATCGGGCGTATTACTACTGCCGTCTTTATCCAAAAGTCTCTGCTTATACCGTGAATGACCTCCACTCCATCGCACCGCCTTATCCAAAGACATTCCATGGAATCACCTGGTTCTATGTTTATATTCAAAACTTCATGTAGATACTTACGTAAATCGCTGACTAGTCATATATAATGATAAGCTTCGTATTCGGACTCCGCAGGGCGTGTCAGTAAGTGTTACGGAAGATTCGTCTTATGTTGGATAAATCTTTGCTCCGTTTCTCAGAGATATATATTGATGCTTTTGAAGAATGCACACTAACTTACTTTTTCACCCTGTAGCTACCCCTTTATGTTATTTAAGACTTCTAGGAGAGCTCTTGGCAGCCTTTTTATAACCTAGGTGAAATCTAAAGAGTGTACTAAATTTGTCATTCCTATTGTAACACCTCGAAATAATGATGGTAGAGTGAAAAAGATTGGACACCCACGCATAATATTCAAAGTTATTTTGATTTTTGAATGTCCGTCCGTCTGCCCGTCTGTACGCACAGTAACTCTAGAACGCGGAATACGGAATTCACAAGAAAAAAGTAAAATACTATTCGAAAATTAGACAAATCGCGCTACTCCTTCGTGGGGTTGCCATACAAAAATTCCGTTTTCCACTATATATTTGAACACTGCCTGAGAATGAGACAACTTAGAGCGCTGAAATTTGGTACATGGCGTTTTTATAGTAATAGCAAAAAAAGTAAAAAATAAATCGGGCAACCCGCTCTTGGTGTTGCCCTATACAAATTTAGGTTTTTTACGTATACTGTGAAAACGATCAGATCTGGGCATTTTTATTGTAGTAAAAGCTTGTTTAGAATATGCAATCCCATAAAATGGTTTATTATCATTTTTTCTGTCCGACGAATCTTTCTAGAAATATGTGCGAAAAACCATTTCAAAAATCAAAATTGCACAGATGGGTGACCATACGAAATTTCATACGCGCATTCACTAGGGTATCATAAGAATTCATCTTAGACCAATTCTAACTTTTTTCCTTGTTTAATAACTTTAGCAACTGTCCTCCAAATCGAACGAAACCTTATTTCTATAGTAAATGCAATTTCTTTTGGATTATATTTAGAGATCATATATCTATTTTATTTTTCTTTACCCTGTCTCCACTTCAATCAAAAAGTTTGTTAGGTCTTCCTCGTGATGGTCGGGAGGTAATAGCTGAGTACTCAATTCTGGTCGTAGTCAATTTGGGTAACGTATACTCTTGAGATACCCAGGTTTATTAATTGATAAATGAAGTGAAATTCCTGTTTCCCTATCCTTCTACTTAGCAGTAACTATTCCTAAATCTAACTGCTTTGGTTCATTTGTGCTTAATAAATCCATATTATATAAAGATATATCCGTAATATTTCTTTTATTTAATATATAGTCGGTTCATTTCTTACTGCATTCAGTCCCTGTTGCTTTAAAATATTTTTTTATTGCGCATAAATGGGATGCTCAAATTTTCACCACTACATTAAAAAATAAGAATTAAATAGTGTAGCAGTGTTCTGTGTGAATTTATATAAATCTAATAGAGGAAAGATCAGTGAATTATGTTAACATTTTAAATGCTCAAAAACCTTTAATATTAAAAAATATTGCATAAAATTGCCACTGATATAAAGGAAGTAGCAGAATGATAAAAACCTAAGAAAAAGTTAAGAGGAAGCTGCTGGTAAATGTTGTAATGCAAATGATCCCAGAAAATCTCATTTTTCCAGAATAAATGTAACAAATTCTCTTAATCATTTCATTTCCGCCATGTTGAAAACTGCATAATGTCAAATTACTATCACCTCAGCTGCCATTGTTTTTCATTATGCAAGTTCGCTGAAAGCTGTACTGCCAGCATGGCAGTAGAGGGTACACGTGCAAGAAGTATGGCAGTGCAGCTTGCTTGCAAGCTGTACTTGCAGGTGTAACCCATGGGTTAGCTGCACGTGACGTTTTTAAGCAAGGCGCGCGTGCTGTTGTTGTGAATCGAAGCGATACTTGCAGCTTGCATCTCGAGAATTTCGTATCAAGTGGTTTATTTTTGTTAATTATTTTTTACTTAGCTGCTTAATCGTGTGAGCTTATTCAACTTTTGCAAAGTTTAAATATGGATGACAGAGAATATAATGCACTATTTGTTGAATGTGTTGAACGACACGCAAGTTTATAGAACTACACGTTGCCGCAATGCAGTCAGAGGGATGTTACAGAAAAGGCTTGAAATGAAGTTTCTGTAGAAGTTGAGGACACAGGTATATAATTACTTTGAAAAATATCGTTTTCTTTATTTTATATAAATGACAGTATTTGATTTAAATGAAATATTGATCGTATGTGGAGATATATATATACATATGTATATTTTGGAATATATCCTTACATGGCGTTATGTTATTAATGTGTTTTTGGCATATTTCCATTGAATAGGAATTCATCCAGAATTGGATACAAAATATTCTGCTAAATAGTCTCTGTTTTCCACAGTTTTATTTCTGGGTTTATAGTTGTCTTTGGAGCAATTTAATTCAGGAACTTTCTTTTCAATATTAACTTGTCCAATGTACCTTCCCTCATACGAATGAAATTATGTAGAACACAGCTCGCTTTAACTTTATCAATTACAAGGTCTACGCTGTTTGAAGCGATTGGTTTCTCAAATATCCGAAACTTCGAAGTCAGCATGCCAAAAGCGCATTCAACTGACCTTCGGCCTCGTGATAGTCTATAATTGAATATCCTCTTCTTCGGATTCCAATCCCTTTGAGAGTAAGGACGCATGAGAAAAGTCATTGACGGAAAAGCTTCATCACCAATGAAGAAATAAGGAAAATGCCTTCCGTCTTTGTCATTTTCCAACTTTCTATCTTTCAATATGCCAGAATTATGTGAGTTCAAGAATTTCCAAATATGTGAAGATAGAAATACACTACCGTTACTATTATAACCCATGTCAGCGACGTCTATCATTGTGAACATACCACGTGCATACGAACAAGCCATCAAAACTATTGAAAAATATCCTTTATAATTAATATATAAGAGGATCCGGTGTTTGGAAATTTCTTCACCCGAATATGCTTTCCGTCTATTGAGCCAAGGCAATTGGAAAGGCTGCATATACATTAAAATAGTTTTTTGCGATATTATTCCATGTAGCTTCATTAGGAATGGGCATAAATGGTGGTTGTAAAGTACCCCATATAGCTCCACAAGTTTCTTTTACGATTTGTCCAATAGTAATTTCTCCGCGCTAAAATGAATATGTAAAGTCCCGAAGACTTCGCCCAATAGCAAGATACTTAGAACAAAGCATTTGTAATTTGTTTATTTCTGTTTTCGTTTGTAGTACCAAACTGTCGCGAAAGATGGAAACATATTAGGAATGGACTAAGTCATTAAAACTTCCTGCAATTGGAAGTGGTTCAAAAGCCAAAAAGGAATATTACCTTTCAAAATACTTGCAGTTTTCAATGCCATACATGAGAAAAAAGCCCATTATGAGCGAGAATTTATGTACTCAAAATTCCAAGCAGGACAGATCAGCTTAACAAAATGAGTTAAACGAAGAAATGTGTACATATGAAGTTGAGAACAAAGAAAACGAGCCAGAAGAGACTTTTTTACAAACTGCTCCAAAATTGTAAAAAAAAAAACAGAAGAAAGTTAAAGAAATAAATGAAGCTGATTCTGCATTCATTGAATAGGTGAAGTCTAAAAAAGAAAGAAAAGAACCCGATAATGCGTGCTACTATTTTTTACAAAGCTTAGTTCAGCATATGGAAGAAATGACTCCAAAACAAAACAGACGTTTGATACAACTCCGATATTTGTATTATCATCCGAAAACAATTAAAATTAAAACTTTTCTCTTTTATAATTTATAAATAAAGTTACCTTAATGTTATCAGTAGTCTTTCATCTGGTTTTATTGCAACTCTATAATTAGTATCCTTTTTTCTTAATTTTGGTTCAAGTAACTGAAGCAAGTCAGCGAAGTTGCTTCTGTTTATTCGGTAATATCCTTTGAATTTTTCTTTATCCTGCTCTACTTCTTTCGATATAATTGCTGAACTATATGGAATATTATTTTTAAAATAACGATGAGTCCAAAATTTTCTCTTTGTGCCCCTTTTTCTTTCAATTAAATACCAAACAATTGGAAATGCGTCTTCACTAGAACTCATTTTGTTTATTTGACGTCTTTCGTCTTGTGCATCTTGTGTGTGTGGCTGTATGCAGCAGAGCGGAACGTTACATAAAGCATCTTGTTAAAGGCAAATAGCACAGAGAGACTGTGAAGCTTTGGTCTGCGGCCTGCCTAACAGACTGATTAGTTAGAATTAGCTTGATGCGAAAAAAATATATAAAAGGAAGTTGATTTTTACATTTCTTTGAAGTATGTATGGATGGTGCCAATTTTAATGAACAAATCAAGAGTAAGTTGATTTCTGTCAGCCAGAATTTTAAGCCTGAATTAGATTGCGCGACTGCGGCAGCAACGGAAAATATAGTTTTGCTGTATCAGATTGCGCTAAATGTTACGCTATTGCTTCACATAGTTATCATCACAACATCATAAAACCATGTAACACCATTTCACTTGTTGTGACATAAAAAATCTGACCTGCATTAATAACTTTGCAAAATGTAAGTCGGATCAAATGTCAGAACATATCGATACCAGAAGTGGTTCAAAGTGAAATATGGAAAATGATGATTAATTCATTTTTTGTTTAATTGTAAAGTGAATTAATGAGGTGATGACGATGTGTAGCAATTTGTTTATTTTTATAACAATTATTTTTGATATGTGTAATAAACTTGCAGCTGAGTTGAGTTTGAGTTAGTAGTTAGTAAGTGAGTCGGCTGAGTTGGAACTAGTGAAAAATAAAAGTTGAAGTAAAACAAGTTATCGAGAAATACATATATTTAAAGAAGAGCAAAAGAAAAATAAGTGATCGAGAATTATATATATAAATTTAAAGAAGAATAAATGAGTAAAGTGTTTGTTATTGTTTGTGTGTGATTGATGGTGTTATCCACAGTGGTAAAGTTACAGTTGGACCAATCGTGAGATAGTTACATAGAGCAGCACAAGGCAGCAAGCTGAAGATTCTGACATTTTTTATGGGAATGACATAAATATCAACGCCTATGAATACAGCGACAGCAAATTTTGAATTTTGAATGAATCGCCAGCACGGACGTTCGTGAAGCTCTCTCTCTCTCAATCAGCTGACCACTTTCAACCAATGAAAACCATTTGCTGCCACTGTGCCTCGGCAGCGGCAATTTAATTCAGGCTTTACTTTTGTATTGTATTTAGTAACGTGGAATATTTGTCACAATTAAAGCTCGACTGTTCTAATTTTGGTCACTAACTATGTATACTCTGTTTCAAAATTGTTTTATATGAAATAAAATGAGTTAATTTTTTAAAAAGTAGATAATAAAAACTAAATGACGAAACAGTTTTCGTATATTTGATTTTAAATTTGGAATTTGTTCTAATATGGTAATAAAATAAATCACTGTAATGCTAAATACACTATTCAGTATTTGGCATACGTCCTTAAAAAAATATAGCATAATAAGAAATTACTACAACTCTCACAAGCTACCTGGCTCGGCAACCTTTCAGGTTTTATAGGTTGTGGGCCATTTTTGAGTATTTTTAACACATAGTCCAATATGAGGCCAATGTAGATTTCAGACTTCACAACAATCCAACAACCCAAGCAAGCCCCGTAAATTATCGTCATTGTTTTTCTTACTCAATAACTTTTACATATTTCCGTACTACAGTAAATTGTGTTTAGACGATCGATTTAATTAAGTAGCTGGTTAACTAGGTCAGTTAATTTGTTAATCGGAAGTGTGTGAACGTTATTGAAATGACAAAACAAATATTGTTGAGGTCGATCTGACGATTGAAAAAAGTCAAAATATAAAATTAAGCAGTTGAGTTCGAGACGGATAATAATAAAGTTTAATAGAAATTAAAACTGTTTTTCTTTTTTAACATAGCTCATCTTCCACCACAGCCGCAACATTCAACCAAAGTACAACGTAAGTACGTGCGCGGCTTAGCTTACAGTAAAAATTATAGTCGCAGAATATTTATCTCTTGTAGGAAACCTCAGAATGCAAAGAGAAAACTGCGGTAAAGAACTTTGTACCAATTTGCTGCAAAGCCTGCTATTGGCAACGCTTTATATTTTGCAATCTTCGTTAGTTACAGGCTTTGCAGCAAACTGTTTTTTTTTTTTTATGATAACATTTTTCCAAAAGTACTTATGACTTTTTTCTATGAATTTTGGCTGGTCTCCGGCTAGGGCGTAAATGGCTAAGCGAAGAAGCGAAGAATTAAATGCGTAGTTTTTCATCTCAGTCAGAATTTTAACTGAATTCATTTAGACTGCTTGGTATTTTCGTTTTAGTCATGTGCGGTAGGCAGGAACTATCCGAACTTATGAGTACTGGTTCCTGCTGATACGAAACGCCTTGTATTTTACAATCTTTGCCACTTGCAGGCTTTACAGCCAATTTCTTATCATCTTTTTTTATTGCTAATTTTTGGCACATACATAAAAGGAAAAAAGTGCTAGCAGTCGCCAGTGGAAAGAAGAGAGTCATTGCCTGTACTGGAGGAGCATCGTAGAAAAAACCACCCCAAGCATTTGTAGCTGATGCTTCTGTGGAAGCAATCTGAAGCAATTTTGTTTTGAAGTTATTATTAAACTTCCAGAAAAGCGAATGCAAGCGTGATAATACCCGTTTTCTCGTGCAGACTCGCGGTACTCTACGTACCAATACGTGGTTCAGAGTGTTTCAAGGCAGATGTTTTGCATTTTTTTTTTAGATAATTGAACAATTTGTGATAGAAAAGTGAGGGTGCAAATAAAATTATAAAGTGTTCTGTTGCAACACGCCGTCAAAATTTAATTTTCTGTAATTGAAACCTACACTGGTAAATATCTGGGCCGACACTGAAACTTCATCAATCGTGCAGATCTTCCGATTTGCCTTTCACAAAGTGCTTTAGAAGCACCTCCATGAAGTTACCAGGAAGCGCTTACTTCTGTGGACATGAAATGTTAAAATTTATATAAAATTGAAGAATATTCAAAGCTCTTTAAGCCGTAAACAGTGTTGAAATAAATTATAAATATTACTTTAACCTTATATTACCCAGCGGGAAAAATTCCAAGTGCTTCAAAAAAAAGACAGATTCAAAACGCTTATACTAGGGTTATTGGTTGCTTAAAAAAAAAAAAAAAAAAAACAAAAAAAAGCGCTTCTATGGAAGCAATCTGTAGCAATTTTGAAATTATTTTTAAAGTTCCAGCAAATTGAATGCGAACGTGATCATGCAAGCTTTCTCATGTTGATGTCATACGTACGGTTACGTTCGGAGGAGTTTTTCCAAGTAGTTGTTTTCTCATTGTTTTCTTTTACTCGCCGGTGGAGGACGGAACTCTTGTCTTTCGCTGGTTATAGCAGGCCAAAGCATTTGCGACCCTTGTCCACGGGGCTTCTCCCCGCTTTGAAACCGTTGAAAGTTCTGTGGTAAGGGCTGGGGAGAGCTGAAGGAATGATGAGGAAGTTTGTAAAAGTCTGTGGCTTCCAACAAAATAAACGTTGTAATAAATTTTAAATTTATCTTCCTCTTTCGGTCTTTGTTTACAATTCTTGTTATTTACTTTAGAAAATCTACAAGAAAAACTCTTATTGACGGAACTGCCATCTATCTAGATATAGGCACACATTTTAATCTTGGCATAATGACTTTCGGCTTTAGATTTTTAGTTTCAAAATTATTGTGGAAAATTTTACTTTTACTATATACCTATTCCCGTTTTTAGTGTGCCTAGGCTTTGTAGAGTTTATCTAATTCCCCTACAACTAATTGCTTACGCCTTTTATGTCCCTTCTAAATTTAGACAATTAGAACCTTTTTCTGTTTTCAGAGCCGCTATTTGCAGTTTTTTTTATAGTAAGTGTCATAAGGGTTTTTGTTAAAGAGTCCTATATAGATAAAGGAAAAATTATTATTATTATTTGCAATTCAATAGATATTATTTAATCAATTTTGTGAACGAATTTCTCGTTATGAAGCGCTAAGCTCGAGTATGATGATGATGATGCGCAAAGGATTTTGTTTCAATTAATAATTTTAAATTTCTTTAACAAATATTCACTTCATTATATCAATTCCATTCCACTCGAAAATTCAAAATTTTGATGAAGCAACATTTATTATTAAAATAATAATAAAATTTGCTTCACCAAACAATCAACCTCTGCAAATAAATGTCACAGAAATAAATCATATGTTGTGTTGTCACGTGGTTGAGAGACATAGAGGTTCTTTTTGCCTCAAGTCAATATACAATTTTCAATAAGCGTTGTTTATTTAAACGTATCTACATACATATCTCTGCTTCATTCAACTGAAGCATTGACAAACTATCCATTGGGACGAAAAACCAGCGCTCCTGAAAGAAGCACAATTTATTTCATTTGGCAGGCATTTAGAAGCATATCACTGATCTATCTAGAAAAATAAGCAAAGGCGTTGGTGCTTCTAGACCCATCACTTGGAAGCTCTGTAGAAGATTATTTAATGTGCTCTAGCAAATTGAAGTGCAATAAGGAGTGATCTCATCTAATTTTGCACGAATCTAAGCTGTGGATTTTTCCAGTATTCGGCGAAGTAACCCATCTCTCATTTTCAATTGGAAGTTCAGAGTAGTTAGAAGTATGTAATGCGAAGTTTGGTTATAAGTGAGAATAAAAGAGAGAATATTGGCTGATTTAACAACTTTATAAAATTTAATAGCACAAATAATCTCATGAGAAAGTGCAAGCACCTTACTAATGTTCTCAAGAAGTGCAGTCTGGAAATCCTCTTATGAGATTAAGGAAGAAGAACCGCGATAATTATCCCAAAAGGTCATCAAATTTTCGAAAAGACACATTCAAAAACGTCTTCGGTCATAACTTAGAGCGCTCCTAAAGAGCTTCTTAAGAACAGCATTGAAGCGCTTGTTCCTGCGGACAAACCTATGTTAAAAAGCAATGAACTGGAATAGAGAAGCGAAGCGCTACGAGCTTCCAGGGAAGCGCTTCAGGAGGGCTTTTATAGCGCTCTTTTTCCCAGTGGATAATAACTTACAAAAACTGTGATAGTAGAACATTAATCTATAACGTATTGCTCGAATGTAAAACCGACGATGCCTCGACCATGCTTTGACTTGCTGACGTAACCAAAGGATAAGCCAGCAAGGACTTGCTCCAATATAAATATAAATCAACGATGCCTTGACCTGATGTAGGGAAGACCACAACTTGTGTTCAGAAATTTATTGGAAACCTTTTCTTCAGAATTTTTATTTGAGGTAAATTTAAGTTCGAAAGTGGGACCAAACCAGCAACTCCTTCCTAAAGTTGCCATACAAAAATGTAGTTTTTCGCTCCGAATTTGGACACTGCCTAAAAACGGACCGACATTCCGAAATTTGGTACATGGTGTTTTCATAGCAACGGTAAATAAAAATTCAAAAATGGTCTAAATCGGAAGAACTTCTTGTCGATGTTGCCATACAAAACTTTTTTTTTTTCATTATATATTTGCACACTACCTGAGAACGCGTCGACTTAGATAGCTGAAATTTTTTAAACAGAGAATCGGAAATTGACGACTACTGGTGAACTACAGCAAAGCTTTTATTCGGTTGCGATAACTCTGTCTTTATGGAAATAATAAACAATTTCCTTCCGAAATATAGGAAGCACTCCTCTATCACGAAGAAACATGAAATTTATTTTCAATTTACTTTTGGATTATGTTAGGGATATATATATATATATTATCACTTAATTAAAACACTACACAGTCATAGCAGAAGGGCTGCATTAAATCTCTTGAACATACATTAAACCTACGTTCATGTTTTTCTATGCAACCAGCTTTTCTGAAAAACACAAATTTGCCTTCGAGCAATAGAGATTCGTCCCTCAGGACAAATCTGACTCCAGTTTTGGCAGCGCCATGCTCATTAATCATAACTATGTAACCAAAATTGTTCAAGTGAACTACCCCTAAAACATGGAATGCAGTGTGGTCTAGATTAACCTTTACCTATGCCTACAATTAATGGAAGAGACTTTAATACCAGACACTGCACTGGGTCCATCTTTGACTTTTATATTGCAACGTCAAATCTAGTCAATCTCTCACCCCTATTCTGTAGTTTCTAGTTTATTGCACATATGGCAAGATCTGACCACTTATCAGTGGAGGTGACTATTAACCCCAGCGCGCCTCTTATCTTCCATAGTACTGACCTACCAGCCTCATCACTTCTCAAAGGCATTAAATGGCAACATTTTTCAGACAGGCTAGCTCAAATGGAAATCTCCTTAAGTCGGAAAGGAATGTCTTTAACCTAGAAATTGACTTCAACTTCGATTTTCTCAACAATGCCATTAAAGGAAACATAGCTGCCTTCTCCAGTGTAGTACTATCTCACAAGCACTGTATGTACAAAATTCTTCCAACACAACTGCAAAGCTCTATAAATTCAGACAAAATCTTCCGAAAGTATTAAACCGTATTTTGCAACGCACCCTAATTAGTCACAACCTAGCCTACAGTGTTCTCGGAGATTAAATGCTTATCAATAATTATTAAGGAACAAACGAAAATGTTCAGAAAGAAACTCGCTCTCTTTCAACAATCCGGTCCGAACTGCTTCCACGGCATATGTAAATCAAATCTGCAATTGAAAACCGAAACTCCCCAAAACCATCATAAGTGGTACAAATACCTTCAAGCTTCCCCATAAAAAATGCAATGGTTTGGCCGATTACTTTCAGACAACTTTTAAGGAAAATATTTTACTAAGCGGTGCAAATTTCCGTACGACAGAATAATTGTCACTTTCTCCGAATCAAGTAATATCTCCATAAACCCGAACACCTCTTTACATGCCCGTATTTTTGGCCTTATCAGGAGAATTAAAGGCAAAAAGATTGCCCTACAATTTCTGACAATTATCTTTAAGAATTGCCAAAATAACTCATACTGCACTGACATATGGAAAACCGCGCGTATAGTTCCAATACCAAAAATATATAATGCGAAAAACCTAAACGAATTTCGACCAATCTCTCTACTATGCAATCTGGCAAAGTTTTGAAAAAATAGTTCGCCAGCACATCCAGAAGAACTACATCTACTTAAACATCGGGGAGGACACTCAATTTGGTTTAGGCCACAGCATTCCATATTTCATGCCCTACTCAAATTTCAGTCCGATACACTCAGAAAAACCTTCCGTGTTATGAAAATAAGTACTGTAGGGTTAATGGCCAGTTTCACAGTCGAGTTTAAACCAAACTTTAGTTTAAACCATCTTCCATGCTTAAACGTAGATTAAACCAAATCAGGTTTCACAGTGCATTCTTTTAGTAACGTTGGTAGTACTGATTAAATAGTGAACTAAATTAGTTATCCCCACAATTGTAAACCAATTTTTCTATCAATCAATCTGTCAATCGGAAAAGAAAACAGACCAGAAAGCAAAAAATAAAAAATATGTAGCTATATTTGCTGATTTTAAATATGCCAACATTCAAAAAGGCTGCAAATTTTAGCATAAGTGAAGTTAAGGTATTGCCTTCCCTAGCGCATAAAAAAGATATATAATAGAGCGCAAGAAAACCAACAAGAATAGATTCGAAGACAAAGTGGCAAAATTCTTTACTTAAACGGAATCTAGCATAAAAATCAACGTCGTCCCACTCATTAAAAGGATTTGGCCAGTTTCTAATTACTTTCAGTCGTGGACAGAGTTATAAATTTAATCGAAAAAGTGTAGAAATTTCTAAATCTAAATACATTATAAAATTATTTTCTTGATACAAAGAAACAATGCTCCTGTCAAAAAAAAATGTTACAATTTTATCTTGAGTTTAAACTGAGGGATCGCATGGTTTAAACTCTTGTTTAAACCGGGGTTTAAACCAAATTGTAAAACTCATTCGTCGAGTTTAAACTAAATATTTGGTTTAAACTCTGACTGTGAAACTGGCCATAAGTATGTCACAAAATTCTGATTTTAATCAACATATGCTAAACGTTTGCTTCAATGTAGCATCTTCTTGTGTACAAACTAGTATATTTTATCTTAAAGTAAATATTTTGTGCTTATTTTAAGCCAAAAGCAGGCACAGGTAGTGATCAAATTGAGAGAATACTATTCAAAACTTGCTAAAGTTAAGCACGCTTAATATTTAGTCTTGATTTAAGTATGTCCCGAGCTTAGTTACATATATTGAGCTCCATATAATAAACTTGAGAACGCTGTGGCATGAAAGACGTGAGTTTCTTGTCGGGACAACACAGTCTGTTTTTTCGAATCACTATGTATAGTTGTTTCCTTACATAGTTTTTTTTTAATACTTTGGTGCTGGTGTAAAATAATTACAATTTTAATGAATAAATCTTCAAAAACGAAAACGGGTAAAAAATAATTAAAGGGTTGAGTACGATTCACCTTAATCTAAAGACTCGCAGACCTATGTTGTTAAAATATTTTTTAATTCGTGCGAGTTTTATATGTATTTTCGAATTGAATATTCCAACTAAGAGTTCTTTATTTTATAACTTGAGACACTTAGATTACTTATGATTATCATTCTAATGTTAGTCATGTAAAAGATTACATGAATTAGTCAATTAAGAGGTTACTTACATTTTGTGAAAGGGAGTTACCCTACATTTGATATAACACCTCCTTCCTTAAGTTCAATGTTCTCCTGAATATGTTTTTATGGCTTTATGGCTAATACCGTTCTTTTTCATTTTGCATATTATTAAAATTACAACTATTATACAGATTATTATTATTATCATCCGTACAAGATTCGTTATAATGTGGTTTCCTTTTGTTTCATAATGTATTTATTCAATTTTCTTCTTATTCCTAATGGTATTCAAATGTATTTCTGTTAAGTTTATTGATTTTGAAGCACTTTTCAATGTTACATAATTTGGTAATATAATGATTTTTTATATTCTTTGTATTTGTTTATAAAGTGCTGGTTATTAATTTAAATGTTACATTCTTTAAAACTTATTATCTAGATTGTTTTTTGTTAGTTTTAATTTAATTTTATTACAATCATGTTTCAAAGTTTCATTTATATTTATATAAGTAGCGACATAGATCGGAGATTATCCTAATAAATCACATGAAAACTTTGTATTTATTGTGACAATGATTCGTTTGTTTATTTGGGTAATTTCACTAAATACATTTTTCCTAGTTTTACAAAAGTTAGATATTCACTTTGTCATTATTTCACTTATGCAATCATTGAATTTGATTAGCTTTTTTTTTTCATTACTTATATACTCGTATACATTTTGATTAATTATTAACAATTTTTTTTTTATGTCTAAATCTAAACCTTCACCATTTGTGATAAGAAGAATATGGTACGGAGGATATGTAGGGTTTTCTTATTTGGATATATACATTATGAATATTGGGTTATTTGGATTTCTTAATAAGGCTAGCTTTATAAATTCTAAGTTTTCTAAAGTTATAATAAATTGATTTATTCCTTCTTCTTCTTCTTGATACTATACCTAATTCTCCTATAATTTAAAATTATTTCATTTACAATTATTTCGATTTTTCCATAAGTTATTTCAATGCTTTTCTTTAATTGTATCATACTTATCTGAAAATCATTATTAATTTGTATTTGGTTATTACCATTCTCGACTAAATTGTGGTTATTTTTATCAATAATGTTAAAATGTTGTTCGACTTTTCTTCTGTCTTCATCGTCCATTATTCCGAAAAGCCATTGTTGATTTGGTTTCTTAGCATATTAATTTTCCTTTGCATTTAGTTGGCCTTAATTCCATTTATTGGCTCATTAATGTTATCTATATTAATTCGCTCTAATGTGTCTATTAGGTTCTCTATATTACTAAGGTTAATTACATGTAAAAAAATTTTGTTATATCCATTGATTAAATTTTTCTTCTGTATTCTTTCTATTTGAAGGAAAGCCTCTACTGGCCTCATCAAGGCTAATATTATTAGTATCCTTGTCCATAGGCTTTGGACCTTATTAATTAGTGTATTGTATTTTTCCTGAACTTCAAAGACTTCTTTGAGTCTGAATTTTACATTGATCCAATTTTTGTCCTCCAATTTTCTGATTTCCATCAAAGCTTCTCCCCGTATTTTTGACACTGAAATTCTCTGCAGATATGCCTTCTGTGCTGGGGTGGTTGTCAAGTTGATAACAGTTTCCAATTCTGTGATAAAGTTGAAGAGGTCAAATGAATTATGTCATTGGAACTCTGGGATGGATCCTGCTTCCTGCACAATTTCTTTAAATGAAAGTGCCATAGTAACTTCTTGTTGTGCTTTATTGAATTGATTTAGATATTTTCCAGTTAGTGTTGTACTTTGTTTCTCGTAGTCTTTTTGACCGTAGATAGTTTTACCACTAGATAGTGTGGATTACTGATAGGACACTACTAAGGTGAATTTTACTTGATTTTTTTAATTTAACTGTTTCTAAATGAATTCGCGAATGAACTTAAAAATTCTATGAAAATAATTTTCACTAAATGCACTACGCGATTCTACCGACTGCGCCAGTTTTATATGTATTTTCGAATTGAATAATCCAGCATTGAGCTTCAACTAAGAATTCTTTATTTAATAACTTTTGTTGGAGTAATTATCGTTAAAGAACGAAAATTTGTCGATACCACAAACTAGATTTTTTGAAAATAGGGAAACACTTCTTAAAAACATTCATTGATATAAAATAATATTTTCTCCAGAAAGAAAGAATATTTTCCATTAACAATTTGTGTAGAAAAAATAATTTTGTGTTGACTAAAAATTTCTTTTGTACGAAAAACATAACATAATTTAAAAAAAAGCAAATTCTTTTTCAATTGCAAAAAATTAAATTCGTTAAATTACAAAATTTTTGCCTTTAATGGACCAATTATTTTGTTAATAAACGAATTATTTGTATATTCTAAAGACTTTTTTTCGTTTTCTCATTTCTTCTTGTAATTCACGGTCACGTTTTACGAGGAACTGTTGTGTTTTTATTGTCTAATAGTGCAAATTGAAGTGTCAATACGCAGAAGTATTAATTCATTTAAATAAAGTGAATATATTTCATATTTTATATAATTGTGATTTTTGTTATTTGAAAAATAAGAGGTTTTCCAATAGAATAAATAAAGCAAGTGATTTTAAATTTCTAGGGTACGGCTATTTTTCCCATTTTGGAAGTTCTCCAAGTAAAATGTACATTTGTATTACAGTAATGATCTGTTTTGTTTGCAATATGGACGCACCAATTAAACAATTTTCTACGGATTAATATCATTCAGTACATATAAATGTTGTGAGACGAGTTGCTTACAAACGTTTTCAAATATTAGCTCCTTTAAAGGACGTTAAAGGCGTTAATAATAAACATATAAAGCCTTTTTTAAATATTCCGTTAAAATTACAAGTAAATTTTGGTATGCACCAAGATAATAATGTAGCAATCGCATCTACGAGTATAAGTAATTTAAACCAAAATCAGAATCATCAAGGGGAAAATAATGCGAATAATTTATCATTAGAGGGAAATAGTATCATTTCTCCCGAATTGAATTTAGACAACTTTAAAAAAATGTCAAAAAATGCAATTGTATTTATTTTGTAACTGCACAATATTAACAAATTCACTAGAAAAGATATTTCTACGATACCATTAGCAACAGTCAGCTCCTTTATAATCCCAATAATTGACGTCATTAAAACTCTGCTAAATAGACTGGTAAATATTAAAATAAAGATTATATAAAATATTATCATTATTTCCACTACCTTTTTAGATCAACATTGATTATTGTGGTAAATTTATTGAGATCACCCTACTCTATGACACATGAGAAGATTTCAAAAGTAAAATCCTAAAAGTATTTGATCAAAATGTGAGAGATCCCAACACATATTGGAAGACTTAAAGAACTCAAGTGATAATATAACAGAAAGTAAGTTCCAACTCGTTTATTAATGTTATCCTTATTTCGCGAAACATAAAAATTAATAGAATAATAGATTGTTTATAGTAGAATGTTAATCGGAAACTTTATGAACCGTCTAGACTTATTGTTAAATGAAAACACCAAATTGAAAATTAATCTAATCTAATTATTTATAGATGGTTATAATGCTGGAATATTTTACATTCTCCATGGACTTGTGGTACCATCAACAAAAAGGTGACTCGTGATGAAGATGGAACTGAATCAGTTATAATATATATAATTAAAGATTCGCAAAAGCCTTTTATTTTGTTGGAAGAACTACGGAAGAAGTTGAAGCGCATATAAAGAGCCTTCAAGAAAAAGGAGACCCAATACAACCCTTTGTGATTATCATTGCCAGATCTTTTACCGATCGCTCAGATATCCTATTGTATTTTAATGCAACAAAATACAAATTTCATAATGTTTTGAAGACAGTGGATACTTGTTTCAAACTGTTCCAAGTTTTTAATTTAGAATATCCCTTGCAATGCAATATTATTCCGTTTGGCAATTTTTTCAGAAATATTTTTATAAAATTAACCTTAAAAATGAATCAAAATTTCCAAATATATTTATACTACTAACAAAGTTACAAAAAGTGCAAAAATGCTAAATTAAAATGTGAATAACTAAAACTAACGACAACTCTAAAAAACCAGATTAATGAATAATGAAATTAATTTTCCTTTTTTATTGTATTATTTTAAATGGAGAAAATTTTAAAAATTATAACTATTGATTTAACGTTGTATAACTTTTTATTTATTTACTCCCCCTCCGAAATTCGTTGACATGTTGTAGAGTATCAGAGCATATTCAAACCAGTTTGCTATATACCTACAATGAAAAGCTCCTAACAATATTCTTCTATATCTTCTAAAGTATGTAACATACTAGAATTTAAGTAATGGTTGAATTTCTTTGGTAGTCCATTAAGCATCATGCAATACTAACGAAACTAATCCTGAAAGTTCTGATAAAATTGGGCCAGTGGTGATAATCGCTACAAATATTATTGTGAGATTCACAGAAAGTTCCTTTAGAGTAAAACAACTGCATTGTTGATTGAAATGAAACTGTTTTCAGAATTTACAAAACGAAACTGAAAGCATAACAATAAAATTTTTATTTAACAAACTATATTTAGTATGCAATTAAAATTTTGTTCCACTAAAATATATATTTCGTCTACTTTAAAATATATTTCGTAGAATATGGAAAATGTTTTAAATTTAATTGTTGTTAAATATGTTTCGAATTTCCGAAAGTCGAAATGAACTTAAATTTTACTAATAAAAAAACTTTTTATTTAAATGACCAAATATTTGTTGGTTGATAGGGGAAGCGGAATTCAACAAAACCGAGTTTGTGTCAAGAACGAACCATTTTGTCGGTTGTATAACAACAATATTGTTTTTATGACATCATTTTTTTGTATTATTTACATATATATATCTCTGTGTGTATTTTAAAATCATATATTCTCAATTAATTATTGTTATTGTTTTGAACAGATTATTATCTTTATATTTGTAAAGAGACGGAATACAAATAATTGAATTCTTTTAAGCACACATAGCAACAAACTGCTGTTAATAAGAAATTGAAACACAGTTTGTTGTTATGCACCTCAAATCATGGAAGTATCAGTTAAACAGATAATTCATCCAGTCAGTAGTGGTTTTTGCCCTACTAAAGGTAGAGTAGTTGTAATTCTTATATTATGTTAAACAGTTCCAGGCTCCGATGAAAAAACCAAGTGTTCACTCTTAAATGGGCTCTGCGGGGTCCGCCATCTTGTATTAAAAGTACAAGAAATATTGGTTTTTTCAAAATAATTCCTCAGCGGTTGATCCTGGGACAAAGATGGCTAATACAAATTTGAAGAAGACTATGATCCACATATTTTTGTTATAAACACTTTTTTTTTTGTAAGTCTGATGTGTAAAGAGCCCCGGCGGCGGAAACGTCAACATTCCTTTAAAAGAATGTATACGTAGAATACCCCTTATACCATGGTGATCCATAGAACAGGAGGTGATTGATGGTAGTCACCTAGTCAAATAAAAAATTGTTTAGCAAGGGGTTGGAGGCATCTCAACCGTTTCGGAGTTACAGGGTGATTAAGAAAATATGCAAGACTTTCATAAAATACCCTGTATCATAAAAATCTCACAGTATACGGTCACTTACAGAGCTCACTGTATGTAGAGCTTCATGACCTTTCAAACGATTGCTCGACCAGCTCCGTTTTTCTCTCCCCTCAGGAGTTATTTAGTCCCTATTGACTGGACTGTTACTTGTATTTCGGCGAATTATAAATGCGCAATAATCTGTTCAGAACAAGTTGTATGAATCGCTGTAATATGATTATTGTTAGACTTAAACATATTTTTTACACGAGATTTTGTTATTGGGAAATTTGTAAATTCGAAATTTTAAAATGCGAGTTATTGGATACGAAATTTTATTTTTCGGCATTTATCTTTAAATGAAAATTTTAGTATTAAAGATGTCAATTTGTGGTTAATCACAACGCGCCCATAGTTAAATTGTGAAAATCAGTATAAATATAGACGCAGATATTTGTTTGAACTACAAATTAAGCTCTGTTTTATTATAACAACTAATATGATAGGTAAGTTTATATTTTCTTCTTCTTTAATACTTTTTGTATGTAGCTGAATTAAAATTAGAACAATTAAATGGGTGATGTAGTTAAAAAGGTAGATTTTGTTTATTACCGGAGAGCAACAGCACAATTTCGATGAAATAAGTTTAAAAATTTGTAATTCTGAAATAACTCTAAATAAGATATGCCTATGTAATTAGTAATAGCATGACAGTGGAAACAGTTGATAACACTTTTAAAACAGTGATATTTTCAACGGACATTATATAGGTATTTTAAATTGCAGTGTTCAGCGAAAATGTCGATAATTTGTTGGATGAAGCAATCATTTTGCAAATATTCTCGACAGAAGACATAGCAAATAAAATAAAGTTTAGATACTTAATAAGATCATTGCGTAAAAAAAAATTGAAAATACTTGGCAAACGAATTTCAGATTAGACAAAAGTTTGTAATAATATGGGTTTGGGTTAGAAGTCATCAGAAATATTTTCGCAAAAATGTCTACCGCCAATAACGACATTGGGAAGAAGTTTACAATAGGCGCACTAGCTCAGATTTTTTTCAAACTTTGTATACTAGTTCGAATTTACTCACAAATCACGAATATGCAATTTTTATTTGGTGCTCACTTATAGTTTCCGAGATATTTAAGTTTAAAAAGTTTGCACTATATTTCACAACAAAATTTGACATTCCCCCGCAATTAATTAAATCTTGTTCTTCTTTTTAGTATTAAAAAGAGGCAGTGGTACGTATATACATACCTTCCGAACATTCGGGTTACCAGCATTGCGTTTTTTTATTCATTACGAATATTAATTGATGTGTAGTAATCAGCAATCAGCATTTAACACACACCCACACACATGCAGGCACACACACACACACACACACACACACACACACACACACACACGTGCAGGCAGGCGCGCCCTCGCACACGCTCACACACTCAGGCAGGCATCTACAAAGAAAACACAGAAAATCCACTTATATAGAGTGTCAACCCAATGAAATATCGGAAGGTCACACGTCTACGATATTAAAGGCTTATTAAAACTATAATAAATGTTGCTATAATAAATAATGTTATTTTGCTTTTACACTGAATTTTCAAATTATAAATAATATGTATATCATAATTTTTCAATCACAAATGTTGGATGTGGTTTTTAACCTGACGGTTACGAATACAATACTTTTTTCTTACTTATTAATAAACTCTAATTAAAATGCAATGACTTTTATTTAAAAAAAAGCAAAATTGAACTTATATACGAGTATTTCGTACATAAACTACGTGTATGTGGTTATTTCTTTTGTCTTACGTATATAATAGGTACTATAATAATACGTGTAAATAAAAAGAGGTTCGTGTGACACATCTTGTCCAAAAAATGAATTTGTTTTTGTAATAATTGAAAAATACATTCAATTTTGTTATACATACTTAGATAAATTTAGTTCCTTAAGTAAGAATATAAAAATTTAACATATCACAAATCAAATTAATTAGCCTAAATTTGGTTATAGAAAATTTATTTTAGGTATAGAATTTTATTTCTAAAGCACGTACTAAATTCTAGTAGTTTTTCTGGTTATTTCAAGCTACGAATGTGTTGATTAATTTAAGTATTTATTTTCTTACTCGAAGTTAAGCCCCCAAATGAAAGGTTGGCAGAAATGAGCTTTGGAATATATGACACCAACAGATAAATTTAGAAACATTAATAATAAATTAAATTAATAAATTAAATTAATAAAATCATCCACATGCGAATTCACAGCCTCCTCCAAAATATTTAAATTACGCTAAAAACATAAAATGAAAAATAAAAATTTCCGAAGTAATAAAATTAACTTAACAAAAATAAAATGAATAAATAAAAAATTACAAAGTAATAAAAATAACTCAACAAATAAAATGAATAAATAAATAAAAAAATGTAAGGTAATAAAAATAACTAAACAAAGATAAATGAATAAATAAAACATGAAAACTAAGATGTCTAACATAACTCAACAAAATCATAATATTGCCTTATTATGATTTTGTTGAGTTATGTTAGACATCTTAGTTTTCATGTTTTATTTATTCAAATGCGAACTGCGCTTAAGCAAGAAGTCAAAAAGAGCGCGACGAGTCGTGAGACTCCAATGAGCGGACAACTTGGGGCTTTTTTTCATGGCCTAGTCTTCTTCTTTTTCAACGGAGGTTGGTTGACACGCAACACAAAATAAGTCAAGTAATCAAATTTTTGATCTGGAGACGTGTAGAAAATATATCGAGTCATCCTTACGAAATTGGCCTCACATTTCGCTCAAAACAATTAAGAACAACCTAAGGGCAGGATTTCTGAGGCACCGAGTGAAGGTCCCGCATCAGGCGGAATGAAATAAGTTGCCGGGACTTCCAGGATTATGCCAAAAGATCCTCAGTCAAGCTAAGGAAAAGAAAAAATATCAAGTAAGAACTATAAGCGATTTTACTAACATAATCATTAGCCAGAACTATACTAACAAAAACGATAATATAATTACGCATATAGACTATTGTGGAAGTAGGGTGGCCGCGTAGGCATTGTTTAATATTACCGTAGAAAATATTGTTCGGGTTGTGAATTTGAGTGTTTTTAAATGTGATTGTGTGTATGGATAATACTTAGCCGAGCTTAAAGTAAGCATTTGTTATTTATATTTAGAGTTTGTACATATTGATTTCAAGTAATTCAAAGTGCTTGCTATGAGAGTTACTCGATTCGAGAATGCGGAAATGTTTTAAATGGAGGATGATTTGATCTTAATAGAAGCATGCAGCGTGGGTGACCGAAAATCATAATAATCTATGCTTAAATTAACCCCCGTTTTTGCTTAATTTTATAAACTATTTTTCTGAGTGTACTACTACTGGCATAAACAAAGCGGTGCTTCCTTGATGAAGAGAGAGCACACGACTTCATGAGAAGAATGAGCGTTAAATTCCTGCCTTTTCAACCCGGGTTGTCCATAGTTTCCTTTGATTGAGCAACTTCTTCATTAAATTCGAAAATGTGAAATCACCAGCATGGCAAACACTACCTTGAACATAATCTTTCTGTGGTGATTGCATGTGCAGCCTACATAAAAACATAAAATTGCATAAGAAAATGTTCAGTAAGCAATAATTTGTGTTGGTAGCTCGAACTCTGCCATAGGGCGAAAGAGAAAACTGTAAAACGTGTGCCATTCTTTCCTATAGGAAAATGGCAATACGCTCAGTCCATTGTTATGAGTCAGTGTCCCGGATAGTCGCGTGAGCTACGTCAAGCCCAAAGACGATACCTCTATTACCCCACAGAAATTTTCAGTTTTCCCATAGATTGGAGCCATTAGTCTCACAAAGAATTTATTAAATAGAAACCCCATCAATAAATAATTCTATAAGGCAAAAATAATAAGACTTCGTACTTAATTTAATGAAGAAAAAACTTTATGAAACTAAGTAACAAGATTCCGTACTTGCCGGGCACGAAACGTGACTTATTTAGAAAGAACAAAATATATAAAAACCACAGAAAACAGATCATGAGGAAGAAGCTTCAGTTGAGTCATCGTCACGCCGTTCGTCAGATGCTTTTCTTTTTCAATGATATTAAAATTAATAAAAGATTTTGTATTAGTAACTTTTGAACGATTTTTGATGCTCTTCACTATCAAGAAAAGAATCTACTTATTTTACGCAAAGACAATATTGAAATCGAAGTCACTGATGAGCAACTTCAGCCTACAAAGAACGCCAAATATCTTGGTTCTCTTTGCACAATCTGCTGAAATTAAATAACCACGCCAGTTCGGTATTAAGAAAAGCCAATTACGCTTCCAGCTTAGTAAGCCTCATAAATAGAAGGAGAACTACTCCCCTTAAAAGTACAAGCAGCTTTACCGTCTAATAATCAGCTACTGCTGCCCCATCTGGTACAGTATTTCGCTAACATATACATATGGGATTTACAAATAAAAACAGTCGTTTCGAAAACTAAAGAAATGATTTATTCGGAAAAATACTTGACACATCTCTAATCGTTCGCAGCTAAAACTTGAAAAGAAAATGGCACTCTTCTTGTAGTTGCTAATTTCAATTGGTCCTGCCATAAGCGTCGAGCTGGCCGTAGTTTTTCGCAACCTGCGTGATTGTGAGTTTGTATTTTATATACATACATACGAAGCACATTAGCGTCCTCGACAGCAACATGATGGAAGACATTCCTCCAACATCTTTTGTACGAGCCTATAAACATAACCCTAATCGAGGACTATATTCTAGATCTCTCGGTTAAGCAACTTCGTCCTTCTTGAATCTTAGAACTGAAACATATTCTAAATTTTTACGGTGCATGGCAAAAGGCCTTTATCGCAGGAAGTATCTATTTCAATGAATATTCACCACCAATATTACCTAGAATTTTTCCACTAATTTCGAATTATTTTCAGACCAATCAACTTTGCATGGAAATACTTTAGAATAAAAGCGATAACTTTTTCACTAGATGTCGTTCATTGCTGATGAAGAATATTAGCAATTCCATGAATTGGGGAACCTTTTTCAAGCCAAAGTAATCCAACAGAAGTGATTCGTGTTCTAAAAGAGTTTTTTTAAAAAAAAAACCTTTTCTTTAATTGGTTCTCTGGAATTATTCTTTCAGTAGACTCTTGTTATGTTATATGTTATATCCACCAAAATAGTTGACTAAGTATTAGAGTTTCGAGAAATATCGGTTTTATTGGTATATTTCTGCTGATGAAGAATGATTTTTGCAGGTCGCTAATTATTATTAGTTTGTACAGTTTTATAAAACAAAAACCGTCACACTAATAAAAGTTTAATAATAATCACAATTGTGAGTCTAATATATTATTAGTGAGTTAGATAATACATATTAGCAGTTATGAGACACTCTATTTCGGTAATATTATAAAAGTTAATAGCGAATTTGCTAATGATTACTAAACTAATAGTTCTATGAAATAGGTTCCAGGGCATACCACTAAATATTTATTTTAGCATTTCGAAGCTGAAGGAATTACAAATCATTTATTTCAAAATCGTTCAATATGAAAAAAAAATCAAATGTGCGCTTTAAAATTTGTCACTATAATCAGAACCATTTCGGTATAATCCTCTCGATAGAGATTTGCAGTTTGACACACCCCCCCTAGTCTTTCAAAATTTCTCATGTGTTTCTTCTAAGTTTAAGTATTTATGAACTATATTAAGCTTTAATGAAATTTAGATATTTTAACACAAAATTGATTACCAAAGTAATTTTGAAGACTTAGAAAATGTTTAACGACCTCCAAAAGATAAAGCGAAGTTAGCAGAGAGAGAAATAAAAACAAATAGGCGGCACGCTCTCTCCTCCTCTATCTATAATTAAAGTAAATCATTCCGTCGCTTGACTACATAGGAACTCCATTACTCACTTAGTCAAACATATGGTGACTTAAATATCAGCATTGTGCCACGACCACTGTTGATATTGTCCTGACCATAAGGCACTGTTATCCATTCTCGTTCTTTCATTGAGCTTTGAGATCCACCACCCTGTACCACTCACATCATCATTTTAACCTACCGAATCTGTACAGCACAGTGTGCAAATGAACAGAAGTAGAAACGGCAACAATTTTATGCTGTTACTTTTCCTTTTGGTAAACTCCATTTTATGGTGACAAGATATAAAAGCGGATGCGGAGATGTGGATTGAAACAATACATTTCAGCGAAGGACTCGCATGAATCCCAACTTTAATGTGTGAAAAACTTTATCTATCTTCCAAGGATTTGCGTAGGGATTCATTCAGGATATTCCACATGTCGTTCGTTTTGGCTTAGCTCTGCATTCTGTATCATGGATATCGCCCATAAATTCAGCAGGGTAATGCTACCCGGCTTCCACTTTGAGTTAATACTGTACCTTCTAAAAGTTTCCCAAAAATTGAAGCAATTGCAAGTTAGGGGGACGGAAGAAAAATTATTGTAGAACTGGAGCCGATTCAACATGCTGAAAAGTTCCTCAAAGGTGCCTGCTGCCCTACTCGACCTTCACTACCCTTTTAAAATGATGGCAACTTTTGGTTCGGGCGGTTACTTCAACTTTTGGCTCTATTTTTGTCCCCTGTGGAAATCAGGCAGTCAAATGGTAAAATTTTTCCTGCTATAGTGCAGACTCTGCCCTTACCATATGACCATCACGTGAAGTCATTAATAATACCCTTTTCAGAATTTCTATGATCATAAATCATATTTTACCAATCGGGGTGTCTGGCAAGTGCATACTCGGCGTGAAATACTGCCCAAAGTATTCTGACAGTGGAAGGAATAGAATCAAATAAAACTAGAGATGACGCCTGCAGTCGAAAGAACTTGAGATGTGGTTCAAAAGCACCCCGGTTAAGGAATAAGTGCATATATTATCTTAATCAGGCATTTCGAATATTCTAATTTTTCCAGACAATTCTTCTTCTGAATCCTTTATGGAGGTAAATGTCTGATGAATGCTTCAGACATTGGAGCCAGAAGCGGAACCCATTTCAGAGTTGTGGATCTGAGTATGAATTATTGTCTCTCCGTGACTTTCGAGTTGAACTAAAATATAATTGAAGACTTCTTAAATAAATGAATTTTGCCTATGCTTTTAGGATCCCAAATCTAGTCTTATCAGTATTACTAAAATAGTAAAATTATATCATGTTGAGGTGTGGACTTTTCTGGCACACATTCTTCGTTTTCTTAATAAAACCTTTTAGAAATGTTGTTTTGATTTAATTCTATTTTTTAATCGTTTTTTTTTTTTTTTTGTTCTGCCCATGTATCAATTCGAATGGCGAATTAAACCACTGTTGTAAGAAACCTCTCACAATAACAATCACAGTTTTTAATAATTGGCAATTTCTTAATTGTGTTTCAGAACCAATTTCAGGTTTTAGAAATTCGTGTGAACTATTTCTCCGAACTATTTAGTTGCAACTACAATCTCGTAAGGAGTTCTAAGAACTATAAGAGAACCTCTTTTTACAACTAGTTAGTAAAATAGTAACTATCAGTTTTGAGACTGTGAAATCTCTTTATCCATATACGAACTTTGAACCATTTGATTCACTTAACGAGTTGTGAGGACTACATGTGAACATGGCCTGGTAACGAAACTAACCGAACTAACCATAGCTGTTAAAAGTGGTTGGCACATGGTCCCTTCAACCATTAATGGATTCTGCACAAAACCAACATTTTTGGTCTTCTCAAAAAACTCAATGTCGCTGTCATTTCTTAGTCTCGACCATTTGTTGCTGCACTAATAAATTTCTGTTTGTGCAATAATCAATTTCTTAATAAAATTAGATAACAATTACTGGTAATAACGTGGCTACAGATCTGCAATATACAGCTTTGAATCACAGCTCCTTAGTTCTGAAAAAAACTACGTAGTTGTGAATTACAGTTCTATAGTGCTCAAAAGGACTACATAGTTGTGACCTATAAGTCAGTAGCTCTCAACGCCAATACTTAGCTGTAATATACGCTCCGGAGCTCTCACGAAAAACACATTATTTTTATACAGCCCTATGGTTATGAATATAACTACATGGATGTGATTAACAACATTAAAGTTCTGAATAGAACGACGTAATTGTTGGTTACAACTGTGCAGTACAGAACAAAACCTCATGGTTATTAAGACATATTTCCGTGAGTAATTTGTTTGCAAATAAGTGTTCCAACATTTGCGCATATATTAACTGTTCCAGAACCTTTGAAGGGAAACAAAGGGTACTAATGGGGCGGAGATGATATTAGAGATGATATTTCGAGAGAAAACCAAGGGCATCCAGAAGTTTGTGCTCTTCTACGTATCAGAGGCACATTTCGGTCATGCAGCTGCTTAATTAAAGCACTAAACTTTTCAATTTGATGGTCAACGGAAGGACTCAATTAAATGTCACCTCAATTCAAGAGACTGCATTCGTCTCCACGTTCCGAGATATTTATGCCATTATTGTTTCGAAATTACATCAATTATTGAGGTTGTGGAGGATACAGCGTTAGATCGACGCACATGAATATGATGACATGATCGAGCAAGCTTGGTGGACAAGGCTGATTATGAAAAGACACACGCTCCGCATCAGTAGTTAGAAACATATCCATAAACGAAGGGTTGGCATGGATAGAAAATTTCTATCATGGGAATCGTCAACATTGAAATCGCCCGCTATGACCACATTGCCGTAAGTCTAAGAAGCGCGGGAAATGGCTTCCTGGAACTCCTTGATGGTTCCGCCGTTGTAAATACTAGGTGGACAATACACTGCTGATAAAATACACCTCGTCATACCAGTAGAGACCTCTACAAGCATGAATTCACACCCTTGCGTAGATGATGAGCTTGTAATCTTGGTGCTATAGCAATATCCAATTCTGTTTTTGCGGTCATTTCGAAATAACTTGTAGCCATTTAAAGAAACAAAAGATGATGGTATATATTCCTGCAATTATCACGGCCAGATCTGGGGGTGGTGGGGGCACGCGGGGGCACTTGTCCCGGGCGCTAGCTTTAGGGGCGGTAATACGACGGACCTATGAACACATAACTAAACGAAGAATCTAAAAATCTGATTACAAGAATTGGAAATTTTTTGCAGACTATAGTTCAGTCTTCTTTCCGGAATCTGAAAGCTCCTTTGCTGACATCATACTTTAAATTGTGTTGATATGCAGCCAGTCAAATTACTTTCTATTAAATTTAAGTCTGTAAGCCTCTATAAGCTAATTAAGCTAAATCCTCAAATTGTACCTTTGTATCATAGATGAAATGAATTCAAAAATTATACGAATATACTAAGGCGGCTGGTAACCCTATGTTCCCCATAATCACCCCACGTTACAGAAAATAGAAGGAATTCTCATTAAATTTTGACACACGAGCTGTGTACCGAAATTTCGTCCACCAATGTATATACATTTCTCTTGAAAAGACAGAGAGATTAGAGAGAATATAATGTCCTCTGTACCGTGCTTTCTTACATTACACGACAGTTCGTCCACTAATGGTGGAACGTGGTTCGTAATGGGAATACCTTATATTCTCTGTACCGTCCCATCCAAACATCCTATCTCGAGTGTGGGCAGAATATAAAATAGTAGGCATATGCACAGGGTTGCCAGAAAAATATTTTTATGCCAGCTAAATTTAACCCTTTTAGCCGGAGTTAAAGTCTTTGAATCAGGCTAAGAAATCGGTTAAATCCTTTCAACCTGAACGGCTGCAGGTCAGAATTCTTACCCAGACTTTTTTTGAAATCATCTCAAATTTTAGTCGTTTTAGCCGGGAAGATACATATTGAAAATCGTCTAAAATACAAAAGCAGTTAACAATTCTTTACACGACTCAAATGAGTATTAGCCAAGTCGAATCTTCAACATGAAACGTCTCTCAATCACAGACAGGGTGAGATCAAATGGAAAACCAGATTCATTGTAATAAAGACTTGCGGAGGCATAGCCAGAGAATTGGAGAAATCTATTCAAGCTGAAAACTGCAAGTGGAAAGAGGTTATGTTTGCAGTGATTGATCCTGTAATATATTTAGCTACAAATTGTCTAGCATTTCGTGGGTCTGATGAAAGTATAGAAAATATCTTAGAAAACGGACTTTCAAAAAGTCGAGGTAACTTCCTAAATCTAATGGGTTTATTAGCAAAGTACAACTATACACTAAGTAATGTTCTAACAAATGTTAAGAAAGGACAAACATTATATCTGTCGAAGACCACTCAAAACGAAATAGTACAACTTCTGGTAAATACGTGTCGAGATAAAGTACGGCGGGAAATTAAAGAAGCAAAATATTTTACTAATATGTTTGACTATACTCCCGATACTTCACATATGGAGCAGATGAGTCAAGTAATGAGATATGTGAAAGTTGGTCCTGAGGAATGTATAATAAAAGAAAGCTTTATTGATTTTATTGAAGTAAAAGAAAAGACAGGAGAATATTTAACTGATCGGATCGTGGAGAAACTCAGCAGTGTCGTGGAGAATCTTATGATAACGGATCTAATATGGCCGGAATCCACAGAGTCGTTGAGGCAAGAATTATGCAACAAACGGAACTAGCCCCATTCGTACACTATATTGCTCACTTGTTAAATCTTGTATGAATGCACGCCGCCTCAGCTTCTATAAAATCAGTAAAATTATTCAGAATTGTACTATTTTTAAATTCTTTGTCAGTTCTACAAATCGATGGGGCCTTTTAAAAGAACGCATCAAAACCAATCTGCGGGGATGTAGTCAAACTGCTGACCATCTTAGCCAGGTCTCAAGCCTTTACGGGTCTCACCAAAAACTTTCCGGAAGTAACTACGGCGTTAGAAAAAACACAACAAAATTGCACGTCCGAGACAAAATTCCAAGCGAGAAGTCATTATCAGAACATAATGGACTTTGATTTTATTTTAATCTAGATGCTTGGAACAATATTATTCGCGAAATTAATAGAGCCAACAACGAAATTCAGAAAAAGAACATACCGCTTTCGCTATCAATCAGTTTAATGGAGGGGCTGATCAAACTTGAAGAAAAATGCGAAACGCACCCATCGAATCTTGGAAAGAAGAGGCAAAATCTGATGCAGAAAAAATTAATATAGAACCAGTATTGCAGCCCAAGCGGATACCTAAAAGAAAAAGAATGTTCGATGAACTGTCCGAAGATCAATCACGAGTATTAACTGTGGATGAAACGCTTACTAAATACCTGAATATCATTTTCGACAGGATAGTCACTGAAACGTCGACAAAGATGGAAAGTGCCAAGAAATACGAGCTAAGCAAACTGTCTCCCGATGAGTTGAAACAACATTCCGTCAATTTAGCCTTAAAATATAATAAAGACTTAAATGCCACAGACTTGCGACAGAAGGTTGTTGGGTTTCAGAACCAAGCTCCAAGCCTTCTCAAATTTGCTGATTTAAAAATTAGCAATGCTCTCAGCCTATTGCAATGATTTGTGTAAATAATTTAGAAAACGCCTATACAAATCTGCGTATTGCTTTACGTACATACTGTACACTCCCCACTTATTCTACAACTTGCGAGAGGAGTTTTAGTAAATTGAAATTAATATAAAATTATTTAAGATCTTCCATGAGTCAAGAAAGATTGTCTGGACTTGCAATTCTATCGATTGATAGTAATTTTATAAAAGAGATAGATTTTGAGGAATTAGTAGATAGGATTGCTGAGAAGGTAGCACGGAAGGTTGATTTACAATTGCCATTATTTCTTTATACTCTATAACTAAAGACTTATACGTACATATCTGTCTGAGTGAATTTCTGCTTTTTCGGACTAAAACCTAATCTCGAATATAATAAAAATTTTAATTGTTATTCTTTGTTTTAAGAAAATAAACTGCATTTGTAATGATATGATTTTTAGCTTTCCTTTTCTTTTAAAACAGTTTCAGATTCAAACGACAATTAAGATTTAAAACAGATCTTAATTGTTGTTTGAATTTGAAATTCATTTTATTTAAAAATCATTATTGTTTCAAATTCAAACTGTTTTTAACAATTCTGGTTCTAGTTTCAGGATATGCAGGATATAATAAGTCATCTATCATATATGCTGCATAGTATACCCTGGAACTGTAATAAAATTCTCCCCAAATAATGGGGCGGCAAGTAATGACTTGCCCCCCCCCCCCTCAAAAATTTGGCAACCATATCTCACTGACCAAAATAAAAGGCACCTCTGACCCTGAAAATATTTGCCTAAGCTCGTCCGCTTTAGATATAAATGCAAAACACATCCAAGCAAGCCTCAAGTCTGGCCTCAGACTTCCTCGCAGCTTGCCTCAGAGAAATGAAAGCAAAATGATACCACCGGGCTCGGTACTGTCATTGTAATTTTGTTAGTAGATCTGTTAACAGAAGTAGGCCTGAGAGAGAAAAATTTCCAACATTGAGGAAAGCGCGGTTTGCGGCTAGCCCTTGAGGATAGCTGCTGGCTTGGAAGCCTCGAGGACTGGATGTTTTTCTGTCATAATGCTTCTGGCATTAAGTAAACAAACATTGAAATCCACCGCCTGACCACGCAAAATATTCAGCACCACCCTCATTCTGTTCAGTCAGACCTGTGAAATTATTCACCAGCACCAGTGACAGAACTAACTGACAAGGCCGAAAGTTTCGTTAAGAGAATGTATATATTCCTCTTGGTGTTTTCATCATACAGAATGTCGCTCGAGAAGAGAAAATCAGTTCTACAGACAGACTTTCCCACGGCAAAAATATACATGCTCCTCATAAATTATTTTCTATTTTATGATAGGGAGAAATAAAGGAATTGTAGCAGATTCTGGCCATATTGACAAAATTTGTTATATACGTTTTGATGTATATCTCAATCCACTTGAAATTTATTAAACTGATGCTTGTCCTTAGTTATTGTGGTGATGGTCGCAACATCATTCCCCCTCGATGAAAAAACTTACAAGTTTCTTAATTATTAGTCCAAGTTATATGAGTTATTTATAATACATATATTCAAATTTCATTATAATTTTTTTGTTCACATATATCACTAAACCAAATTTTCGGTTTTATTTAGAAAATCTGTCGATAAAATTATCCACATTAATGTCGATTTGAGAGTGGACAGCCAGTAAGGACTTATATTCAAATACTCTGTCTCTTGCAAATATTGTAGAAATAGATGTCACGCAACCGATTCTGTCGCGGTTGAAGTAAATAACTGAGAGTGAGAGCTTGCACCTTGATTCACATTGCTTTCTTCTGAAAAAAGTTATCAATGGTCTTATCAGTCTTCTGTTTTCCACTTTCGCTACTATTTCTACCTCCATCCCTAACTAGTGTAGCAAGTTTATTCTTCTCCTATATATTAAAAGTAAACATGAATATAAACTAAGCAACACTACTTGAATTAATACGAAAGTACAAGCAAAGCGACGGCAACTACCGCAGGCAGAGGAAAGGGAATGGTTTTTATTTTTTAGTGGTGCCGTTAAAATTATGAAAAAAAATTGTAGAGTTAGTTTTAGTGGCATCAATCTAACTGATCGTTTTCAGCGACCAATAGTGTATAAAAATTCGAAAGAAAAATGTTCAAGTAAATTTCTAAGAAAAAGTGTATGCTTGCCAACGCTCATAAATATCTTTAGTGACCCAGATCAGCCAAGGCGCCTGAATCAATATAACTCTTTGCAATCATTGTCTGCCGCCAATAGTGCATGAAAAATCTAAAGAAAAATTTTCAGATTTTTCTAAGCAAACTGAATGCTTGTGTCCCTGTCCGAAAGAGTGAAGCACAAGAATCAATGCACCAATTCGTTTGGACCGATGTCGGCTAATAGTAATATTCAAATTCTTAAGAACAATTTGCAAGTGTAGTTCTAAGAAATATTTAATGCTTTTCTACGAACGTAAAAATTTTGAATAACTCAGGCTTAATCAGTGTCGCTATGAAAAATCAACGGGTGGCTAGACGTTGATTTCATGAAACCACTGGAAAAACGGTAAAACAAAATTTTGTTAAGTCAAGGCTGAAATACAATTGCGACGGGCAACGGCAAACGACGAAAACAATGCCGCTGTCAAACTTCTAAAAGCACAGCGTTTTATGTGAATGCCCAAATTACGATGGGTGACAGTCCGCAATCCACGAAGTACAAAATCAAACGAATGAAATTGTTGTGGCATTTATTTTTGTTAGGGTTCTAAGACGTCACGTCAATTTCAAAACAATGGATTTTGATGAAAATTTGATTGAGGAAGTTCGAAATCATAAAATAATTTATGATTTACAAGACAACCAGTATAGACGAGTTGACAAAAAAGACATGGTTTGGATGGATATTTCGAGGTGCTTCAATACAAATGGTAAAGTTGTGATATTTTTGGCGTTTAGTTTGATTTTATTTTAGTTAATTTCTGTATTTTATTTTATTTTTTTCCTTTCCACACTTGGGTCCATTACAATTTTTTCAAAATAATATAAAATATTTTCGATAAAAGTCTGTTTCAAAACTGTGGAAATCCGAAAGATCTCCGCAAATTTATCATAAGCTGTGACAATATATGCGCGACAGCAACGATTGTAAATGAAAGAAACTCCTCCTTAACTTCATAAGGAGTAAATTATCCGCCGAAGCATATCGTGTTCAGGTACAATCAAGTTGCAGATTAGCCTATTTTAAAATTAATTCTGCAACAAACTTTCGGGGAAAAAATTCCATGATCAACTCTGTAGTCTCAATTAAATAATTGCAAGCAGAGAATAAGAGAAAATGTGAAGGACGTTCTCCAGAGACTAAATACCAACCTGTCTAAATTTAATGAGGCAACACACTCCTATACAACGGACAAGGTGCTTCTACGAGAGTCGATTGAGGATGGATTATCCAATCCGCAACATCAGATTTTAGTGAAAGTCTATCAAGATAAATCATTTTCATCTATAGCGACCTCCAAATTTCAATAAAGTTACATCTTCATTCCAGGTCCCATCTTGTCGATATTGTCATCGGATGGGACATATAATCGAGGAATGCAGGACAATGGCTGCAAATAATAATCGTCCTAATAGCAGCTAAGGAAATAAAAATAATTTTCAACAATTGAGCAATACTCCACAACAAACACAGCTGACAGCCGGTATCTCTACTTAGCAAGAATAATCGAACTTCATCGGCATCCAAACAGGGAAATTGGATACAGCGGGGGATTCGGCAACACCGAGACAATACCGCAGAGGTTGAGATAAATTAATTAGAATCCCAATCGAAGTAAACAAAAACCCGTTAGCCCTTTTCTTGCTATTGCTCACTTTTTTAATTGATACTGTAGCAGAAATCGGCCAGATAGTATCTCCTACAGATGTGCTGTCTGTAATATCAATCATCTTTGCGAAATTAACCTTGGAATCTGAACAAAACAACTGCATCCTGGAATACCCACTACAAATAGTGGGAAATAACTCCATCCTATCATACGATGGACTGTTGGGTCAGATATTTTATAATGCGAGGATCGACTATAAGAATAAATACATTTATCTGGAAATAAATAAATTCGATGCAATTTATCCTTATAATCAGTACTACTCAAACTATCCATATGTGTATTTGAAAAGCTAACACGTTCTCCGATAAAAATATTAATAAAAGTCTATCTCCATAAATTATTTCTCAAAACAGTGCAAATCGAACTCCATCTAATGCTTCCCAAGAAGTGAGGCCAAAAGATAATTTAAAACAACGGATATCTACATCAATAGTTCAAAATAAAGTCAAACTAACAAAAAATGGATATCTTGTAATGATCTTTTTTCCAATTTTGCTGATTCTACTTCTTATCCAAAGAGACCGGAAAGAAAGAAAGAATAAATTTATATTAACGAGGAGATATAAGCGGTAGAGCTTGACAACGGCTCTATACTCTTATATCTCGACCAAGTGAGAGCAGTGAAGCTCAAAGTTTGGTTTTAATATAAATTGAAGCTTGTTGCAAAAGATGCATCGCTGGGTCAGAGGTATGAAACTCAAAGCAGAGTTTAGCTAGCTTGATTGAATTTAGAGCTAAGAAGCTCAAAGTGCAGTCAAGCTGAGGGCTGAGAGCCAATAGGCTCAATTACCTTTTAATATTTCCATTTCGGAGCTAAGGGAGCTCGCTTAAGCAATGTATATCCAATGGAGTCAAAAATAAACTCTTAGCCTTTCTATACATATTTCTTTTATTATTGAGTTCTTTGATTTTTTTTAAAAATAGATTACGCTGCTCTCCAGTCGCTATTACAAGCAGTCGAAGGACCGCGACCAATAACTCTGGAAGAATATCGCCAGAAATATAAGAAAGCAGTGCAACACGAAGAAATTCAACAAAAAAAGCAGAAAACGAGAGCCGGTTTTGAAGTAAAAATAAGAGCGGAAATTAAGGAGTACCATCGACTGCTTGTAATAGCGACTGGAGAGCAGCGTAATCTATTTTTAAAAAAAATCAAAGAACTCAATAATAAAAGAAATATGTATAGAAAGGCTAAGAGTTTATTTTTGACTCCATTGGATATACATTGTTTAAGTGTAGCAAAACCAAAGTCACAATGTGTATGTAATACATTCTATGAGAAATTGTCTTAAAAAAAATGCATTTTTTGCTTCTGAAGTGGACACGATCTGGTGTTTTAAAATTACATTTAAAGCAATTTCTTTTACAATACAATTTCAACAAAACATTTCTTCGTAAATAAGGATGACAAAAACATCTTTACTCAATTTTATATATACATTCTTTGCACCGAACATAAAATTAAAAATTGCCAATCTTCATACACCACTTCAAGCAGACTTTAGATCGGGTTGTAAAATAAGGCTTTCTTCCTGAAATACAAATTGGGAACAAATGATAATTGAGGGAATCAACGGATGAATGGATAAGTGCGTCTATCTCATCTGGTTGGTGAGAGATAAAATGTGTATTTGGATGCCGATTTATATGTAGCCAAGCATATTGGGCAGTGCTGCAATTATTCAAGTGTGTGTAAATCTATATCTTTGATTTATTAACTCAAAGTAAGTCATTAAAAGTATTATAGAATTAAGCGAAAGTCCATCAGTATTCATGGCTTCACAAGAGTTGAAGAACAAGCGTAAAAAATCACTAAGCCGCAAAAGAGGTTAAATGAAATAAAAGTTTATCTCCCTTACTACTAAAATCACAAAAGGTGAAATCTAAAAATATATCGAAGAAGAATTCAAGAAATTTCAATAAGTTTAAATCTCCCCCAAATTCTATCGAGTCGGAGTCGTCGAATAACTTCTTCATTATTCCATAAAAGTGGGAACCAGAGCCCCTTCCATTCAACATTAATCGGTCTGTTTCAAGAAGGAAATAAGATGTTCATCATTACATTTTCTATATTAACATAACATTAAAAAAATAGTTAGATAGTACGCATATACATACATGCACAAACTTATCACAGCAAGAATTTCGCTAGTCTCATATTCTAAGATCTTCACATGGTTTCACCTTGTATATCTTTTTGCATTTTATTTTGCATATCAGCAAAATTATTCTGACTGAAATTATAAAGCCAGACGAAAGTCGACACCGGTGAGATAATTGAAGGAATGCTCGTGCGAACCTTGTGGCTAGGGAAATTCTTTCATTCTGTGGTAAGTTATTTGTGAATTTTGGTATTTAGCTAATTATGCATTTTTGTAACATTATATAAAGAATTAGTTAGTTGCCACGATACAGTGAACCAAGACTTTTTAATTTTTCCTTGAGTGAGTCTGCTTGAGACATTGTAACTCCGACAGCCTTCTGGTGTACTGGTTTAAGAGCCGCTGCACCCACAACACTACTTACGGTGTAACACCCTAAGTTCTGCACAGCAATATCGAGGCAAAAGAGCCAAGATCAACATTTGGTGACCCCGACGTGATTTCTTCCGAAGAGATAATCACCACCCGCAAACACTAGTCATGAGTCTAGATGAGCTCGCAGTTCAGCAGCACAACACAGGAGAAGACATAAAGGCTATTGCTAGCAATTATGGCAAGGACACTTCATCACGAAAGAACCAAACGTATCTTGAAGTAAGGTTGACGACGCTTGATGAACTCTGGAAACAATTTGATGAAGTCGACACTGAGATTCGAAATGTGTATGGGCAAAATTGGAGCATGCCTCTTTCGCAAAGGCTTATTATGACGGCATAAAGCAAAAATACGAGAAGACAAGACGAGACATCATGGACAAGCTTACAGAGCTGAAGAAGCTAAATCCCAGTAGTACAGCCGAGGATAAGAGGAACCAGCCGACCTCAGATGACAAAAAACAAGAAACACAAGAGAAGCCAACTGGAGAAAATCCACGAGTAGAAGAACCTCGCAGTAACATCAAGACAAGCACATCTTTTGACGCCAGCAATAATATCTCCAAAATAAAGCAACGGCTGCAAACAATAATGAATGCCTTGCGCAGAATGCTCACTGGGATAACAGCTGCAACCCAGCAGCCTCAAGCACAACAGTTCTATCAACTTAAAATACGCACGGTTGAGAGATACTGGGATGATATTCAACAGTTACACTACTCAATATGGGAATCAGTTGAAGATCCCAGCGCATCAGAGTTTGAAGAATATTTCAGTCTAGAGGAGGATACACAGAAGGTCTTACTGGAGTTGCATGCTGGCTTAAGTCAGCACGCCATCGCATCCGCACCAATGGTGAACGCAACCTCAATCATGAAGCTTCCGAAAATAGTCTTACCAAAGTTCGATGGTGACTATTTGAAGTGGCGACCATTTTACGACCTCTTCAACGAAGTGGTACACAAACAAGCAATGGTCGTCTCGCAGAAAATGTGGTACTTAAAGAGCAGCTTATCGGGAGAAGCCGAAAAACTTGTGCGACATCTTACTATCTCAGATGCAAACTACACTGCTGCATGGAAGATCATTAAGGAACGTTACGAGAACATTAGATTGCTGGTAACTGCACTGTTGAACAAATTACTGTCACAAACAACAGTAACTTATGAGAGTGCGCCTGCAATTAAGGCGTTACACGACATAACGCAAGAATGCCTCCTTGGTCTAGAGAATTTAGGAATCAACACAAGCCATTGGGATCCACTGTTGTTGCACATATTGGTCAAGAAATTGGACAGAGTAACACACACGCTCTATGAGCAATCTCTCACTCAGCCCAGAGCATTGCAATAACTCAAAGGCTTCCAAAACTTCTTAGAGATGCGCTTTCAGTCTTTGGAAGCTCTAGGAAATAAGGGCAGATCAATGCAAGATCCTCATAAAAGGACAACCACATCCAGGTCTTTCACATCTGTCTCGGCTGGACCAACATGTATTCTGTGCAAAGGCAATCATCAAATCTTTGCCTGCCAGAAATTTATTCAACTAACGCCACGCAAACGCTTCGGCGTAATTAAAGATTTAAACATTTGCGTTAATTGCCTCAAGGCCGGACACAGGGCCGACACTTGTCCATCAAGAACGTGCACAAAATGCTCTAAACGACACAACACATTACTGCATATAGAGACACCTCCTCCAAGATGAACCATCTCAGTACAGCAGCCTAGCAGGAATAACTACATGACAGGTACGATGGCACAATCAGCATCAAATCAATCCACATCATTCGACGACAAACTTAAATCAATCTCGTTGACAACGAAAAGCCTTCAAGCTCCAAAGGGCTACATATTTCTTAGCACAGTCATGGTAAATCTGGTCAATAACCAGGGCAAATGCGTGGAATGCAGAGCCATATTGGATTCCGGCTCCCAGCTTAACTTCATGACGGACAAGATGGCAAAACAACTGAATCTATCTGGAGTTTCCGAGTTACTATATATTGAAGGCATTGGCCAACGCAAGCAACAATCTCAACGCAGAGTTAGCATATTACTACAGTCGAAAATAAGTGGATTTGCTGTTAGAATTGAAGCTCATGTACTTCCGAAAATCATTTCACCACAACCAGCAAAATCAATAGACACTTCAACATGGCCAGTACCACACAACATAAGATTAGCGGACCCGAACTTTAACCAGCCGTGCCCAATAGACCTCCTCATTGGTGCAGAGATCTATTACTCAATCTTGTCGGTGGGACAAATCAAATTGGGAAAAACGCTACCAACAATGCAGAATACAGTTTTCGGGTGGGCCATAGCAGGCAAAACTAATGGTGTCCCACAGAGTAAAGCAGCGTGCGGAATATGTACCGAAGATGAAGCTCTTGATCAGCAGATTGAGAAATTTTGGCGCCTGGAAGACACCGAAGGAGCCAATAAGAACAATTTCACTACAGCGGAAAGAAATTGTGAAGCACACTTCATTCAGACTACCTATAGAGACCAATACGGCCGTTTCGCTGTCAGTTTGCCTTTTGCAGATAGCCCCACAGCATTGGGGGAATCAAAGGATATCGCCTATAGACGGTTTCTGTCATTGGAACGTAAGCTTTCCAAGGACTCAGAACTCAAGACAGCATATTCCAATTTCATGGAAGAATACGCAAAGCTAGGACATATGGAGGAAGTCGACTTAACTAGAATCGAGAAGCCATACTACTTCCTTCCACATCATTGCATCGCTAAGCCTGAGAGTAGCACGACGAAACTCCGAGTGGTATTCGACGCTTCAGCCAAAACATCATCCAACATATCCCTAAATGACGTCCTACACACGGGTCCCATAGTACAAGATGAACTGTTTTCCATCCTATTGCGTTTTCTCCTGCCAAGATATGTATTTACCGCCGACATCGAGAAAATGTACCGGCAAGTCAATGTGGTACAATCTGACAGAAAATATCAATTGATTTGGTGGAGAGCTGATCCCAGCCAGAGCATCAAATGCTTTCAACTCAACACGGTCACGTATGGAACTACCAGCGCCCCATATCTGGCCACGAAATGTCTACAGAAATTAGCAGACGACCACTCCGAAAGTCACCCACTAGCTTCAAAGGTGCTGAAACATAATTTTTATGTAGACGATGTTCTCACGGGAACAAACAATCTCTCAGACGCCATTGAGACACAGCGACAATTACAATTATCATTGCACACAGCCGGCTTTAAGTTACGAAAGTGGTGCGCAAACCATCCACGCTTAATGCGTGATATAGCCCACGAAGATAAAGAAATACAGTTAGACTTTGCAAACAAGGTGGAGGAGCATATAAAAACTGTTGGTCTGATTTGGCTACCCAAGACTGACAACCTTAGCATAAAGGCGTCCTGGATCGATGGCCGACGGATTACTAAGAGAACAGCGTACTCAGACATAGCCCATTTATATGACCCGTTGGGAATAATGGCTTCAGTTGTGGTAGTAGCCAAACTATTTCTCCAGAAGTTATGGACTTTGAAGCTGGACTGGGACGCCACATTGCCCCAGGAATTATACACGTCATGGACCAAGTTTCGTGAGGGCTTGAAAACCTTGAATACCATAAGATTTCCTAGACATGTTTTCTCTCATCGAATTCCGAAGTGCACGCAAATTCACATATTCGTAGATGCATCAGAGAAAGCATATGGAGCTGCTGCATATGTGAGATCAGTTGATAAGAATGACCTCATTACAGTTCGACTACTCTGTGCGAAATCTAGAGTAGCCCCTGCAAATCAGACAACGTTACCGCGACTGGAACTGTGCGCAGCAAAACTGGGAGCTGACCTGTCTCGAAGAATCAGCACAGATTTGAGCATCGCAAATCAGGACATCTATTTATGGAGCGATTCCGAAATTGTCTTGGCTTGGATAAACTCCATGTCCTCATCGTTTCACACATTTGTGGCCAATCGAGTGGCTAGAATTCAAGATGTCAACACTTCCACCCAATGGCGCCATGTGAATTCCAAGGAGAACCCAGCCGATGTATTGTCAAGAGGCCTAGCTCCAGAGAAATTAAGCGGGTCAACATTATGGTTTTACGGTCCCATGTTTCTACACGGAGCAGAATCAATATGGCCCAATCCATAAAGAAGCAATGATACAGATTTCACAGTCGAACATAAGCGAACTGCTTTGTCAACAGTAGTCAACCCCAGCTCAACAAGTATCATAAGCGCAATCGACCATGGGAATTCATTCAGAAAGCTACAACGTGTCATGGCCTATATCTTACGCTTCATAGCTCATACGAAGAAAAAGTTTCAAGGAGAAATTAACGGGAAAGCGTTAAGCAGTGAAGAATTAGATGAAGCTCAAGCATTAATTATAAAAACAATGCAGGAGCAACCTTTCATGGAGGACATTGCAAATATAAAACGCTATGGTGAGGTGAGCAAAAACAGCTCTTTGAGCAGTCTAACTCCATTCCTGGATGACCGAGACATCCTGAGAGTTGGTGGACGATTACAAGCATCAACACTTGGGTTCGATTCTAAGCACCCTATGCTACTACCATACGGACATCAGTTCACTAAACTCCTTCTTAATGACATACATAAGGAGAACCATCATGTAGGACCACAAACTCTTCTCGCAATGGCAAGACAAAAATATTGACCACTGAAAGGAAAAATCCTGGCTCGCTCTGTTGTCCAGCATTGCGTTCATTGCACAAGAGCAAACCCAAAGATGCTATCGCAATTAATGGGAAACTTGCCCGGCGACCGTGTGCAACCCGCCAGACCATTCGTGAACTCTGGGGTCGATTTCTGCGGACCCATTTGGACGCATTTCAAAATAAGAGGAAAACGACCACAATAGAGTTACATAGCTGTTTTCTGCTGCTTCGCGACCAAGGCCACCCATCGAAAAGTTGTAAGTGATCTCACAACACTAGGATTCATTGGAGCACTCAAAAGGTTCACGGGACGACGAGGGCATTGCCGCAAGATTTATTGTGACAACGCCACGAACTTCGTGGGCGCCAGAAACCAACTCACAGAAGTACGAAAAATGCTCGAAGGTGAAGAGATGGATGGAAAAATAGCAACAACTTGCAGCACAAACGGCACTGATTTCCATCTAATCCCTCCCCGAGTCCCACACTTTGGCGGCCTATGGGAAGCAGCTGCAAAATCAGCCAAGCATCTCTTGCAGCGAACGTTAACGTCAGCTTCGCTGACCTATGAAGAATTAGAAACCACCGTCATTGAAATCGAGGCAATTTTGAATTCACGTCCGATAACACCACTATCGACGAATCCCAATGATCTAACAGCATTGACCCCAGGTCACTTGCTAATTGGGGAGCCTCTGACGAGCACAATGGACGCAACTGCAACCCCGCAACACTCAAACATCATCACCCGTTGGAAACTCGTTTCTCATCTCAAACAGGAGTTCTGGAGAAGATGGTCTAGCGAATATCTAAATCAACTACAGCAACGGTACAAATGGAAGCAACGCTGCCACAATGTCCAACCTAACACAATGGTGATTATCAAAGAAGACAATCTTCCACGCCTCAAATGGCCGCTTGGACGAATTGTGAAAACATATACAGGACCCGACAATTTGGTACGCGTCGCTGATGTACGCACTGCAAATGGGACACTACGACGCGCTATTCACAAACTAGCGCCTTTACCTATGAACGAGGATCAAGAAGAAGATGAAATCGAACCGCCCAGTTCAAACACCATAGATGATATAGAAGCACAAGGGACTGCTCGACCAGCGAGCGATCAAAGTAACCCGCATCGCAGGTCAATTTCCATTAATTCGACATCGAGTCAAACTAGGGAGACTTCTCTAACAGACACAGCTCCTAGAAAAAGGCAACGACGATCCATCGGATCAGCATTCGTTTCATTGTTCCTTGTCTGTCTCACATTCTCGACAACTAGAAGTGCACCTGTTGAAACGACCCCTTTCAAGTCGCAGCCAGGCATTTATTTTGAAGGCCTAGGCTCTACCAACATAATATCCAGCGAGTGGAACCTGGTGGCATATTACGACATGCAACCTTTCTGGAAAGAGTTCGATGCACTCGTCAACTCCAGTCGCATACTTAAAACTGTATGTGATCAAATAATTGAGAGGAATGCATGTGAACAAATTATGGAGCACCTCCAATTTCTAACTAAGGAACTCTCAGCAAATAATGAGCTATTATTACCAACAGAAAACAAAGGCAGAGCAAAAAGAGGTGCCATAAATTTCATAGGTAATATCGCGAATACCCTGTTCGGAGTGTTAGACTCTGAATATGCAGAAGCCATGTCTAAAACGATCAACGAAATCAAGCAAAACGAGAATCACTTAGTAGCCCTTATCAAGAATCAAACTTCAATCATTGATGCGACCATCAACATCATGCGGAAGAACCAAGAGACGATAGACAAGCAGTTCAGGAATTGGGAGATTCATCTCAACAAGGTTTCGGCAGAAATTAATGGCATACACCAAGACATTTATCAGGAGAAACTATCAAATGTCTTCATCACGTTGGCAATGCAAGCCATGTTGACAGCTTCAAATTTTCAAAGAATCCAAGGCGTCATCCTAGACGTACTAGTGGATACTCATAACGGAAAAATCAGTCCACAACTGATCACGCCAGATTAGATGCGTCAGGAATTAACCACAATCAAAGGTCATCTTCCTTCATCATTAAAGCTGCCACTAACAATAGATGACGTCTTGCAATTTTACAATTTAATGACAATCGAAGGAAGACCAACGGCCGAACACATCATCTTTAAACTCAGACTCCCTTTATGCACACTCGAGGATTTTGAATTGTTTAGCATCATTCCAGTTCCGACATTGATCAACAACACGTTCATAGCCATACAACCATCATTCCCATACTTGGTGGTGAATCTCCATCGAGACCAATATTACCCACTCACCGAGCATAGTCTCCAGGCATGCCGCACCATCACCAGAGGTCGACACTTATGCAAGCAACATTGTGAGATAGATTTCATCAACCACCTACCACAATCCCCCACGTGCAAAATTGTTCAAACGGGAGATGGCCCACACTGGACTCAACTGCATAATCCAAATGAATGGCTGTTTGCTTTGAAAGAAAAAACCACGATCAATGTCGTATGTGAAGACACAGTCAACCAAATGGCCATCGAAGGATCAGGCATTTTAAGACCTCAAAAGGAGTGTATCATCAAACAGCCTCTGATCACCATACGCGGCCACAATGCTTTCCCGACCAGTTCAAGGATGTCGTACATACCTACCACAAATCTAACTCAACAAGTGAAATTGGAGGGACCACGTCCTAACATATCAGACGGACCTGATTTCAAACCACAAGGGACAGAATTAGAATCCATTTAAAAACAAATTCAACAGCTCCACATCGATCTTCCAACAATTCACCCTCACGATGTTCATCAATTTGCTATTGGCTATACGGGTTTGGCATTGGTATTTGCCATTATCATCTTCATAATTTGGACTTACAAATCCCGCCTTTGTTCCCGGATTCCAACTAAGCCAACCCCACAACCGAGACGATACATCAGTCAAGCGGATTGCACCTCAGATCAAGATGAAGAAAAACAAGTTCCCGATTTCAACATAGATTTCAACAGTTGAATTCATCATTCAACGCGAGGGAGGATGTTCATTATTACATTTTCTATATTAACATAACATTAAAAAAATAGTTAGATAGTACGCATATACATACATGCACAAACTTATCACAGCAAGAATTTCGCTAGTCTCATATTCTAAGATCTTCACATGGTTTCACCTGGTATATCTTTTTGCATTTTATTTTGCATATCAGCAAAATTATTCTGACTGAAATGATAAAGCCAGACGAAAGTCGACACCGGTGAGATAATTGAAGGAATGCTGGTGCGAACTTTGTGGCTAGGGAAATTCTTTCATTCTGTGGTAAGTTATTTGTGAATTTTGGTATTTATCTAATTAGGCATTTTTGTAACATTATAAAAAGTGAATTTCAATAAAGAATTAGTTAGTTGCCACGATACAGTGAACCAAGACTTTTTAATTTTTCCTTGAGTGAGTCTGATTGAGGCATTGTAACTCCGACAGCCTTCTGGTGTACTGGTTTAAGAGCCGCTGCACCCACAACACTACTTACGGTGTAACACCCTAAGTTCTGCACAGCAATATCGAGGCAAAAGAGCCAAGATCAACATAAGGTATGGTTTGATTTCGGTCAATTCGACAGTTGAATCAGTCAATGGTATGGCAAAAGTTCTAATCCTTAATACAAATTAGGAGGACGCCGATTTGAGCCGCCCATCTCCACCAAGCTTATCGACTTCCTGAAGCAAGTCGAGCAGAAATAAGCCGGCAAATACAGGAGATGCTTGAGTGAGACATCATCAGAGCATCTCATATTCCGTGCAATTCTCCAACTTCTCCTGGTTACCAAAAAACCAGATGAGAATGGAAACAAAAAGTGGCGACTTTCGTCATATAAAGGACATTACTATTGGCGATGTGTACGCACTGCCTAATATCATCGATGTATTAGACCAGTTTGGGAAGTCGAAATATTTCACCTCACTCGACTTAGCCAGTGGATTTCACCAGGTAAAAATGGGCTCGAAGGGCAGAGGAAACTACCTTTAGCACACCCTATGGCTACTACGAATACAATTGTATGCCATTTAGTTTAATGACGCCTCTGCAACCTTTCAACGAGCCATGTACAATGTTCTATCTGATCTTCAAGGCATATATTGCTTCATATATGGATACAGTTTGATGGACCATAACTCAAGACTCATAGCAGTATTTAGCCATCTCCAAAATTTGAGCCTAAAGCTACAACCCGACAAGTGCCATTTCCTAAGAAAGGGAATCATGTATTTAGGCCCCATCATTACAGAGAATGGAGTTAAACCGGACCCAGCAAAGATTAAGTCAGTTCAGTCCTATCCCAGCCCCAAGAAGGTTTCGTCGGCTATTATTGTCGCTACATTCCCAATTTCATCCAAAAATGCCAAATCTCTTACAAATCTTTGAAAGGAAGATATACCTTTTGGCTTCGACGCTAGTTATTTGTGATGAAGCATTTTGCGAATTGCGAAATAAAGTAATTTCAGCACCAATCATATGCTACCTCGATTTCGACAGAGAATTTTTTGTCACCTCCTATGACAGTGACTACGCCATTGGAACAGTTCTTTTTAAATTTGATGGTCAACTTGAGTTCTGAATGGGACAGAGACTCGCTACTCAACAATAGAAGAAGACTTCTTAGCTATCATTTTCGCAGTTGAGCAATTCAGACCATACGTTTATGGAAGACAGTTTACTATCATATCTGAACATAAACCAATATTATGGCTCATGAATCTGAAGGATCACTCCTAAAGACTGATGAGATGGAGAATACGTCTTGAGGAATATGACTATCAAATAATCAACAAATCATGTAAGCTCAACAAAATTGCAGACGCTCTCAGCAGAGCTATTCCAGAAAACAGCACAAATCTTGCAAAACTTAAATGTTGGGAATGTGGTAATAAGGAATCAAGCCAGAGCTCAAGCGAATTCGAATGCTGCTCACGCAAGTATTACTACTCCAAATTCATCCTAAATTTTCCATCTTGCCAATGCAAGACACAGAACTTGAAAGAGTGCTGGATTCGAAGATAAAATTTCCAGATAAATTCCCATATTTACCAAATGAACCAACAGAAAAGACTCCACAACAATTATTTCAAGGATTAATGTGCCTTGCCAATCCCAAAGAGATAGACTAAACCTTGAGCAAATTTTAACTGAGATCTGCACAACACAGAAGCAAATCAGTTGAAATATCTCCGTCCTTATATTAAATATTTTTAGCCAGGTCTGCGCTAATCAGTAAATACCCATAAAACTCCATCAAGATTCGATAAAATATTTATCCGACCGTAATGATATAAAACAATTGTTTAAAAGATTTCAATTCATTACCAACGGGGAGTCATAAAGGCATTTCCCATAATACCAAAAAAATTAAAAACCCTTCAAAAGAGTGTACCTAGATATCGCAGAACCTCTCCCAGTTTCTCATTCTGGACATAAATATCTTCTTCCATTCCAAGTCAATCTCTCAAAATTCTCTAAGGCCGCATATTCCCGCATAGTCGACACTGAGTCTAAGACATTAGTGGAAGTCTTCACGACAACAGTAGTTTGTTGACATGGTATTCCAGAAAGTACCATCTTCATGTTCGCCAAAGTATCAAAATTGCTGAAGATTAAAAGGCTCAAATCTACCCCATATCACGCTCAAAAAAATGGTGCATCGGAGAGGAGTCACAGAACTTTAGCTGAATTCCTCCGATCTTATGTAGTAAAAGATCCACAAGACTGGGAGACATGGATTCCATATGTCATCTCCGTTTACATTACCACCCCTCATTTATACTCATTATACTCTACGCGAACTCCTATTCGGATTCCCAGCGGAAATCCCAAATAATTTGAAATAGTCTCATTCGTATATATTTAACAAACGGAGGAATATATGCTAATTGACTACAATCGTGAGCATTATTTTTTCAAGATATCCACATCTTTATTGCAAAATGTCATCCACTATCGTAAATACAAATGTAAAGTTAAATCAAACGTTAGAGCAAATATTGGATGCAATTATCAGAGCAAAACGCATGGCTTTTCTCCTTAAAAGATTCCCTTAATATGGATATTATTTGCAAAGAACAAGGCACAGGAAAAATATACCTCTATTCAGGTTGCTATGTGCGCGGAAAAGAATTCATCTTGCACGGAAATAACATAAAAATATCCAAATTTAATTCCCATTTCATCCAAAATACAAACATCTCCAGTATAATTGCAAATACAAGAATGACCTCCATTAACATTACGAGCAACATGGATCTACAAAACTACTACAATCCGTCCGTCTCCAGAACAGGACTTAACTCCTCTTAACCTTATAAATATTAACCATATCCATCATTATGCGCTATCATATTTAACAATGGCATAAGTGATCGCTATTCTATTTATCTACGTAGGAGAACGGATTATGCAAGATATAACACTATGTCAGCTCTAGAAAGAGTATCGGATCAATAATTTGAATGCGTTTGACACAACTTTCTGCTATGACACCACTCATTAGTAATCAAAATTTATATGTACGTATTGAAAATACAAACAAAGCTACGTGCAAACCTCATTCGTTAATATGTACCTTTGAGATAATACAATTTAGGGACAATGTCACTATGTAATGTGTACATAGAAAATAAAATTCTTTTCTATGGATTAATTGCTAATTTAAGGCAGGTTTAGAGTGACTCACTTGAAAATTGCATCATCTCGTCTAGGAATAGAAGTGCTTGGATCCCACTAAACTTAACCCCCTACTCACATACGGAAATATGCTTATAGCCTTGTATCTCACATTCGCTGAATTTCCGTCATTCTCAATTAAGTAAGTAGGTAAATATTCAGTGTCTGTGCACATATTTGGTACATATCTACATTTATTACTCGTGTGCATACTCGTATGTGACAATTTAATAAGTTCTTCCTATATTAAATTGCATTAACCTGAAAACTGTCAGGGCAAACTTGGAGACAATTTACACATGTAATTGAAGCAACAAAATTTTTAACAAAATTTGTTTCAAATCTTAATAAATGTCGAAAGTGGAAGGCTTCCACTGGAAGCCGATCTTACGATAGAAAGTTTTTTATTGTAGTCAGGAGTTTAATCTCACAAACAACTTGTCAAATCTTAAGAACAGAAAAAAAATTAAACAAGAAAGATTGGAGGAACCCGATTTTCCTATTTACTACTGAGATTCATCGAACTATCGATCGTCAAGAATTTTATTGAAGCTTTCATGGGCAATCCATGTATCTCCATACAATCTTAACGACCAACACAAAGAACATTAAGTATAGTATGCAAACATTCCATAAGGGAAAGAAACGCATTTTTTGTTGTTCTCATTAAAATACTTGCAAACATATGTACATATGTATGTGCATATGTGTATAAATATGCACGAATTCAAGCGCGAATTATAATTCCAATTAGATTTTAGTAGAAAAAAAAGGATGAACTTGGAAAAATTACAACACACTTTATGATAATCTCAATTTATTCCCGACCATCGATTACTATAAAGTTCCATACAAAACTGAATTTTAGGTTTTTATATAAAAGTTATTTATGGTTTCAGCGGAAACCGTCTAGACGTACAAAATAGAAAATTTGTGAAAAACAAAAGTATACGATTGCATATGAAACAAAGAAATTTTAGGGAAAAAGAAGTGCTTGGATACATTTAGAACATTTCAATTGTAAAGTAAAAATGAATTTTACAGACTGGGAAAAAAGCTTTCAAATAAATGAATGAAATATTGAAATTATTATGCATATTACGTTATGAAATAATTAATTATGTAATATTTTAGGATGTTTGTGGAGTTGGGAATGCAACTCGTAGAATGATATAAATGCAACCAACGGACTTGTTACTGTCGGTAGACAATGCAGAAAATTTCTAAAATTCTCAAAATATACAGCTTTTATCAGATCGCATGATATCAGATCTGATTGAGAGCAGTTCTCGTGGGAATGCTTACCTTGTCAAAACATTTAAGAGGAGTCAGTACTCAGAAAAAATTTCAATTTAGATACCAGCGAACCTATAGGTAATAAAACTTACTATACGTAGGTTTGTGTCCTGAAAGTATATAAAATTAGCCTAGGCCACAAGTCACATTAGAGACATCTAGCGTAAAAGACAGAAACCCAACATGCGACAATTTAAGACGAAAATTATAATTTGCAGTTCAAAGAAAATGAAATTTTTTAACAAGAATTAACTCTCCTAAATTTTATTTTGCACATAATTGTTAAATACACTATTTTGCTTTATACTTCTAAAACTTTCAACGAAATATTGCAATTTCTCGTCGGTGAAATATCGAGAGAAAAAACAAGTACTATTAGAGTCAAATAATTGAAAAAAGCGCGACTAAAAATGAAAAAACTCGACGTTATTTGCTAGATCTAGGCTTTATCTTTCTAAAATAGGTACAATCTAAAGAAATGAGAATACCTACTAACAGGAATTTGATTTGAAAAAAATCAATTTTTACCATTTTTTACAAGTTTCCGAGCTAATATCTCCATTCCAATACATTTCTTTTTATTTTTCTCGACCTTATTTACTAGACCTGTTCCTTACCTTTAATTTAACAAATAAATCATTATTCTGTTACAAATAGTTTCATAGAAATTCGCATTGAAAAATGTGTGAAACTTGCAAATCTTGCTACTGACTCCTCTTAAGTAGTAATCAGTGCAGTAAATTGGTAAATTTGTGAATCCAATGCGCCCAAGGATTAAATTAAAGCTTTTTTCAAAATGTAAGTTAAGGCCAATAGGTGTAATTTTCACGTTTCATAATTTAATATCGACTTTGCTAATTTGCGTGGAATTGCATAAAATTAGGCGCAATTTCTATTATTATTAGTAAAATTAATGAAATTATGCACCATAAAAACGGGAGTATCTCAAAAACGGTAGCATTTAGGTAGGTACATGGGCATAGCCAAATTAAAGGTAACATTCCGGGGTCTTTAAATCTTGTCATAAAACTGTATAGTTATCATGCATTTTGGCGGGAAAATCGTTGAAATTGAAAAATAAATTGCAAAATTATCCAATTTTTTTACTTTGACATCCTATAACTGCCGACGGAAATGGAGTAGAGAGGTGGTTGGGCATTTGTTGGAAATGGTAGAGGGTTTGCTATCACCTAAGATCACCTTCATAGGGTGTATAACAAGAAAGTTACATGGTATTAGAATAAAAAGCAGCCAAAATCACAAAACCCCCCTACCGCCCACACCGTGCATTTTCCGGATCTCCTCCCATACAATTTATTTCTCGAAATTGAGTGAGGAATCCGTGGTATAAAGGAAATGCGGTAGGTACAGGACACCCTGTATATTTACATATTATAAGAAATTTCGACATCACTGCGGAGCTTTAGCATCCGATTACAAATGTAAGCAAACATAAATGTTGAGGTTAAGGTGAAAATCGCACCAAACTAAGAGCATTGCTGCGATAAATTTTGGTATCGCACGAAACGTAGAAATAGTAAGCATGTTCAGCGACAACAACATTGCTGCAGCCAATCAGAATTCTGTCGCATGCGATAAATCGCGCTCGTGAACAAGCCCTAAAGCGAAAGAATCGATTGAATTATAAAAGCTGTGAAAAAACTCGTGAGAGTCGAAAAGAAACAAGATAATATAAATAGATTTAACATTATTTTTGAATGTGTTGTTTGTTCATTTTAATTAGACTACAAAAAGCAAAGAGAAGGAAAGGTGTGAAGATAATGGATTCCTTTCTTAACAAAAAAAAAAAATAATAATAATAATAATTGCTGGTTGAAATCTAAAATCTGCAACTGGCCATTAAAAATGCATGGGATTTGTAACTAAGGAGAAGTCGTTAAAGAAGGAAGTGAAAATCATTCAACCATGTAGGAAAACATTTTTCAGTTTAGTGCATAATAAAGAATCAATCATTATAGAATATATTCATTTCGATCACATAACTCTTCATTAGTTTCATATTCTTTTTTTTTTATGAAAAATAATTAAGAAAACAATTCAATATAATTTCATCTAAATTATCCGAATCCTTATCATCACAATTTTTCAAGTTTTCATCCTCTTCTGTGGTAGAAAGTTATTTAAAATTACAGTCTGCCGCCTTCCGTGAATTATTAGTTAAAACAACCAGAATTTAATTATATTTACTGCTTGACGAGGTAGCAAACAGAAATTTTATGGAATGAAAATTTTCCCTTTGAAATTCTAATATCGTTTTCCATTATTATCGATTATACCGATCACTGTCTTGATTTGAGGTCCTTAAAATTTGTGTAATTACCCATCCTTTTAAATGATATGCGGTATTACGAAGTAGTAGAATAAGGAAAAGTTTGAAACACATTTTCAAATTTTGAAAAAAGTCGACTTCTTCGCAATATTTGCATCATTCATATGTACATATGCATTGTAGAATGAATAGTCGGTATCAGACACCAGCATACAATTAATGCTGCGTTTCCCAAGACTATCTATATCATGGAAATTCGATGAGAAATTTGTCGTTCAATAACTAAAATTATTTCCTCAATCTGATGGCGAATCAAACGGAAAAACTTTAGCTGAGAAAACAAAAAAAAACCCCGAACGCGAGGACACCATACTTTTCTTCGAAGCATGAAAACAAATTCGTTAATACCTACCAATGGTGCTACGTCGTCGACTCATCAATGATATTATCATATTTATATGCTCTTATCACTTTAAGTAGAAGCAAATTTGTAGAAAATTACTCAGTGCCTTTCACTTGTGAAATAATTTCGTGTATATTGTACAAATTTTGAAACTTCAATTACTTTTATCTCAGAAATCTACAAGAAGGTTCTATTTCCTAAAAATTTGTAGCTTATGAATTATTCAATTCAATTCAATTAATTCAATTCAATTTTATTAAAAAATACTTTAGCAGAGTACACAAAACTTACAGTCCTTTGAAGTACAATTTAGTTGAAATTAATTAAGAGGTCAGAATAAGTAAGCTATTAGAAAATTAAAGTTAAGATTAGTGTGAAAATTACCTGACTACATAGAAATTAAGTAGTACATATATGGTATAATTATAAAATAAATTAGTGATGTTACAAATGTTAATTATACGCAGTTTAACAAACACTAAGAATTAAACAAAACTTAAGAGAAATAACTGAAAAAATAGCAGTCCATTGATAGCAACAAATTATATAGTTAATAATTTTGTCTTGAATCCACATCTCTCACATTCTGGATAGAGTACGGTAAATAAATCCAGGCTCTAGCCGCTTGAATAAAATAAGAACCCTCATTAACCACGTTAACGGGGAATTAGAATTTTACGATGGAGTGACGAATACAGGAGTTAGATGTTATTCGCAAGGCTATCAGGTTGTTCCGTATTAATGAGTTTTTGGTGGAAGCCAAGTGTCTTGCTCTGTAAGTGTATATATAGTCTTAAAGCCAGAAACGTGGTCAAATCTACGAAGACTGAAGGCGAATCTCACACAATCGTTGAAAGCAACGTTGATCCTCCGCAGACAGGTAGATTCTAATTTTGGGAGATTAGGCTCCCAAAAGTAAAATGTGGCAAAATCAGACTTTGATGAGCTTCAGTTTGGCGTTCAAATTAAGAATTTGTTCGGACAGCCAGAGCGTAGCCCAGAATAGATCTTTCAAAGGATCGATCTAATATGACCACAAAATTTCATATTTGCATTGAGCCTAATTCCAAGATTTGTGACTTCATTAATATATGTTAAAGCTTATTCCCGAGAAATATGGAGAGACAGGTCTGGTCAAAGTACCACCACTCAAAATAAGACATTGAGATTTTTCAGGATTAAGGATTAGGTCATTCGCTAGAGACCAGTCATACATTCTCGCAGGATCCTCATTGACGCGCTTCAAGCAAGCCTCGAATTACCCAAACGATCCGCTACTGTATAACTGGACATCGTCTCCGTACAAGTACAAATAACTTTTGGTGAAACAAAAAATAAAAAAAATCCTACAAATTTCCCTTGTAGAATACAACGACAATTTTGTAGCACAGAAATTTTGTGGAACTAAAAATATCAGTTTTACTACATTTTGTTTTTTAAATAACTTGTAAATCACAATTTTTTCGAGAAATAGGCCATAAGAGGTTCGCTCACCTTTATCAATACCATCAAGAAAGTTAAAGTTTTGCCTTTTTAGTATAGTGCTTACCGTGTGAGAGTTCCTATTTGCTGCTGATTTTTGGGACGGAAGCGTTCCCTATCGTTGAACGTAAAATAAGTGTGAAACAAGTGTTTTTGCCTAATCATGTTAAAATAACTCTTCTAACCAGTTGCGACGACGCCTTCTTTGCATGGCAAGAAATGAAAAATTCACGAGTAGCAAGATGCAAAGGCTTGGAGAATTTGCCGGGGGGGGGGGGGGTGGGGGGGTGCTGGATGGCATAAGCTTTTTTTTTATATCAAATAAATACACAACCCACTTTTATATTATCTTTTAATATTTTTAAACTGGACTTGAATTAAAAATTCAATAACTGAACCCTTAATGAGTAATACTATTCATCCCGGAGAAACCATGTAGGTCACATACTTATAAAATAAAATGCAGTAGGTACAGTTCATATATCTGTTTAAATACATTCTAAGAATATTTTTATTACCACTTAACCAATCCTAGTAAAAAATATGAAAGTAAGAATAAAAGCAAGTAAGAAAGCTAGAATTAGTCTAAGCTAATTCTTATGATACCCTAGATGAATGCCCCTATGTAATTTCATACGGTCACCCATCTGTGCAAGTTTGATTTTCGAAGCAGTTTTTCGAATATACTTCCAAAACGTTCCGTTGGGCAGTAAAAATTATTATAAACAATTTAATAGGATATTATATTCTGACCACCTTTTGTAACAAACACTCAAACTTAATTTAAGTGCTTGCTAAACGTGCGTAAGTATCTGTGAAATTGAAAAAACTTCTATTCTGATTGTAAACTTACACTGGTTTTTATTGTGCTAATACAAGAACTTAAATACAATTTTTACGCTTACATAATAAATTTTGCTATTATCGTAAGTTCACTTCATCATGTTTACCTTACAATCATTGACCCAGATTGGAGCAATGCATGCGGAAATATTTTCTTGAAATATTTATATGAATGATGTAAGAACATGAGCAAGTGAACTTACGTATGATTATATGTTGACCAAAAAAGTAAACAAATTTTGTGCAATTGGAAAGCAATTAAAAATAGTATTGAAAGAAGAACGTGAACAAGCAACAAAATTATTTTTTGTTGAGGTAAGAGCCGCCAGATGCCAATACAGGTACCAATACACGATTGAATCGCTGTTCTATTGAAGGTTGTGGTGATGGTTGTCTTTCTTGCTTGGGTTCTGTTTGTGCTTTGGAACATCCAGTGTAACAGGATTGAGAGATCGTTTTGAGGGTGGACCAGGACTTCCAGATGAGAATGGCCAGGAAAAAATTGAATGCGGATGATATTGATGTGGTTTAGTAGAATATCAGAGTTTTGTGTATGATAGCTGGATCTATCTTGTGCTCCTTCATATACTGCAAGATTTGTTCGATTGGGTGAATCAAAACTCCTGGTTGCAGCAATACTGGTGATTTATTAAAGTTGGAAATGTTTAATCATAGGGGAACTTCCTTTAAGTGTCTGGAGATGACCTGTATTGTTTGATTTAATTTAGTTTTTAAAGTTATCTCTCTTGTTTTCAGATAAAAGTAATCAGCAGTGTTTATAATTCCCGTGATATTCAGAAGTAATTCCTTTCTAGCTACCTTGCAGAATATGGAGGCGACCTAAGTTTCACTAATCATGAATAACCAAGTATTTTTCATCACCAAGGCCTTCCAAACTCTACCAGTCAGCTTGAACTGACGCATCTCAATATGGTCTTCGGATATCGATCATAAATTTCATCAGTTACACAATATGGACTATTTTCGATGCTGTGTACTATGCCTGGGCTACAGAGGAACACGTGACTGGTTACAGTAATGCAACTTTTCAATTCCCTTTCTTCTAGTTTGAAATATGTTTGATGGGTATAATCAACGGCAAGGGTGGAAGATTTTATGTCGGCCACTCCGAATTCATTCCCTTTTATTATATGTGGAGTTGGTGTTATATATGTATCAGATCGTACATGTTTGGTTCAACAATATTTAAGTAGCCATATCCGTTCCTGTAGTATTGTTAATATGAGGAAGTTGCAACCAATATTCTGAGATAATTTTTGAATAACAGTTTGGATTTCGTGTAAAGAAAATATTTAAGAGAGTCCGTGATTATGCATGGCATTCAACCAGTAAACATACTTCTCCTGGAGCTCGTCGTAGTATTCTTCAGCACTTATGTATGCGGCTATCACTTCAATGCTGAGCCTATTGTGATCTGCTGCCGAGTATCCTGTAGCCATTTCGTTAATTGAAGAAATGGCTCCAACCAATCTGGCATCAAAATGCTTCAATTTATCTAGTATGATAAAATTGGACTGATTAACCTTCGCGTTGAGGAGCGGCATTTGTTCGTTTGTTGAAAGTAAGAGATTTTGTTGATTGTGTTCTAATGCGTCAATATTTGCATAAGCTTCCTCCTTGATGCCAAATATACCGGTGTGTATTCTACCAACAAGACCTCTTTTACTTCCATTCCTTGGTTCTATAAATTGGATGTCATCTATTGATTTTAAAAGGTTCTTCCTTCTTGTGGATAAGTGTCTGAATAGCTCTGAGCAGCGCGTGATTTCAGTGAGCTTTTCAGTCTTGACACACATTTCCTGGATTTGTTTCCAAGTGGAGTTAATATTTTTCTGACCATCAAAAATGTCAACCATTCATTGGAAGTGACACCTGCAGCCGAAGATTTCCTCGTTTTATTTTGGCTCTGCCTAGGTTCTGTATGTAGAGGCCGGACTTGGCCTGTATGGTTTCATAGAATTGTGCAAATGATACAGTCAGCCAATAAAGTATTAGCAAGGTGGAATGTAAGAATCTTGAAGCCCAGATACATGGTGCGATTTTCATTCTCTTGATATGTCGAGCTGTAGGTTCGTCTGAAATGACCCCATTTTTGTGGATTTCTTGAGAGTTTTCAGTGCTGTAAATGTTTTGAGGCCGGAATCTTCATTGTCAGATTTATGTATGCTCTTTGCAATCGACACAATTTGTTAAGTGGCCGTTTCTTGATAACGTTTCTATATTGTACAGAAACTACTCGTACTATTCCGTCTTCGCCGGGATGAAGCAGTATGATTCGTCCAAATGGCCACTTCTGTGCGAGCAAGATATCTTCCTTTACTAGAACCAACTCGCCGATAGATGGATTCTTTTTGTCTGTTCTCCATTTGCTTGTTTGTTGTAATAGTGCTAGATATTCCTCCGAACATCTCTTCTAAATGTCCTCGTATAATTTTGTGACCAGCTTCCATCTTTGGTGGATTTCTGTTCACTGAATATCTGGTTCAGGTGGTGCTAGCAGAGGCCTTCCGATTAGGAAATGACCTGGAGTTAATGGTTCTAGATCTGTGGGATCGCTTGAATTTTATCCGATTGTCCTTGAATTCAAGCAAGCCTGAATTTGATGTAATACGATGGTAAATTCCTCATATGTTAGCAAGGTGTCTCCCAGCACTTAACGGACTTAGCGCCATCCTCCCACAGACCTCCAAAATGTGAGCTGGCTGGAGGTATAAACTTCCACTCTATCCCATTATTGGCTGTAATCTTTGCTCCTCGTTGGGAGGAGCTGGAAACTGCAAGTTGCAGGTCTTTATCTAGCCTGTTTTTAGCACCAACAATTTTTTTTCCATTGTCGCTAAATACTTGCTTGCAATTTCCCCGCCGCGCAACAAACCTTCTATAGGCAGCGAGGAATGGGTCTCTGGTTAAATCGCTTACTAATTCTAAGTGAATTGCCTTTGTTACCATACAGATGAAGAGTGCCATGTATCCTTTGTTTTAGTGCCTCTTTCTTTAGACATCTTGGTTATAAATGGTCCGGCATAATCTATTCCGCAGTGAGAAAATGGTGGTGATGGGGTTATGCGAACAGCTGGTATATTACCAATTACTTGCTGCGTGCTTCCTTGGCGGTGTCTGACACACTTGATGCATTTGTGGATTCTTACTTGTACTATTCATTTGACATCGATTATTCAGGATCATGCCTTTAAGAAGTTTAATGTAAGTTGCGTTCCTCTGTGTAGGGTTTTATGGTGAGAATGATCAAAAATTATACTGTTGATATGGTGGTTTGGTGGAAAGAGTATCTGATGTTTTGTATTCATTGAAAGGTCAGCGTTTTCCAGTCTTCCCCGACTCGTAAAATACCATCCTTATCTATCTACGTTTACCTGGTTTAAGAAGGCAGGCGTAATGTATTCATGCTTCATATTTTTGTGCATGTTATGTACCTTCCTGGGAATGATTAGAGAAGCCAGAGGTAATTCATTCATGTTGTGTATACCTTACGTTGAACTGGTTTGGGAAAGCAGGCATAATGTATTGATGCGTCGTATTTTTGAACAAACAATATACCTTCTAGGGAATACTTAGAAAAGGCAAATTTAATGAGTAAATATATGCATTCGTGTTGTTATCGAAAAGAAATAGAAATTTGTGTGGCTATATTTGCAGAGGCTAGATCGAGGGAGTGCGTGCAGGTCGAAAATGAGTCATATAGTTTTATTGTTTTTCAAAGAACTATGAAGGAAGGAAAGTACATGCAGATGGAAAACATTCTGATTTATGCATTATTTTAGAAGAAGTGGATTATTTTCATTTAAGTGCAAGATACGAATAAGTGAAGACCCGTTTATTTTCCACAACTTTCTAAGAAAGCAGGAAAAGTTCTTCCCTTTACCTCTCAGTGAAAACGTGATGAGTGCTTCCTTCCACCCTCCTGACGGTATAAATTTAAAGTTTTTTTCAGCTATCCAGGAAACTCGTGCTTTATGGTTCCATACACTTTTCTGAAATGGCAGAATAAATGCTGAATTTAAAAGTGATACTTCTTTTCACCTTGCGAAGAATTTAAAAGTAATGCTTTTTCCCACCATCAAAAGAATTAATAAGTAATGGCTGCTTTGATCTTCCAAAGACTAAATAAGGAAGGTTTCCACTCACCTTACAGGTCATGCAGGGGTAAGGTATATAGCCACCTTATATACCTTCTTATCGTAGGACATCAATGCTTTAAAAGAAATGATCTGGGTATCAGAGCGTATTGCTTCCATACCTTCCATAGACTGTTTTCGGAATGCATCCGAAATGTTTTTGTTTCCCGCTGGGTAATGAATCTTCGGCAGTATGCAGTAATTCTTACTTGCTTGGTGTAGGTTGAGAATGTAAATATATTCTCTGTTGAGAAAGTTGTGTTGAAGACCTTGATCTGTTTCTTTTCTTTTTCATTTGTCTCTATATTTAGCTTATTTGTTTGCCAAGTTTCCGCAGGTTGGCCTAGCCAAAGTAGACCTCTCCACCGTATCGTCTGTGAAGCGATTTTCTTCGGACTTATTCCTCTGGAAGCTATATCGGCGGGATTTTCTGGAGAGGCTATGTGTCTCCATATTGTTTGTCAACTAGGCTCTGTATTTCGCTCACTCGGTTCGACACAAATGAATGCCAGATGTTTGGGTTTTTAGCTATTCAAGTCAGTGCTATCTCAAAATCGCACCAAGAAAAATCTGAGATGACTTTATTGCTACAGTCTCAATGGTTGATTTGAGCAGTTGAGCTAGGAGTAATGCATCACAGAGCTCTAATCGTGGTAATTGATCTTCTGCTTCAATGGTGCTACATTGGCTTTCGCAGCTAGCAATTTAGTATATGTATTTTACCAAAAGCATCAATTGTTCTTGTATACACTTCTGCGGCATATTGGCACATTGGTTTGCAATTGTATTCAAAACTGAAACTTGTCTTGTTTGGGATTCCAATGTATTCTCAGAGCTTTAGTTGTTTCATCTTTTCCAATTTGTAATATTCCCTTCTCCACCATGCTCTCTGGAAGGTCCTCTAATAGCGCTTCGTTATTTGAAGTCCATTTACTCAGATTAAATCCCTCCATGTTAAATAAAGATGTTATTTGTTTTTGTAGTACATGAGCTTCAGCTTTTGTATCAGCTCCTGACAGCATGTCGTCTACGTAAAGGTCTTCATTGAGCACCTTTTTGGCCAAAGCTAGCTGGTCACCTTCGTCTTTGGCTAATTGTTTTAATGTTTGGACTGCAAGAAATGTGGCTGGGACTGTGCCATGAGTGACGGTATTTAGAATAAATTCGTGATTGGGTTCTGGTGGTAGCTTCCTCCAGAGTATTCGTCGGTAGTTCCTCTCGTTTTCTGTGATCTTGATCTGTCAAAACATTTTCTGTATATCAGCAGTGAAAACGTAACGATATTTTCTCCATTTTAGGAGGATTTGATTCAGCTCTTGTTGAACTTATTGTCCTTTATACAGCAAGTAATTAAGGCTTAATTCAGAATCTGTGTTGGATGAAGCATCGAATACTACACGCAATTTTGTAGTCGTGCTGTTTCTTTTAAATAGTGCATGATGAGGTAAATAGTATGTTATGGACTTCTCACCTGTGTAAGCTCCAGCGGGGCTCATGTGATTTTAAGAGAGACACTCAATAGGGAAAGCATTGTAAGCAGCTATTTCCTCAGGAGATTTCTGAAGTTTTTTTTCTATTTGCAAGAGACGAGCAACGCCAGTTAAGACACAGTCCTAATTTTCCCACGTTATCTCTAAATGATAGGCGGACAATAATCTCTTTGGTGTGTCGTCTTAAAATGTTCTGTGCAATGATCAGTAGCTTCATTGGATGTGGCGCTGTTTTCTATCCCCAAAAACTGTTCAAAGTTTTCGTCCATTTCTGCTAGAGAGGAAAAGCTTGAAACTGTGTTGGTTCTCCGGTTACTTCTGGGGATACTTCCTAATAAGATCCAACCTAACTTTGTGTTTTGAGCTGCTGGCTGCTTTTCTTTAAGCCTATTTAACAATATACTGGCATAAACATCTACGCCTAGTCATGTTGTTTCCTTTTTTTTTGCAATAAAATAGGATTTGTTGGTTTTGCATTTCTCAGATTTGTTGTCAGCTATGCAGTTGATACAAAGACACCTTTTTGCGATGTATGCTTGACGATCATGTACGCTCATCTCTTTGAATTCTATACATTGATAAATGATATGACCTTTGTTGCAGAAGATGCATGATCGTTGTCGTGTGGTATTGAAAGATTTCTTCTTGTTGGTGTTAAATGCTTCTGGTTTTATGTGTTTAGTACTCTTGATGCAGTCTAGGATTTGATAGCGCTTATCTAAAAAATTTAGCAATTCAGGCGTAGATGGTATCTCCCATGGGCTCGCAAGGCTCTCTTCAAACAGTTGTATACTTTTTGCATCAAGTTTTCCGATTGCAATGCAGACAATCATAGGACCCCATTCTTCTGTGTGACAGTTTAGATCTTTTAACGCTTCTAGGCATTCTCTTATTATGTCATAGAGCGCTATAATATCTTCTTGAGATTTGTATTCAACCTTCTTTTCATCCATGATTATTATTAATATATTCTGTTATATGATCTTCCTGTTATTCTTAAACATTAATTGGATTATCTTTATGGCAGTTTTATAGTTCTTATTATTCAATTGTAGATGACTTATTACTTATCTTGCATCGACTTCTAGATGGTATAGAAAGTATTGCATCTTCTCAACTTCGCTTAGATAGGGGTTGTAGTCTGTAACCTGCATGGAAATATCGCTGATAGATTTCCATTGCTTGTAGCTTCCACTGAATCTTGCAATTTTAATTGGTGGCAGTTTTGGAAAGTTATTCTGTCTGTTGTCTGCCAAATATGGATTGGTATATATCTGGTATCGTGTGGGATTCCACAAGTCACTCTGAGCAGTGCTTTCCTGAGTAGCAGTACTACGAAGTGTGCAAGATGGTGCAGAGGATATAGGTTGTCTGGTATCCTGCCCTGGCGCAGAATGTGCTGAGGTTGTTGTGCTTGTTTGGTTAGTAAGTAGTTGTAGTGGTTACTGGAATTAGATTTATTCCATAGCTTTCTAGCAAGCTGAGAATTTCATTGGGTTTGTCTTTAGTTTTTCCATATCGATCTTCAGTGAAGTAAAGATGTTATTTAGGAAATAACTCTTTTACTCGTTTGGTAAAGTCATCCCAAAGTGTCTTCAGATCTCCTTTTTTTTATTATGTATTCCTCAGTTTTTTGAGCAGGTCCATCTTTTCCGATGTTCCTTAACAGGTCATGAATGAATTTAGCCAATTGCCTATGGCCTTTCAAAATAAGTTCTTGAGCCATATATGTGCACCGTGCTACTTTGTGCTGAGGCCTACCGTGCGGCTGAATTTATGATGAAAGTGCGTGTACCTAGCGTAGCCTAGCGCGTATATGACTTAGTATGCAGATTTTTATTAGTACCTTGGTATGCTATAAGACTACGGGCTGTAGTCTCAAGCCTCTCCTAGCCTAAAGGGCGGATCATAACCTTCACGTGGTCCACTACGGTCACTTATTTAATAGGTGCTAATATGATTAAGCCCGAACGGAGTTACCAGTAACGTTTAAGGATCTGCATGCAAGGTCCACTGGGAGTATACATGATCGTACGAACATGATATATGAAAGCCATACCAATTGGGTAGCAATATTTGCCTCATCATTGGGAAGGCCCCCTTGTGGGAGCTTCGTAGTGGCTGGTGGTAGCCCATATGCGGGCAGAGAGAGATTGTGTGAGTCTGCATGACTTAGGCGAACATTCTTCTCTAAACAGAGTAGTTTGTTCTTTTGACAAAATTGCATACTGCGTCCGTGAATTTGAGGGATGGTCGCTTATTATTGTATGCTTAGAGGATTGGCTCTCGGCGTGGAGTTGCACTAAATCAACTGGGTGCCGTGACTCACAGATCGGAAAAGATTTTAGATAGGTCTCGCTTCGACCAGTAAGTCCAATGTCAAGCATGCACTGACATAAACTGGTACTCCTGAGACAGAATATAATTTATTCTGCCTCTTGAGGGCGTTGATTGTCGCTTGTCTACTAATCCGTGCATTTAGAGTGCCGTGAGATTAAGCCATACTTGGCAGATGCTCACGTAAAACCATAGGAACTTTCTGTACAACAATACTCAAACTTGATTTGGGAACTGCCGTTTTCCCTGGTGATTGCTGAAGATGCTTGTATAACAACACTTAAACTTAATTTGAGAACTGCTATATGAAGAATAATTCTGAAGATGATTGTAGTATCTATACAGCAATACTCAAACATAATTTGAGAATTGCTGTTTGTATGTAGCGGCTGTGTTATCAATCGACTGCTGTTTGAAGGTAGTGGCTGTATGTTGCTTGTGAACTTGCGCTTACCACTGGTGGAGGCGTAGATACTCACTTTGTAGAGGCGTTAGTTTCACTTCTTTAGAGGGAAGGACCAAGTAACAAACACTCAACACTTAATTTAATTCAGTTCTCTAAGTGTATGCGTACTCGAGTTATTGTGCGGACCGACAGACAGACGGACACGCAAAAATCAAAATAAATTTTAAAATTATGCGTGGTGTACAATCCATTTTACTTTAACTTAGTATACTCTATGATTTCGTCTAGGGTATAACAAGCTAATGATCTCAGGCCAGGAGTTAGTTATTATTATATATGTTCTTTAAATTAACAAGGAAATAGTTTCTTTTTGTGAGATACTTCTGCAAGGCAAAGGACATATTTATGAATTTGCATCCATAATTTTGCTATTGAGTATTCGCGTACGCTCACGATCTTGCGATTTTGGAAAAATTGTAAGTCTATTTCCAGTGTGGAAGAAGATCTTCATCACCATTGGAAAAGGATGCTGCAACTGCAGTAAATCTATTAATATTTTTCTTTTAATAACATTTCCTTATATCTGAACATATAAATAAAAAAATAATATATATATACATTTGTATGCATATTGGGTTATAATATAATATATACACTAATAATTATGTATGCATAGGTATAGGTACACGGTTAGAAATCTTGATGTAAATATTGTACATGAAAAATATATATATATAAATCGTTACAAAAGTTAATATAAACTTTACACATTTTCTGTTAAAGATTTCTATATCAATAGAGTATAAAATTACTACCATGAATTATAAGCGGAACTAATCCATTTTATATATTACTTTTATACGTAATTCCCTATTATCTTCATCTATTATGTTTCATATAAATTTTATAATAACTGGTATTCAATTAGTATTAATTTTATGTATAAATTAATAAAACATCATTATGTAGTAAAATTTTTTATTGCAGTAATTTAAATACTAAATCTAATTCTTCTAGTCTTAAGAGGTATGATATGTCCATTCAGTATAATCATATATTGCATTATATACTACTTAGAACTTCCTTCAGCCGCTATATATGGTGCTCTGGCCCCTCTACAGTAGGTATACTCCGCAGATGTAAGCCCTGGTTAATAAACTAAGTTTAAATATTTTAAAATCAAAAGACAAAATAAATTAGAAACCTTTTTAGCTCAACAATGTCGTTGAGAATCCTTTCTGAAGGGCCTTTTCTTTTACTTATTTGTCGGCTTATCCTTGTTTTCTTCTTCAATCTTTTTCTTTGTTTACCCTGTCGTTTTTTAATTATATGATATTATATGATTTAAAACAGTCCATGTGCTTCCACTTCACTTTTTAATTAGTTTAAATAGGATGTTTTTAGAATAGCAGTTAAAACTCTACTAACTGATGAGTTAATAACTAAATAGCATAAAGAATGTATACCAAAGAAAGAACCGTTATTTCTTTCAAAGAAATTGTACACACTTTTAAATTTTGAAGAATTTTTGCCAGATATATAGCCTAGGTAGTATAAAATTTTATTCCAAAGACGTATAAAGAACACGTCGAAATCCTAGCTGAATATGATATTTATAACAAAATCTTATAAAGTATATACCATCAAAATATAAATAAAGTAAGTTATATGCGTATTTGATAGAGTTTATAGTTTCCAATATAAATTCTACAACATTTTCGGATATATTTTATTTTATACATATGTGCATAGAAACTGTTTTTGTAGGAAATTTCGTATTAGCGTTAGACTGGCATTGTATACAAATGATGTATATATTCGACTTTATGACTTTCTATATGAAATTTGGCATAGAAAGACTTAATATTAAAAGGTATATACATTATTTTTATCTTTAACACCAAGATTTCTAACCGTCTAGATGTATATATGTATGTATAGATATTATATACATATATATTTATGCATAACAATTAATTTTCTACATACATACATATATATAATTGTGTGTGATACCTATGCACATAAGTATATATAATATGTATTATGGGTGAAACCGAATAGAGTGTTCATGGTTGTGAGGCACAATTGCACTCATGAATGGTCTTCTTTTTCGTATTACCTACAGGTTTCCTTATTTCGGTATAATTTTGTGATTTTTTTAAGATTTTGGTAAACTACAGATTTTCAAGGTTTATCGCAGATACATCGGTTAAATTTGTACTTTTCTTCTCATATTGAATGTCCATTACTATTAGCTCATAAGGTTTTTTTTTTGTATTAACTACTTCACAATTATGCAAAACTTATAACGCACATATGCTAAAAAAAAAAGAAAAAAATGCCTATTATATGTATTTCGAGCAATTAAGTCTAAAGCATCAGAAAATCGATCATGAATAAATATGTCATCTTGTCCAATGGTGAACTCGAACTTAAATTTTTAGAATCGGTCAGATGGAGTAGAAGAATTTTTAGAAAAAATTTTTACTTTCACGATTCAAATCAAACTATTAAATGCAAAAAGAAAAAACAACCGCGTTGTCCAGTTTTTGAAGCCTTGACCCGCCGCTTTCCGGTCGACTGCTCTTATCATTGAGCTCGTTATCGTTAGCTTATGAACAAATAGTTTTATTTTCGTGTTGGTTGTTCCAAACCTGTCCCACCTTAATCTTGAGTCAAAGATGTTAGGGACATTATTGTGTTCATAAGATCTATTGTGTTCATAAGATCTAAGAGGGCTAATTTAACTACAGTCCCAAGTTAGAGGTAAGGTTCTCTATCCTTCTCTAGTTATTTCTTCCCCTTTTATTACTCAGTTTAAGTATAGCATCTGAGGTTTTGAGGTCTTGACAAGATCACACCCAAACTCTGAACTTAAGCTGACAATAGTCTATTCTTTGTTCAGAAAATACCACGCACTTTCTGGGCTATATTAGAAGCTTTCTACAGCTTGATGCATCACAATATCATCAAGATTGCGTTACAAGCAAACAATTCGTTCGTACCAAATAATATCTGGAAACTTTTATGTAATTAAGTGTATCACAGAATTAAAAATAGCAGACTTCTAAGAGGTTTCTTCTTTTCATTTTGACGCATGAATCTAGGACCGTTATGGCGTATTTTAATGCAAGCCCTTGTCTTGATATTATTAAAGTAGTTAAGATCTGTCCCAATTTAGTTAAGAGTAGTCGGCTTAAATTGGCGTAGTCAACTTTGTTTTGTAAAAATTCTTTTAACTCGTTTGTCTTTTTGGAGCTGAGTAGAGCTTCTTTGGAAATTTGCTATTTCGTACTTCATGTATACACTAATGCAAACTATAGCCATTTTTCAAAAGGATGATTGCCAAAAAAAAAGATCCTTGCTAAACTATCATTATCAAATGAACATTTCCCAAATCATTGGAAAATTTAATAATTAAATATTTCGTACGGTCTGAAAGTCTGTCTAAAAGACGTTTGATAAAAGAACGTTTGCCCTAAAGACGTATTACAAAAAGAATTTGCTTTCTTCAAAGCTGAAAGCTTCAATGTGGAGATCTCCAGTTCTCAAGAAAAAGAAATTTTATTTAAAAGATCTGAGCAAAAATCTCCGATTATGAATATGTAATTTGTTTTTTATTTGCTATACATAAAAATTTAAACTTAAAATAAGTGTTATATACCTGAAAATGGTTGACAATGATAATTGTAAGTAATAATTATCATTGAAAAAACTGTTTAAAAAATATTTTCATAGGTAGAAACAAGCTAATCATGCTTAAAACATGGTTAGCTTATCTCCTAACAAGGCGAAGAAATTGCCATCAGCAATTTCTTCAAATTCCTTTGCAACAAATAAAAATATTTTATCACAAAACGACTTGGGAAAAATAAAAGTTTTAAATTTCAACCCAAGTCGTTTCGATAGAAAAATAGCCCCACGATAAATCTTACCTTCAGTAAGATTTGTCGTAAATACGATATGTATGTACATACATACAAACATACATATCGGGTGAAGACTGAAACGATCAAGTCTTCACCGAAAAAAGCTCTTATCAGCGAATTGTCGCGAGCTGCATACATTGTGATCGCAACAATGTATGCACGATAGCACGACGATGGTTGGATATTTATGAAAATATCAAATTTCAATTCCAACCATCGTTCGTCGCGATAATTCTGGGCATGTTTAAACATGCCCAGCGGTAAATAATTTTCTCAGGATAGGAATGCTAATTAAGCACTTTCCTATCCTGAGCAACTAGACTTGCGATTACGAAAATCCAAGTCGAGTGCAGTCGGTTTTAGGCAGTCGGTTTTCTAAGTCAGTCTAGAGTAGATGGTGTTCCGGTTTTTGTTAAAAAAGTAAGTCTAGAGTAGATTGTGTTCCGGTTTTTGTTAAAAAACAAGTCTAGAGTAGATTGTGTTCCGTTTTTTTTCGTTAAAAAAAAAAGAGGCTCTCGAGCGGTCGTCAGTGTTTGAAAAACAGAATTAAGTATATTAAATTAAACAAAAAGAAGAGGAAAATTGTGAAAGATAGGATTAGAAATAGTAAGAAAGAAAAGGAAAATTGTAATTCCAGATAAACAAAATAAATGGTGATCAGTGCAGCGAAGATTTGTGATTTTTTTTTATTCAATACGGATACCAGTGAAAACATATTCGCACACCAAGCTAACCCCACGAAAAGGAGCAGGTTTGACTGCATATAGTGGTAATCAGTGAGTACCCCTTATATAACAAATTGGCGCAGCCGGTAGGATAGTGGAAGCCTGCTTTCTAAAAGTCAAAATAGAAAGGCATAAGAGCTTTAAAACCCGCTATCCTGCGAACCTAAGGGGTTCCCTTGACGAAGCCACTCAGGCCAAGTCACCCCCAACACTCGGGTAGATACCATCTCTAGGCGCCTCTGCTCCAGGCGGGCAAGCGTTCACCCCAAATAGTGCACAGGCACCACCGAGGGATACTATCAAACACTCCAAAGAAGGAAGTGGAAAACCATCCAAAACCTCCCAGAAGGACGAGTACAGATCAGCCAGGACACAGCTCTAAAAACAGCCTGAAGCTCCAGCCAACCAGACAAACAAACGCTAGCAGTCAACGATCCGGAGTTGAAGAGGAAATCGAAGACGGCTCATAAGCCCCCTTTTCAACTAGATCCAGGGGAAGTTAAGACGGCCCAGGGCCCCCCCAGCTGCAAAAGAAAGCCGAAATCAACCGACAAAGAATTGAGAGGGAACTCGAAGGCGGTTAAAGAAACCCCCCTCTCAATTACAGCAAAGGGACCTAAGCAGGCAAGGAGCCCCCCTTTCACTGAACAGCGCATCATATGCCAGCCGACAATCCTGCTCTACCTCAGCAGGAACCAGAAACAGCAGCGAGGGAAAACTCTCCATCTTTAGCCGACGCGGGATCAACCCCAGGTGCCAATACACAGCACCCCGGTGAAGGTACATCATCCGCTGCAGGAGAAAAACCTCCACAGTTACCCCCAACAGGACCTAGACTTCGAAGCGGAACCGTTCTGCCAGGTCTGAATAGTCAAGTAAGTTTAGCTAAGTTTTTAAATAAATTATACGAGAGAGCGCGGGAATCGGATAAACTGACGATTACCCATTGTGACGCCTTAGATCACAAATTAAAAACAGAGCGTGAGACCAGACTCGTCAAGTTAAAGACCTTAAAAGAAAAAACAATACAGTTCCGAAAGGAACTAGAACAGTTTTCCGAATCTCGGCGCTCACTCAGTTTAGATCTAGGAAAGAATAAGAGTGTTAGGTTAAGTGACAGTGATAGTGATAGCGACAGTGACGGTGAAGTAGCTGAACCAACTCCCGAAGACCTGCTAATCGATTGGCTCGAAGAATCCTTAACGGAAATCAGCCCAGAAACAAGCCCAGCTAGTCCACCCAAATTTCAATTTCCAGTCAATAGACTACACATAATGGTGGATTACGCTAAAGTAGCTAAGCTCACAGCTCAACTCGTTCCCTTATTTTCGGGTGAAAGTACCCCACAATTGGGACGAGAGTTACAAACCTTCATTGGCTGTTGCAAACAAACTATGCAGTGCCTTAATAACGAAGAAAAAGTGGCTTTCATTCAGGTCCTTCCTACAAGACTCAGAGGTGACGCATACCAATTATTCGCTTCAGACGTCCCTGCTTCATTTACTGAAGTAGAGGAACGTTTAAACAGAACGTATCTTCCCCGTGAGACATATCAGGAGCTGATGAACAAACTAATTACCACCAGACAAAACCCGTTAGAATCTCTCACTGTGTTCATTACAAGATTGAAACAGTTGTTGACGATTTGCAACGAGGCAGCGACACAGAAGTATGGAGCTGAGGCAGTCCCTGCTGTGAAAACACAGCTGATGGATTTCGCCAAAAACGCTCTGAAAAGTGGAGTAACTAACCCACACCTGTGTCAATATTTGCTCACGCAGGGAGAAGGCGATTTAGAGTCACTAATTCAAAAAGCCTTGGACATGGAGAAATTACAACAAAGTGCTACATTCGTCCAGACTCCTCTGGTACAAGCTCCTCCAATGGCACCAGTAGACCCAGATTTACGAGTGAGAGCTTACTATAGAGCTCCTTACTATCAAATGCCATCAACACCTATGTTCGCATCACCTCGAGCTCCAAATCCAACCCAGTTTTCACGCAATGTGAATAACCCAGGTTCATCACAGTCACGACAAAGACCGTTTACAAACACTGATGCCAGAAACTCGGATACAGATGCACTGGTCCGTAACATCACGTGTAATTTCTGCCAGCGAAAGGGTCATACATATACAGATTGCCTTAAGCGCAAGAACACCCCTTTCTGCTCAAACTGTAAAATCTATGGACATGACGTCCGTGATTGCAGAAAAAGTCAACCGACCCAACAAATTGTTCCTCCACGCCTCTCCAACAGACCTACACAGGATCAACACAACACAAAGAGTCCTCAAGTCTTCAACATAAGACTCAAATGCACCTTTTGTGGTCGCCGAGGACATGCAGACGAAGACTGCCGCCAGAAGAAAAAATGGGAAGCCCGGAGTCAGGGAAACGACATGCAGTCGACCCAAAACTCCCCGGGTCGACTATAAACCCAACTAAAAAATTAAAAGGGTCACCTCAAGCGCCCGAATCCGGTGTCCCTACAGTGAAACTTCCACTGGACATAAGCCTTAACGGCCATACAAAACTAGTAGTGGACACTGGCGCTGAGGTTAGTATTATTAAGAAAAGAGCAATTAAAGACCTCAAGATAATTAATTCCAATGAGGCATGCACTTTACAGACCCCTTTTGGAACCGGAAAGACATTGGGAAATTGCAAGGGCAACTTCAATTTTAAAAATAAAATTCCCTGCAAGTTTCAGGTGGTAAAAAACTTGCCAGGTCTTTCCGATGACGGCCTATTAGGAAACGATTTCCTATCAAACAATTGTAATGTTGAAGGCCCAAATAAAGCACTCAAGTTTCCTTGTACGGAAACAAATCCCGAAGAGTTCACCGTGCCCTTGTCATGCAAAACGGACAAGCTGTATTCCAGAAAAGCAGTCGAAGTGAGGTCACTTGCTGAAAAGATGGAACCTAAACAGGTTAAGCTATCTACATGCAGTGTCTCCAAGGCATCTCAACAGAGTAATGCTGGCTGCCAGGTTCAACAAGAGCCGACGGAGTACGAAAAGAGCTGTCTGGGTGATCAAGAAACCAGCGATATGAGGCAGCATCTGGTTACTTTAGAGGAACCGATATGCATACCTGCTAGGTCACAAATTATCACCACAGTCCACACACACGAGTGAAGGAAGAAATGCTCTGTTTATCTAAAGAGATAGGCGACGGAGTCTTCCTGGCCAACAGTTTACTCCCTACTGGGAAAGAAACAGTGCTAGTTGCCATACTCAACATTAACAATTTCCAAGTGGTCATCAATAGTTTATTATTACAACTGCTCCCTATACATGACTACGCAGTCATCCCAATAGGAGAAGCCACTGATACACAACACGTTCTCAAGCCGAATAAATCGCAAGCGAGTAACACAAACATCAGTGAGCCTCCCAAGGCAGAACAGAAGTCAAGCAAAACTTCTTTCTCCAGAATACCTAGATATAAGTTACTAACGCGGCCCAAGAGCCCCATACAAGACGTGTGCGAGCTCAGTAAGACCCGAACAGAGGCAGCAATGCCTCCACCGTCCAATAGAGTAAATTATAAAAAAATTTTGCGGCCCAAGAGCCCTATAAAAGATGCGAGCGAGATCCAGAAGCCGATAAACAAGATGCCGAGGACTCCTCCGTCTAGTTTACCTAGATTTAAGATATATACGAGGCCAAAGAGCCCTATAACAGGTGCGTGTGAGCTCAGTAAGACCTACTCTCAGGCAAAGACGACTCCACCACCCAACCAAGTTAGTGTTAAGAAACAACAGTGGCCCAAGAGCCCTATCACAAGTGCGTGCGAGCTCAGTAAGACCTACTTAAAGGCAAAGTCGACTCCACCACTTAATAAAATTAGTATTAAGAATACAAGGTGCCCCCTGAGCCCGATAAAAGACGCGTGCGAGATCCGTAAGACCTCATTGAAGGCAAAGTTGGCTCCACCGTCAAATAGTATTAAGAGAACCAATTTTTCACGGCCTATTAGCCAAAATACGAATGCTTGCGAGTACTTGGACCAATGTAAAGTACCCCTAAATTACGGTACTCCACCAATAAAAGAGCAGGAAGCACATGCCCTGCCGACTAGTAAAGTAAGTAAAAATAATCACAAAAAAAGGTTACAACAACCTAAAACTAACATAAGCTTTTCGGAAAACACAGCTATCTTACAACACGTAAAATACTTATTTCCGGATCATGAAGATCCCACACATACTCCGCGAGTCAACAGGTTAGACCAAGAGCTCAGCCTAGACCCAAACCTAAATGCGGAAGAAAAAGCTTCGATATCCGAACTCTGCTACGAGTACAACGACATCTTCTTTCTAAAAGGTGATAAGCTCACATACACAAATGCTATCACCCACAATATCCCTTTAATACAGGATCAAGCGCCCATAAATCAAAAGGCCTACAGACTACCAGAGACCCAGAGACAAGTAATCAACGAGCAATTAAGAGAAATGCTAGAAAACGGGATAGTCCAAACTAGCAAAAGCCCTTGGAATTCACCCTTATTAGTTGTCCCCAAAAAGGCGGGACCCGATGGTGAAAAAAGGTGGCGCGTCGTTGTCGATTTTCGTAAATTGAATGAAAAGACAATTGGCGATGCATTTCCGCTACCCCGAATCGAGGATATTCTTGACCAACTAGGTCATGCCAGGTACTTTACCACTCTCGATTTGGCCAACGGCTATCATCAAGTCTTAGTCGACAAAAAAGATCGACATAAGACCGCTTTTAGCACTAATTACGGGCACTACGAATTTAAGCGTATGCCATTCGGACTCAAAGGAGCTCCCGCTACATTCCAACGCCTCATGAACTTCGTTCTGACAGGCCTACAAGGCCTTGAATGTTTCGTTTATCTTGACGACATCGTCATTTACGGGAAAAACCTAAATGACCACAACGATAAACTTCGCAAAGTCTTCGACAAATTGAGAGAGAACAACCTCAAACTGCAGCCAGAGAAGTGCCAGTTCTTGAGAAGAGAAGTTGTTTACCTAGGGCACAAATGCTCTAGCGAAGGTGCATTACCAGACCCCAGCAAAACGGCCTGCGTCCAAACATTTCCTGTTCCCAGAACAGTAAGGCAAGTTCAGTCCTTTTTAGGACTCGCCAATTACTATAGGAAGTTCATTCCGGACTTCTAAAAAATCGTTCGTCCAATTACGAATTTACTCCGCAAGGACGTAAAATTCAATTGGACCGAGAAATGCCAAGAAGCATTTCAAAGCATTAAAAATGCTCTAATTTCCCCACCTCTTTTAATCTATCCAGATTTTTCTAAACCATTCAACCTCACAACGGACGCCAGTAACGAAGCTTTAGGAGCCTATCGCCTATGCAAGCCGAACGCTGAACAAAGCCGAGAGAAATTACTCCACTATTGAAAAGGAGTTATTGGCTATAGTCTGGGCCACTAGGAATTTCCGATGCTACCTCCAAGGCAGGAAATTCACGGTCTATACTGACCACAAGCCTCTCAAAGGTGTCTTTAACGTTAAAGACCCGACTTCCCGTTTGGTGAGATTTCACCACAAATTATCAGAATTCGATTATACCATCGAATATAAACCAGGGAAGTATAATACCAATGCGGATGCATTAAGCCGCATTCCACAAGTATTAACCGAAGACAATACAGGCAACACTTTAACGGTACAAGCCCAAGTCCACCACACTATGGACTCAGATGTGGAGGAAAATATTTCCCCACATAAAAAGAAAACAAAGAAACCCGCTCATTGCTTCGCCGTGACCAGAGCTCAAAACCAAAAAGCAGAAGAGGCCAATACTAGCTCCAGCGCTGAAACACCGCCCACGGCAGCGGAAGATAAAGAAACTAAACTCCCAGAGGCGGAAATACAACCCCCTGCTACGCTTGAACAAGAAATAAGTCCAGTCAAGGCACCTGAGATAATCACGAGCCCCAAGGAAGTTCAAACAATCCTAAAGGATTACCACGACTCTCCTTTCGGCGGCCATCAGGGTGTCATTAAGACTTATAAAAGAATCAGACGCAAGTATTGGTGGAGACACATGCTTAGCGATATAAAAAAGTACATAAAAAAATGCCCTAAGTGCCAAACAATGAAGGCATCGCCACAATTCAAGATGCCAATGGTAATAACGGACATCGCAGAACAACCTTTCGACAAGGTTTACCTCGATATAGTAGGTCCACTAGAAGAGACCATATCAGGTAATAAATATATCTTAACTTTTCAAGATAATCTCACCAAGTTTGTCGATTGGTATGCTATACCAAATGGAGAAGCAGTAACGGTGGCGCAAATCTTTTTCAATGAGATTGTCACGCGTTATCGCATTCCAAAGAGAATAGTCACCGATCAGGGAACTAATTTCCTGAGTGAGCTATTCAAGAAGGTCTGCAAACTGCTAAAGGTAAAGAAGTTACAAACTTCCGCATACCATCCACAGTCTAATGGAGCACTAGAACGTGCCCATAGACCATTAATCGAATATCTGCGTACAATCGTAGACGAGAATCCCAAAACATGGGATCAATTCCTACGAACCGCTGCATTCGTGTACAATAACAGTGTACACGAGGGTACTAAACTAACCCCGATGGATTGCCTTTACGGCTTCACAGCGGATGTCCCAACTAATTTAAAACGGGACCCTGAGCCCGTATATAACCACGAAAGTTATTACCATCTGCTCAAATACAGATTACAAAAATCATATGCCACGGCTCGTAAAAATCTCTTAGCCAGCAAACAACGCTCAAAGGCATATTACGACAAAACAGTCAGGCCTCTCACTTTCCACCTAGGAGACAAAGTCCTCCTCAAAAGTGAAAGCCGCAAACACAAATTGTCTCAAATCTGGGTTGGCCCATATCTGGTAATCAACGTACCTAGTCCAACAAACACTACCATAAAAATAGGCAAACGGCAGGTTGTAGTACACAACAACCGTTTAAAGCCCTATTACGAGTAGTACACTGGTACATACACCTTTAGAAAATAAGTCCCACTGAAACAAATTTTCGCCAGTTAAACCAATAACTACCTACTTAAAGGTTCCGTACTCGGGATTACTCCCTATGACTCATGAAGTCAAACTTTACCTAAATTTTATTTAAATTAATAAAAAATACGCTACGTAAATAAAACTGAACATATAACAAATAAACCCTTACTCTCTGAGTGAATTAAAATACTCTACCAATAAAATTTTTCTTGCTTGCCTTGACTTGCATCCTTCATACCTTGCCTTGAGAGTTTCGTATTCCTCTTCATGATTTACTTTTTACTCATTGTTGTAAATTAACCAATTCCCTAATTAAACTTTTGAAAGAATACAATGCTCATCTTTTGACGAGATTTAGCAGGAACCGGCTTACAGTCCTCCTATCCTGTTCTACCTCGTCTTTCTTTTAGCAAGTAAGCCCCCATTATACAAATTATCAACGATTTAATTAAGCAATACTATACCTAAATGTTATATGCTATTTAGTATAACTAACTGACTAAAGAAGCCTATCCTTCATTTTCTACAGAGCATGAAGCACATATTGGTGTTAATATGCTGCTTCCATCTGGCAATGGGACAAACTCAAACGGAAGCCTACACAATAAGTCCCCTGAACAATACAGGAATACTGTATGAGGACTTAGGAAAATTACAAGTATACCACAGTACATGGAATATACTAACGGAGATCAACCTAAGGGAACTGGACAACCAAACGCTTATGGCAGAACAGGCGGAGCACTTAGTTCACCGACTATGTTCGAATCGCTCTCAAACCGATGAGCTATGCCTGGTACAGCAAAAACACGTTCATTCTCTCTTAGAAAATATCAAGAGAAGAACAAGTGTCATTCGAGAAGTGGTTCCCAAATCAAGATCAACAAGATCCATCTTCGATGGAATAGGCAATGCAATGCACTACCTATTCGGGACCATGGACAGCACTAATGAACAAGAGGTATACAGTCGACTCGAGGAGCTCGAAACAAATACAAAAGCACTAGCCGACCTGGAAAGACAGCAGATCAGTGTAGTCAAAACTACACTACAACAAATTCAAAAGCCACTGACATCTCTGCAGGAAAGACAACGTCAAATAAATCTCCAGGTAAATAGAATGCAAAATATCACTGATGATTTACTAATGAGACAATTAAGGCAGGAGATAATTTCAAGCCTGACCTTACAAATTGTCGAGATTGAGTACAGGCAACAAGCCTTACTCGACATAATAATCTCCAGTAAAAATCACCAGTTGCATCCGCTAGTGGTGTCTCCCAAAAGTTTATTAGAGATATACCACAAGTCCCACGCTACTTGCCCAGATGCACAAAATTGTCTCTCCCTGTTATATCAGACAGCGGAAACAAAGGCTCGTATAGTCCAAGACAAATTAGTTATTAGAATACAACTTCCGATTTTCAATTTACCACGAATGAAGTTGTATAGGATACATAGTTTCCCTATCCATGTTAATAAAAAACAATCATTGGTACCCGAAATACAGTACTCGCACGTAGCGCACCAGGTACAGACACAGGATATTCTATTATTAAAAACACAAGATCTTAAAATCTTCAAAAAGATCACTCAAGCTTCCAAAGAGGACACTTACATCGCTAAGCTAGGCATTCCTGTAACAAAGGCAACTCTGTCCAAAGAATGCGTAGTGAAGCTGCTCTTTAATCCACTAAAGGAAGAGCCACAGTGTCAATTCAGAGCACAAATACCTCCCAGAGACCTACTTATTAAACTAAGTAAACCAAATTCTTGGATATTCTCGTTGATAGAACCAACAATTGTACACCTTCAGTGTACCCAACAATTCCTAACTTCAAAAATAGAAGGCCAAGGAATAATTACTATCAACCATCCCTGTCAATTACAAGTAGGATCCCAAATCCTACACTATGAGGCAGAGAATATCCAGCAATTGAGTCTCAAACAACCCAACTACTTCCCAAATATCGCTCCATTAGAGCAAATGGTAGAAAAATACCTCAATGAAACCAAAGAAAAGGTACAGTCTGACAAAATACAAACAGAACTATACTCAGGAGACGACACTAATAGCATCATCCTAGAAGACACCCATTCATTAACAGAGCTGGACGAAAAATTAGCTAAACTAGTTACTACTATAAACCACCATCCTACACATGTACTAGCTACAACATCAGTGTCCTTAACTGGTGTTGTCTTCACATGTATGGTGCTGTACCTGGTCGCCAAATGGCTAGTCCCATTCATTAAAAATTATCGTCTACGTAAAACTGAAAAAACCCTAGAGGCGGAGGAACAAATCAAACAAATCGAAATAATCGACCCTACCCCTCTCAAAAGGACCCGCACCTTGCCACCTACAAGGTCGGTGCAAGTGGTATAGTGTCACCACTTCAAACGGTCACAATAACGAAGCACTATCACTGGTACTAAAATATAGACAAAACAAATGTAAGTGGTTTCTACAAACCCCACAAAAAGGGTAGTACTAATAAAAACAAAAGGGGAGAGGACATACATAAATAATTACTAAAGCCTAGATTTAAGAGAAAATAGTGTATTAAAAACATATATACATGTAGGTATATACACAAACCAAAAGGCCAGTAAAAGATATCCTCCCCCGGTAGTATTAAATAATAATAATAAACAAAAAAAAAAATATAGAACATAGAATTACAAACAACGGTAATAAATATAGAACGATAAGTCTAAACTAAAATAGAAACTAAATAACCAATAGAATGTACTGTTATACAAGTGTAACCAAAAATATACATACATAACATACAAAAAAAAACAGTAGAAATTAGGAAAAATAAGAATTAAGTAAAAAAGGAATTACGAGTAGAATAGAAATAGATAGTTAATACAATTTTAGAAAATAGGAAGATAACAAAATTTTTTTTTAGAAATAAGAAAATATGTAAAAACCAAAAACCATTGCCAAACCGAACGACCGCGCCGATCAAAAGTAAAAACAAAAGCAAAACAAAAATCCTGAAAGGGGACGGGAACATTAAATTAAAACTCACATTTTTTTTTATACAAAAAGAAACTTAATTTTAATTCCAATAATGAAAAAGAAGAAAGATAGGAAAGATACAAAAATATTTAAAAAAAAAAGACAAAGAAAATTGCCCCCAAATATCCTGATAATCAGGGTCTCCGTGGCCTCCGGGGTCGGCATGTTACTCGACATCCCAGTCTTCAGGGTCGGCAGGTTCTTCAAGATCCCAGTCTTCGGGAGTGCCAAGCAAGCCCACGGCCTCGTCATACCCTGGTGGTGACTCAAAAGAGCTCGCACCACCATCTGGTGATAAGGGAGACCCGGGAGGGGTGGCAAACAGCATACTGTAAAACGCTGCCACGGGATCCCCCTCAGAAAAGACGCAGCAGAAACAGATGCCGTATTCCCCGCTTATTATCAAAGTGCCACCTATAAGGTAAAAATAATGGTTAATAATAACCCAAAAACAATGCATACAAATGCTGCTTACCTGAGGCGGACCAGCCAGTGTTTCCATGGGGAATCAAGGGAAAATTCACCGTGTAGGAATGTCCCGGTTCAGCAGTCTCCATCCAGGACACAGCCGGGCGCTCGCCCCGTTCATGAAGCAAAAGCCGGATAGGCCCCTGCCACCCTCTAACAACGCGGGCAACACAAATCATTGTGATCCTGGACGTTAAAAAATCCGCGGGATACCACGGATCGCGACCTAACACAATCCTGAACGACATGGTGAATGAGAATTGAAAATTCACAAACCAACGATTAACCCAAAATACCTTACAATGTATCTGGCCATTAAATATAAAACCTTATCCACTCGAGATAAGATTCATGGACCAGAATCGTCTTACCATAAAACTTAAACAAAACAATAACCCTAACAAATATGTTCCATTAAGTGCCTCACCTCCCCCTGAGAATTATTCCTCTCCAAAGAATAATTCTCTTTTTCGCAGGGGGAAGGATTGTTATATACCTGAAAATGGTTGACAATGATAATTGTAAGTAATAATTATCATTGAAAAAACTGTTTAAAAAATATTTTCATAGGTAGAAACAAGCTAATCATGCTTAAAACATGGTTAGCTTATCTCCTAACAAGGCGAAGAAATTGCCATCAGCAATTTCTTCAAATTCCTTTGCAACAAATAAAAATATTTTATCACAAAACGACTTGGGAAAAATAAAAGTTTTAAATTTCAACCCAAGTCGTTTCGATAGAAAAATAGCCCCACGATAAATCTTACCTTCAGTAAGATTTGTCGTAAATACGATATGTATGTACATACATACAAACATACATATCGGGCGCATAAAATTTTACGTCGGTGAAGACTGAAACGATCAAGTCTTCACCGAAAAAAGCTCTTATCAGCGAATTGTCGCGAGCTGCATACATTGTGATCGCAACAATGTATGCACGATAGCACGACGATGGTTGGATATTTATGAAAATATCAAATTTCAATTCCAACCATCGTTCGTCGCGATAATTCTGGGCATGTTTAAACATGCCCAGCGGTAAATAATTTTCTCAGGATAGGAATGCTAATTAAGCACTTTCCTATCCTGAGCAACTAGACTTGCGATTACGAAAATCCAAGTCGAGTGCAGTCGGTTTTAGGCAGTCGGTTTTCTAAGTCAGTCTAGAGTAGATGGTGTTCCGGTTTTTGTTAAAAAAGTAAGTCTAGAGTAGATTGTGTTCCGGTTTTTGTTAAAAAACAAGTCTAGAGTAGATTGTGTTCCGTTTTTTTTCGTTAAAAAAAAAAAGAGGCTCTCGAGCGGTCGTCAGTGTTTGAAAAACAGAATTAAGTATATTAAATTAAACAAAAAGAAGAGGAAAATTGTGAAAGATAGGATTAGAAATAGTAAGAAAGAAAAGGAAAATTGTAATTCCAGATAAACAAAATAAATGGTGATCAGTGCAGCGAAGATTTGTGATTTTTTTTGATTCAATACGGATACCAGTGAAAACATATTCGCACACCAAGCTAACCCCACGAAAAGGAGCAGGTTTGACTGCATATAGTGGTAATCAGTGAGTACCCCTTATATAACATAAGTATAAATCTTAGATATGTATGACAAATCTACCTGCATGAATTATGTTTGTATTACTATTAAGAACATTTAAAAAGTAATTATAATTTACCTGAATTTGAAAAATGCCGCGCGAGTTACATCAGGATTTAACCCTGACTCAACAAAACAATTAGCTTGGGAAAATATTGAAGCGAAGTACGGAATTGCAATATGAGATTTTTGTTTTTCAAGTCAAGTCGTGAACAAACAAAAATCTCACATTTCGCTTTTATATTTTCAGACGAAATTCTTTCTCACGAAAAGTGATGATAAAGAGTTTCGTAGAGACAGTTAGATTTTATTAAGAAAAGAAATAATTAAGTTAGTTGTAAAGCAACGGTCGTTTGGCTGAAGTCAGAACCCTAAATCGCGAAGTAGAATACTTGCAAAAAGAACTCAATTTTGTATTAATAAAGATTTATTGAAAAGAAGAAGTGATTTCTTTTATTTTAATTTTTTTTATTAATAATTAAAAAGAAGAATTTAAGTGGCACAGTCGGTAGGATTGCTACCAAAAGGTTGGCAATCTAGTGATTCGAATTTACGAATTTATTTTTTCTGAGACTTATCGAAACGGAAAATGTAGTGTTTAATCGAAATTGTAAACACGGAGAAACAAGTTTCGTGCCTCAAATAAAATCAATGAATCAATTGATTGGATTATCAGTGAATTAAATAAAATTTGTGGAAGAAAACAGTTTTCAAAAAGTGTGAAAAAATTTAGCGATTGAATCGTTCGAATTATCAGTGAATTAAACAAATTTTTTTTGAGAGAAAATTTCAAAGAATTGTGTAAAAATTTTAGTGATTTTAATCTCTTATCCAAACGAAAAAATTAAAGTTTTCATAGTGGTTAAGAAACCTCTATGAGTAGAAATAGGCAAGAACGTTTCGATTTGAACCGTAGAGTAACAAATAACGAAATGGAGCAAGTTAATCCTCAAATTAGGAATATAATCGAACAACAGGAAGCACAAATCCAGGCTTTACAAGCGAGAGTTGAGCAGCTGATAATAAATCCGCCAATACAGGAAGCGCAAATACAGGACCTGCAGGCAAGAGTTGAACAGTTAGCAGCACATCCGCCAGCACAATAACAAAACAACGAATTCTCCCTAACATCAGAGCAATTTTTAAATTACATCATTAGGCTAAGGATATTCAACGGAAGATACGTATTCACTGTTCAAGAATTTATAAACTCTGTGAAACGGACAACCCAATTATGCAGAAACAACCAAGGACTCTGTAATTATTGCATCAGTATCATAATCAACGATAAAATACAAGGTGATGCTAAGAAATGTATACAACGCTTAGGAGCAAACGCAGTGAATAATTGGAACGAGGTAAAAAGTGAACTTAAGTTACATTTTCGACCAAGGAAGGATTACGTAGAACTTCTTAATGAAGGTAGAATTTTAAAAGTGAGTACCCTAAGGGAATTGTTTAATAGTATTCGAGAAATAAATTATAACCTGAATGAGTTGTACGAATTTGATGATGATAAACCAACTACATATCATCCATCCAATAATGATAGACATTTAGCTGATATTGTTAGAAATAAAATACATAATTTTATTAGAGGTAATATTCCCGAAAATGGTTCAATAATCGAAATATATAATAAATTTGATAAGTTAAAGTTGCTTGACGATGAAAATGCGGTAGATTCAAATAGTAGGAAGAATAAAACAAACCTTCATAAAATATCTAGCAACAATAGTTATAGAAATACACATAATTTCAATAATAATAATTATTCCAACAGAAATAATTTTAATGGTAATAATTACTCAAACAGAAATAGTTTCAACGGTATTAACAATTTCAATAGAAATAGCTCTAGTGGTAATAATAATGTTTCTAATAGGAACTATAATGCAAACGGTGTAAATAATAACCCCAGATATAACCAAAATTTTAGTCCAAGTAATAATCATAATAATAGTTCTGGACTATATAGAAATAATCATAGAAATAACTACAACTCAAACCAGAACAACCCTAACCCTTACTAGTCTAGACAATCAAACAATTCAGTGCAAGTTAGAAGTAACAATCTGGCTGAACCGATGGAAATAGGAAATTTCTACGAAGATGTAAATTTTCAAAACGAGCCTCGGAACTCAGAGTCCCAGTAATAGTTATAACACTAGGAAGCCAAAAGATTAGATGTTTAATAGACACTGGTTCAGCTACCAGCGTGATAAGACCAAACGTCCTAACAGAATTTTCTGAAGAAAATTCAAATGAGCCCGTCTATTATTCTACCATTAATGGAACAAATAAGATTACGAGTAAAATATTTACTACAATGCCTAAAGAATTTAAATTCATAGGTACCATAACTTGGAAAATCATTAATTTAGTGGGTAGAAATTACGATGCAATTATGGGTCAAAATTTCTTGGTACCCTTTAAAGCCAAAATAAACCTGGAATATAGATATATTGAGATAAATAATAATAAAATCTTATTTGAAGACAACAAATATCCTTTCATAATTAGCGAAATACACACATTAGACGGAATTTCAGATAATTTTATACAAAAATTAAAACTAGACCATTTAAATTGTGAAGAGAAAGACAAGATGATTAAATTGCTCAATCAAAATGAAGATCTATTTTTTAAAGAAGGCTATGAATTGACTTCAACTCATGAAATTACACATGAAATAGTTACTATTACCGACAGACCAATTTATTGTAAAATATATAGGTATCCTCAGATACACGAAAAAGAAATAGAGCGTCAAATTCATGACATGCTCGAACAAAAGATTATTAAGGAAAGTAACTCCCCGTATAATAGTCCATTATGGATTGTCCCTAAAAAGACAGATAACTCAGGCGAGAAAAAATTGAGGATTGTTATCGATTATAGAAAATTAAACGAAGTTACCATAAGCGATAAACTCCCAATCCTTAATATTGAGGGTATCTTAGACAAACTTGGAAGAGCACAATATTTCACGACGTTTGACTTAGCAAAAGGCTTTCATCAGATTTTAATGAAAGAATCTGACAGAAAGAAGACGGCATTTTCAACTCCATTTGGACACTATGAGTATCTAAGGATGCCATTTGGATTGAAGAATGCTCCATCCACCTTCCAAAGATTGATGAACTCAGTATTGAGGGAATATATAAATAAACTTTGCGTTGTATATCTAGATGATATACTAATATTCAGTACATCACCGGAAGAACATTCAACAAGTATTCGAAAAATCTTTTATAAATTAAGATCATCAGGACTTAAAATACAAATTGATAAGTGTAACTTTTTAAGTAAAGAGACCGAATACCTGGGTCATATATTGACACCGGGCGGAATAAAACCAAACTCTAATAAAATAGAAGTAATTCAAAATCTAAAGCTTCCAGCTACCCAGAAACAAATAAAGTCATTTTTAGGTATAACAGGCTATTACAGAAAGTTCGTAAGAGATTATGCAAAAATTGCACAACCTTTGGTAAAATTCCTTAAGAAGGATGCAAAAATTAATCTTAATGACCCTAGCTATATCACAGCGTTTGACAAACTCAAGGAAATTATCATTAATTATCCCATATTAAGATACCCCGATCTCAATAAAAAATTTAAATTAATAACGGATGCTAGTAACTTTAGCAATCGGAGCCGTCCTTACTCAAGATAGTCATCCCATTTGTTACGCCTCTAGAACTCTAAACGATCATGAGAAAAATTATTCAACTATCGAGAAAGAGTTACTGGCAATAGTGCGGGGAACGAAATATTTTCGACCATACCTGTTTGGTAGGGAATTCGATCTGCAAACAGATCACCAACCAATTAAGTGGCTGCAAGCAAAGCATACAGATAAAGACATTAACCCACGACTACAAAGATGGCTAATACAATTAGGCGAGTACGATATTAAGATAGACTATATAAAAGGAAAGCAGAATAAGATTGCCGACTTTTTAAGTCGAATTAACGCAGAAACCAACGAAATTATCTTATTCGAGACAAACAAACCCAAAGAAAATGAAAGCATAGGGGAAGATCTTCGAAATATAGGTAATACTGAAAATCTAGATAGTAACTCATCAGAAGAAAATTTCGAAGGCACTGATACTGAAAATTTGAGCACCAGTCCACTACATTCAATGGAAGTACAAACTGTCATTCTCAGTAGGACGATTTGAACGATCATATACCCTTGTTAGAAACTATAGTTAATAGGTTTAGAACACAAATTATCTTGGTAGAAAATAAAGAAAAGGAATTTGAACAAATCTTCAACTATAGAAAAATCTTCGTAGATAAGAAAGACTTAGAAGCGGAAACAGATGTTCTTAGGAGGTATATAGATAAAGGAAAAATTGGCATTTATTCTCAGTTGAATGATCACGAGTACAATAAGTTGCAAAAGAAATTAATAGAGCTATTTCCAAACAGAGACATCGTAAAATTTGTGAAATGTAGTTATTTTGCAAAAGACATAGAAAACGACGAGGAATTAAAGAGGCAAATATCGCTCTTTCATAAAAAACAATCTGGTCATAGTTGCGATATTTGTTCAGGGGCAAAATTCGATAGGAAGCCCATCAAAAAGAAACCGAAACACCCAAAACAATAAACGAAATTGTTCATATGGATATATATAACAACAGCAAACATAACTTTTTAAACTATATAGATAAATTTTCTAAACACGCCATTAGTCTACATTTAGAGGATAGAAATCACATAACCATACTAGAAAAGGTTAGGAAAATGATATATTAAGAGGTAAAATGAAAAAGTTAGTGTTCGACAATGAATTCAATTCACAATACATAAAAGATTTTTGCAACATAGAAAATATAGAATATCACGTCACGAAACCTAACAATCATACTGGCAACGCAGATATTGAAAGGCTTAATGGAACGATAACAGAATAAATAAGAGCACTAAATTTAGAAGGAAATCAACCTATCAGAGTGCAACTCCTTAAGGCAATAGAAATATACAATAGGTCTTATCATTCCACAATCAAAACGACACCAATATCAGTTCAAAATAAGGAAATCGATCTCAAAATTATTTATGACAGGCTAGTAAATTTTAAGGAAAAGGTAATTAGCAAAAGAAATAAAAGTAGAGAAGATTATGAGGAACATAGAGAAACCGGGTTCATTAAAAATTACAAATCCCTCAGACATAAGGAGCAGCCAAAGTTTAGAAAATATAATCTGTCCAATGTACACGAAAATAACATTAAACGCCCATTTAAATTTACAGACCAAAGCGATAATCATGGCCATAATACTTCTGATGCTACCAACAGCAACAGAACAAACCATGATAATTGAGAAAATTGAATCAAATTCCGGATACGCAGAGGTTAAATTAGGTACAGTAGAAGTAGTAAATAAATTTGATATTATACTCCACAAAATCTATCCAGAAGAATTGTTTAGTATAACCAATAATTTAGAAATTACATTTAATACTCTTAACTCAAGTAAATACCAAGCGTTGCTAGATAATCGCATAAAAAAAATTAAAAACAAAATCAAAACTCTAATACCGTATAGGCAAAAGAGAGGACTGATTAATTTTGGTGGAACTATAGCTAAATGGTTGTATGGTACAATGGATGATGAAGATAGGCAAAATATTGAACAACATTTAAATATTATTGATTCAAATAATCACAATTTGATCCAAAATATGAACCAAAAAATTAAAATTAATGACAACTTTAACAAGACATTCATGATTCTAAAAATACATAATAGACAATGATAGGGTAAAAATTTTACAAAAATTTAATGAACTAAATTCCAACGACTTTAAGCTGTATGCAGAAAGTCAAGCTTTAGAACAAATATTCAAATTAGATATTGTCGAAAAAGAGGTAGATCTATCCAGGACAACATAGCATCAGCACGACTAGGGCTATTACATCCAAACATTCTCACTGACGAAGAAATCAATTCCTACGAGATCAATTTTCAGAAGCTATCAAACACTCGTTTAGGTGTAGCTAAGTATATGAATGGATCAATAATATTCGCCATTAAAATTCATAAAAGTAACATAACATTAGATAAGAAATTGTTAGTACCGATTGCAAATTCAGAAAATAGACAAGTGGATTCAGAAATTGAAATAATTGTCATTATCAATAACCAAAGTTATACTTTTGAAGAAGGAAAATCTACGAAAGAATTAAAACTAAGTAAAAATTGTGTTTTAAATGAAAATTGTAAATTTATCAATAAGTTTAAAGATGAAATTATAGAGATAGAAAATACTATAATAATTAATAATTTAGAGTCAGGATTCCTAAATAATAGCTGTGATGAAAGGAAGATAACATTAAAAGGTAGCTATTTGATAAATATTTTCAATTGTACAATAAGAATTAATAACCGAGAGTTTAGCAATCGACAAAATGTATTTATCCAAAAGTTTGTAATACCGAAAATCGAAAATAACTCCAAAAATAGTACCGAATTATCATTTGAAGAAATTGTTTTTAATCAAGAGAAAAATTTGAAAGAAATTGTCGAACTAAAATTCACTAAACATATTTACTACTATCATGGTATAGGATCATTTACTTTAATAATTGCAATTGTATGTATTTTGGCAGTATATTTTTATTGCAAGAAAAAACCGATAAATGTAACTATAAAACAAAGGATTCAGGAGAATCCAAAATTTAAGGATGGAGGAGTTACATCAGGATTTAACCCTGACTCAACAAATAAATTAGCTTGGGAAAAATTTTTTTTTTATTAATACTTAAAAAGAAGAATTTAAGTCGCGCTCCTCATTCCATACAACATATTTACTATAGAGACACATATTTGCCATAGACCATTTTGGCAAAGATCTTTTTGGAAAACAGTTTTTTGTCTTAGTTTTCAGTTCAGAAAGCTTGCTTTTGTAAAATTTCATTTTGTGAAATGAACTTTTTGTAATACGTCTTTAGGAAAAGCGTTCTTTTATCAAACGTCTTCAGGGAAAATATCATGGAATCCTACAATTAGTTGATAGGCAATTTCTTTCGGGAAAGCAAGTTTCCCCTTTCCCAAAGATAAGCCCCAACCACACCACTAATCACTCTCAATGACGTTAATAACTTTCAATTATGTTGTAATTATATTTCAAACCATGTCTACCTTTTACGCGCAGAATGTAGGGAAAAACTAACAGGAAGACGTCCTTTAATAGTAACTACTTCTACTTCACCCTCCCTTTATGCTTGGACTCACAATTAACAAACTATGAGTTCCATGCAGTGAGCACTTTATTACTTAGAAAGTTAATAAAGCATGTTCAGCGCTTAAATATGTTGTGAAAAATGCACTCGCGTGTTTAATTTATTCTTTTTAAGTAAAATTCGGGAAAATTTTTCTTTTTGGAAAGTTTTGTGTTCGAAAAACGTAAGGGGGTGCAGGGGGAGCTAGATTCAGATACATATCTACACGCTGTAACAATTTTGTTCTGAAGTAGAGTTGAATATTGTGTAAACTACAGTTGAAGCTCCTTATGTAATTGGATTTCAATTAAATAATTCAATTTGTGGTGTTATTTTGTACTGCTGGCAGTTTTTCTGTTTTGTTTTTAACGGACAATGTCACAGAAAATTTACGAAGTATTCCAAAATGTACACATGCACTTCCATACATATATGGCACTCTTTTCAGTATTGAATTTTGATTTTTTTGATTACCTGTAGGCACTTTCCACGTAGCTATTAGGTTATGAGAAACAACAGTGGACATGATCTTTTTGATACGCAAGTTTGTGATAAATTTGGTGATATACAAATTTTTGATATACAATTTTTTGATATGAAATTTTTTGATGTTGGTGTCTTGCCAGACCGTGCTTCTAGATGAACTTTTTACTTGGAGAATGGTATATTATATCGAACCAATGATAGAGTTTTTCAAGAAAGCTAATTTTGTAGATTCTTTTGTGCGGTGAGTCCTTTCAAAAAGCTGGCTTGAGCGATTTTACATTCGTATTAAAAGAAGAAAAGACAATAATTCCTATGTTCCTTAAAAGAGGGGGGAGATAAATAAAATTCTGACTTTATGTTTGGCCGAAATAGATGCTAATAAGTATATCAGATTTCAACTACATACCTCAAGAAGTTTTTAACTTCCAAACGGCCAGAGTTTTAGTAGTCCCTTAATTATTTAATGACTTTGACGATATTGATGTTCGCAGGATATAGGTGGAATACTATTGTACTTATCCCTGAGCACCTTTTTAGATGGTTTTAAGCATTTCACTTTATTATAGTATATATATATTTAAAGACATTTTCTATAATTGATAATCTAATACTACTGATTATTTTCCGTATTATTGATCTTTCTATTGTAATTTATGTTAAATTAGTAGGAGGTTTTTTCTGTAGACATAAAATAAATGAATAAATAAATAACGTATCCGTACATGATATTACTATTTTTATACATTGTGGTACAAATTTCATTTGGTTTTTTGATCAAAATATAATGAATATTTGTTTATTAACTTTTGAATAAAGACGAAGTATTCTGCGCTTGATTAACATAATGGAGCTTATGTCAATTACAGTATGCGATTTTTGAATTATGTAGTAATACGTTGTATCCCCTCCAAACATATGGAAGGCCTAAAAGTATTTATCCGGTATCTGTGCATTGAACACATACCATCTGCATATTCAAGTGCCTCGCGAATAACCACCAAACCTGTGGTGAATGAAAAGATAGAAATCAATACTCCAATTATAAGCGCTATGCTTCGAAAAGCCCTGCGACTGTTTGTTAAGCTGGGGGAATGCAGATCGGGTAAGTCGAGTGAGTTATTTGAATTATTAGTCACTGCTTTTAGACAAGAAGGAAAAAGTCAACTTTTATGTAAGGTTTACAAAACTTTACAATCAGATGGAGCGTATTTAGAATACAAAGAAAAAACTGAAAAACTAGAACCTAGAATAAACTCTCTTTAAGTGACATCAGAGTGGCTCTAGAATCGTCAAGCGAGTGATTCCTCTGCAGGCATTTTCACGATAAAACTATATAAATACGGATACGTAAGGGAAGCTTTCAAAAAACCACTGTTGCATTCGTCTTCGAGCGCTTCTATTTCCCGCTAGACAAGCAATAGGATATTATTGATACTGAAATGGGTTTCCATCATATAGGTTTTGCAAATTATATTTGTTGCTTTCTTTCTTTCTTTTCTTAGCTAAATTACTTTTGATTGGGGAATGGTTTTCTAATAGAGGTATAATATCTACAAGTTCTAAAATCACTTTTCCCAAAATTGCTACCAAAAAGACTGTTTATAAAATAATCGAATTAAGTTGGAACTATCAAAAGGATGGTAAACTCATTCACGGGTCTATACTGGCTTTCAGTGCCCGATTCAGGAAAGTCTAAACTTTTTCTGTAAATTAAAGCGACTTGTGTTGCATCAAAAGAGAATAATTTAATTATCTTGCACTCCACACCTAACCTTTAGTTCCGCTGTTCGCCCCAGTCTGATCGTTTATGGTTGAAGAGCTCGATTCGACGATTCGATATTTTGTAGTGAAAACACTTTCGGAATCTTACACAATGCACTTATAACAAAAAATTACACTTATCCTCACACTTATTAAATTTGTAGTATTTCATCAATTTTAATTCCAATTATCAGAAAAATAATGGGTATGACTTTATGGTTATTTGGTGCATAAAATGAAATGCTCCAAGTTGGATAAACTTAAAAGTTTACCTTTAGAAGCAAAATCCTTTCTATGTCCATTGGGATGGACATATCGTCTGAAAAGGTTAAAGTAGTTTCGCGCAAATCTTTCTAGAACGGTTCGTCGGACAGTTAAAATATTAAGCAAATCCTTAACCATAAAATGTTTTCTTCCGTAATTCTAAAATTTGGTCCTTGGGGGTCGTATTTCGAGGAGGATAAGACCAAACGGTTGTCGGAACGTAGCTCTAGCTAAGTCAATGGTCCTAAAGGTTTCCAAAATAATGCGGAATAAAGAAACTAGCTAGTAGATATGGTTTCCAAAGAACACCGTAACGGAAATGCAGTCGGGCTTACTTACCACTTATGGTTTCTTTCAACACGCGACAACAAGAAACTAAAATGAATGGAAAATAAATAACACGTTTATTACTCCTTATTTTCTCCTTTATCACAATAATTCTGTGCACTATTTTTATATAAAAAAATCCAGTGGACTAAATAATACTAGGAAATATATATCGCCGAGCGAAAGTTCCAGCGCCGGACTTTTAAGTTCTTGTAATTGTTTTATGAGAAGCGCCAATTTTTAAGTTGCGTCAGGGAAAATGCTGAAGGAACGTCCACGTTGACTTGAAATACGATTACTTTTCTGAATAGTAAAGCAAATTTCATTTGGGAAGATTATTTGCGGGAAGTTTTTATTATGTTACGTTAGAAGAATTTCTGCTAGCAGATCTTATGAGAACTTATTACAAGACTGATAGGAAACTGTTACTGCTGTTACTCTTTCCGCTGCAATTGTGTTCGGATCGAACAATTCTTTTTATTATATTTTATTCCTTTATTATATTATATTTTTTACGATTGTTAATCGAGTATGTTTACGATAGGAAAGAATGGAATGAGTGCAATTTTTACAAATGCATGTGCAATTTAGGCGCCGCGCTGCCGGATTCTCTCAGAAATCGTAGCTTAAAGTTATCGTGCGAACGTACATGCAAAAATCAAAATATTTCAAGATTCCATATTTGCATATGGCCTTATAACATTTTTGTACCATAATTATTACTATCCATGTATTACAAAATTTACATATATATAATTAATGTGTCTATGGTATAAATAAACATCTCTGGTATAAATAAACAACTCGCCACTGATCGTGTAGAGACTTTCTGACTTCACAAATTATAATAGATCGATCTTTAGCAAAAGGATCTGTGATCCCCATCTGAATTTAGCTGAATTTATTAAATTTTTCAACTTATTTCAACAAATTTTGTAATATTTTTAAGTATGAGAATTTTGAGTAAAATGGATTGGACATACATGCATAATATTAAAAGTTATTTTGACTTTTGCATGTTCGGCTGTCTGTCCGTATGTCCGTCCGTCTGCTTGTCTGCCCGCACGAGAAAGCCTTCACTTCACACTTACACAGGCCTGTGTATACCCCTACTGAATACTCTTTTCTACTGACTAGTATGTACTGACAAGATTTTTGACCAGTCAGTACAGACTAGTCAATAAACTGTGAAATGTAAAATTAAGATGGCGGAAATTGAAAACAAAAGGTAGGTGCTAGTGGTAATTTGTAATTATATTTCTAATCTTCTCCCTTTTTAGTGGGAAATGACTGAGAAGAGTTTAATATACATTATAATCTTTATCTTGCAGAGAAAATGACAGATTAAGGAAGAAATCGTTAGATATGCAAATAGAAAGGGAATGTCTGCACCGCTTGACGATACTTTTATAATGAAGTGACTAGTCAATTTATCGAACTCAAATCATTTTTTGTAAGTAAATTTGACAGACCAAATCAGGAGTGCCCGTCAGATCTATTGCCTCGTGTAATCGTCGCGTTAGAAAGCTGAAATTTTGCATACGGGGGTTTAAAAAAAAAATGAAAATCTAAGTTTGTAAATGGGACAAAGCGAGTAATTAAGGGGTTGCCATACAAAAATTTCGTTTTTCACTTTTGTTTTAATTCTTTTTGACACTGCCTGAGAGCCCGTAAGGTAGAAAGCCTACATTTTGTACACTACGTTTTCATAAGAATAGTACCTAAATGAAATTTCTAAAATGGAATAAATCGGACAAGCCGTTCCTTGTGTTGTCATACAAAAATTGGAGTATTCTGCGTATACTATGAAAACGATCAGTCATCTTTATTGTGTTGAAAAGTTCTTCAGAATATATATTAGTTTTAATCCTTTTTGCTCTCAGACGAATCATGCTAGAAATAAATGCGAAAACCCACTTAAACAATTATAAACTTACGCAGTGGGGTGACTGTACAAAATAACATGCCGGCATTCATCTAGGTTTTTTACTTGTTACTTATTATATATATACGACAAGTTGTAAAGTTCTTTCAATTATTTTATATATTTTTACTAAAAACATCCAATATTAAATAGATATTGTTTCGTGAGTTTGTTTGTGTAACGGAAAATGTATAATTGTGCCAATGTTTCTCTCTCGAGTCTACCATGGGGTTGACGTAATCATTGGAAGGGCTCACTACTGCCTTGAGTTGTAATAATTATTTAGCCGCTGTGTTAGGTTTAATTATTTTTTGTAGTTTAATTGTGCTCAATTTATGTAATATTAATACTTCGGCAATCAACGTAAAGTTTGCTCATTGTTTTATCAGAATTAAAAATGTGTTTCCTTTTGTGGCTTATTCGAGTGCATTAAAATTAGATTAAATTTGAAGTTTTGTGCGTTAATTATTTTTCTCGTGGCAGCTGTCAATGCGAGAACTTTAATGCGAATTTTTACCTAAAGTGCTTATGATACTGTAATTACGAGTAATATTGTTAACGTGCGATTTGGTCAACATTTCAAATGAGAGAAATTCAAATTAGTGCTAAGTCTTTGCATATGTTTGCATATTTGTTTACGGGTTTTTCGTTAAAAGTTTCAATTCTTTTTGTAACACTTTATGTTATACTATCTGTACGTACATAGACTCATTTATTTATTTAATTTTTCTTGCTTTCATTTTACTATTCCAGCGCTGGTGGATTGTAATTGCTATAATTCCCACGTACCTCTTGCTTTTTAGGTGTAGCCGAAGAAGGCAGATATATCATCGTCACTGATGTGTGTTCCAACATCAACATGGATAAATTTTTAAGTGGCACCACTTGCCACCATATGAATGATTCTCTAAAAACCATAGTCAACGAATATTTAGTCAAGCTTTTAGTTTTGTACTTACTTTACCGTTTTAGAAAAGCGTAACTACCACTATTGCCTGCACACTTAATTAAAACATGTGTTTTAAATCCGTTATCTTAACATAATTTGGAAACCTCAAATTCTGTACTACAATATGTGGTATATAGAAGAGATATGTTTGCCTTTGTAAAGATTTATTCGCCAAATATCTAAACATATTTTAATTGAACTAAAGTACTAATATTTAAATAAAAAATACTAATTTGACAACAGTATTTAGTAACACTATAACTTTACACTTTCACAATTAAAACACACGATTTATAATGAAATGAAATATTTATGAAAGCACACTCCATTATTATTAATACGGATTTAAAGAAGAATAAATTTGGCGGTGCTCTACTGTTTTTAGATTCATACCTGCTGTAATATTATTCACCTCGCTGATTTGATTAATTGAATCCTTTACAATTTAATTCGTAATTGTATCCACTTAAACATTACGTCAATTTTTTCCCAAGTGATTACCTGCTCAAGTTTTGCAAACAGGATTAGATTAAACATACTTACATAGATGAAAAGACAGTGAATGGCTTTAAATTCGAGTTATATATTAAACTGTAGTATTGTATTGTGAAACTTATCAAAGGAGTATTACGATAATAGCTGAAACCGAAACATTTTTCGTTATCTATTAGTTATAGTAATAGCAAAAAGCAAAATCTAGAGAAATACAGCCACCCAACACGATAACGATAAAAAATGGCTTGTTTTGGGTCCGATCATTTCCGATTTGGATGAAACATTCACAGTTTGAAATACTCATCAATATCCTTACCACCCCTCTCCCGTTAGGGGGGTTAAGTGGGGTTAGAAATTCCGTAATTTTACGATGAAATGTCATTTTCAAAAAATGATATCTGAACGGAGGAACCGATGTTTCTGTTTCAAATGAAGCGTAGTGTTTTATATTTTTCATAAAAAAGTATAGCAGCATTGAACGAAAATGTTGTTAATAATTGTAGTTTTTTTCACAAAAATAGTATTATTTACTATTGAGGACTTCTAGCACTTTTTTTTTTTGTATTTTTATTAGTTTGAAGGTAGAAATCTTTTCTATCTATGCACAAAAAATTGCAAAGGGTGAGCCAATAAAAAAATTTCTATGGCAGACGATAAGATAGCAACTCAATTTGACGAGCTAACACTGATTGCATTCAATGCATTTTAATAAAGAAAGTTTAAAAATTAGTGATAAGTTAACTTTCAGTTGTTACGACGTTTTGTCAGTTTAGTGAACATTTAAATTAAGTTTTGCCTTTTCAAATCGAAAAATAAGCAACACTGCAGTCACATCATGAGCACATATACATTTATTTTTTTAATTACAGGTCAGCTCATGAAACGAGCATAGTGAGATAGTAGTCATTACATGGCACGCCATTAACGTTGATACATTGACATTTCTCTTGTAATTTGTGTTACTGGACTAAACTACGAGTTTGTGGTAAATCGGAACGCTAATCATGTACATGACAAAACCCATCGTAAATAGAAAAATGAATAGAAAGTCCATTCTGTATATATTCAAAGAGTGAATCAAAAATATTTTAGAAAACTGAAAAAGATTGACTGCTATTACTCGTACTTGGGCTACAACAGCCGCTACGCAATCTCATATATACAAACTTCTTAATGTTGCAAGACATTTGTTTAACAACCGTTGATTACTTTGCTAGATACGACCTTGGCTGCGGTGTGAGTCTGTGAGAGTTCTGCGTACCACACATATTGGACAAGACCCTCGAGAAATACTTCCCAAGGTACAAAACCCTCGAGAATACTTCACAAGCCATGAAAGAGACTCCCTCCCTAGCACATGCGTGGTCCAACGTAGTCCTTACATTTTAAAATATTTGCAGTGTTCATAAGTAAAACTGACAAAAGTTTGATTTGAATAGCTCCTCCGCCCTAAACTACTATTCACACCGAAAAATTGTGTTCTGATAATCTTAAGCTTGCGTTCTTATCTTGCGAACTGTAATAAAATGTTCATACCTTTCCTAACAAAATTATTTAAAAAAAATTATCTTAGCCAAATGACTACGAATTCTCAAACAAAAATTCTCAGCTGACTAATCATTGTAATGTCGGTGTTCCGTCATGCGATGCCGTAGGCTGGTGATATCGAATTAGCTGCCTACAGATTCGGACTCCGGCTGCACATACACACATGCACAGCTGAGAGGTATTGAGCGTAAAATGGTAAGGTTGCTTTTTAATCAAAACTATTTTATTATTTTGTTAAGGAAGGTATGTAATAAGTGCAGCCTTTGGGAAGATAAGGAACCAAGCTGTAAGTTACTAGAAGACTATTTTCCTGTATGGATAGTAGTTTGGGCTCTATAGCATTTATAAAATCAATGTTTGGTACTTTTGCATATGCATCAATATAGAACATTTTAGAGAACGGACTCCGAACGCACACATATAGGTTTCTGTTTCATGGCTTGGGAAGTGTTCTCGAGGGTTTTGCAAGGCATGAAACAAAAATTTATATGGGTGCATGCTAGTACAATTCTCTAAAATGTTTTGTATTGATTCTTATGGAAAAGTGACTGGACAATGATTATATATAACCCATAAAGCCTAAACTACTATCCACGGAGGGAAATAGTCTTTCAATAATTTTAAGCTTGCCTGCTTACATTCCCAACGGCTACATTTACTATATACCTTACTTAGCAAAATAATAAAATAGTTTTGATTAAAAAGTAGCCTTGCCATTTTACATCCAATAACTCTCAGCTGCGAAATAGTTGCAATAGTGTATGTTCGGCCGTAGTCCGTATCTTTACGCAGTTTGATTCGAATTCATCGGACCACAACACATACACATACGCAATTATTCCTCAGTTAAAAGTTTTTATTTGGGGAATCGTAGTCATTTGGTTATGATAAATTGTTTTAATTAATTTTTTTAGGAAAGATGTAAAAATTTAATTGGGGTTGGGAAGATAAGAAAGTAAGCTGCTTAAGATTATCAGAAGACTATTTTTCTGTATGAATAGTACTTTAGAGCGAAGGAGGTATTCAAATCAATCTTTTGACAGTTTTATATAAGAACACTGTGAATATTTTAGAAAGTTAGGACTATGTTAGGGCTCTCATATAGTAGTTGTAGTAGTGTGGGATTCTGGTTCATAGCTTTCGCAGGTTTTATATTGGGCCATAATAAATTAATCAGTTTTGTTATTTTAATCAATTAAGTTCATAAGTCATGAGGTCACTATAGTTGAGCTTGAAAATATCCACCAACCAGACAATGTTTCCTTTTATATCAACTTATTTTGATTTTTCCGAAATCGATAAAAATCTAGGAAGGTTTAAGTTAAGTTGAGACTTCAATATATGTATGTACATAAGTATAAAACTAGATACACAGCAGCAATGAAATCAAACTTTCCTTGCACAATATTATAATATAAATTTTGAATTATTTAGCTTAAAGGCACAATAAAAAAAATATCCCCGTATTTAAATTTCCCATCATGATTCCCGTGTCATCTATAGAACATCAGATTCACTGAATAGGTAAGTAAGCAGGTGTGAAATATTTCTAAATGGGAAAACAATGTCTCCCCGCTGGAAATAGCATTCATTTACCCTTTTTGAAACTGTCTTCAGATTACATCCCTGATGAATATCAAATTAGTTGCGGACGTGCTGAATTTGTAAAAAAACTTTAGAGTTCTACACATCAGAGTCTTATGTGTGTATGCATATACAACGGGTGTAAGTGTAAGCTTTTTAAAGTTCGCCAATATTTTTTTTTTTCGTTTGCCTGAAACACATCGCGTAAATTTGTCAACAAAATGAAAATGGTTTTAGCATTTAATAAATTTCTAACATGAATATTAATTCGGATTTATTATTTTTGATTAACAAAATAAATGTGTGCGTATGTATGTAATGAAATAAAAATCGTGGACAAAATATAGTGTGTAGATATCGACAGCCAAATTCACAAAATGAGGCACATATTTTGTGAAGAGCTTGAACAAACCTTAATAAATCTCTTCACAGCTTAAATATTTGTGCGCTAAATAGCTAAAACCAATCTGAAGCCAAGTACAAAATAATAGAATAGACTAGTAAAAGCGCGACTATTCGGTTTTTGAGCTCATAAAATGTCGATATGTGGATATTATTTGGCAGACTAATCAAGTTTTTTAAGTTAATGATGCATTTACAAGGTCTAGGTAGAAGAGAAATTTGAATGAGATAGGAGGATAGAGATATTTATAGCTGGTGAAACTCACAGTTGGTCTTTTCTAAACAAATTGAAAGGGAGGAATAAATCTTGTGTTATGCCGAATTTTGCTTAGTCGAGTCTCATCTGTACATTATTAAAGAAAATAATTTTGCTGTACTTTCCCTCGCTTAATTAAACTCAATCTGCAGCAATGATACGAACTTTTTATTTATCTTCCACATAATTCGTGATAGTTTAGTTTCAGACTCACTATTTCACTAAATAAGAGCACAAACACACTTATCTTGTATATAGTATATAAAATTCATAAATATAACAAATATTGCTGGTTAAATTTGATATATCAGTATCGGGACTTGTACTTTAATTTATAATTCCCATAAAAGTACTTAAACATTTATAGAACCTAAACTTTACTTAGATACTTTTCAATTACTTTTAAATACTCGTAATTGATTAAGTAATTAATTGCTTTGAAATATTTTGAATTCGTTTTAAGTAACAAATTCTAATACAAAAATTCAAATGGTTGGTAAAAATATTTTTGGGGGCATCTACTGAAACTTTCCTGACATACGATAAAGATACATATATGTCTAAATTTTGAATGAATTTGTAAAAGATGTTAGAGACCAAATTTTGTTTAATGAGTTCGTGTGTATTTTTACTACATTACTTAGACAGTTTTTTGGAGTATTTCCCTCAGGTGAGTGGGATCGGGACTGCAAGCTTTAGTACATGGGGTTACTAAAGGCGACTGGCTTGGCTTTCCGCAGGCTGCTGTTCTTGTGGTTGATGCGCGAGCGACTCATAAATATTGCTCACCGTTAACCAAGTTGCTGCCATTGAGCCATCCAACACGAGTATTCTTAATGCAGTATGCATACCAGTTTTCTAGGGAAGGGGTGTGAAGAAGCAAAGAGATATTTCTAAACTTTGGAGAGATATCTCTTGGCTTCTTCTCACCTCTTCCCTGGAAAACCTGTTTGCATACTGCACCGCGAATACTCATATAGTATGGCCCATTTAGCGCATAATCAGGGATGCTGTCGTCAAGAATTCGGTTGTTGCACTGACTTTCAGTGGGTTCTACATTTGTGGCGGATCCATCTGAATAAGTTCGGAAAACAAGTTCCGATGTTTGCACTCTCGAGTCTACCATGGGGTTGAGGTAATTACCTACAGGGCTCACTACTGTCTTCCTGACTGAAGTCTTTGCTATTGGACTGACAGCGAAGATATTTCTTAATATGTAAATCAAATGTCCCTTGCTTTGATGGTCAGGCAGCCTATGGCTTCCAGTGGTCCTCGGGTAACACCAAAGCTGCTGGCGTCCTTGCATGATCAATGTATTCATAACACGGTGTCCTCGTAATGCGTATCTGTGCACAATTATGAGAAATCAGAGGATGGACACACTAGAGAGGTGCGGTTCTAGATCCCCTTTTTTCCCAAAACATGTTGTTCAAAATATTTTTCCACAATTAATTAGGTGTAATAGTGGCTATGTGCCAGAAAATATATCCGGCGCAAGTCTGAAAAAAATACAGAGCTACAAAATATTCCCATCTAAGAGGAAATGCATCTGCTACAGTTTTCGCTATCAGTGAATAATTATATTAAAAACTTACAAAACACATATATCAGTATGGAAATTAAGAAAAAAGCTAGCAAAGTCCCTAATTGTACAATAATTAATCCACGAAATATGATAGTTAGTTAATCGATCCACTGCGCAATATTTTCATCTTTAAATTTATTATACTTAAGATTATCGTTAATGGTCATGCTATTTTCGCATCCATTGAATTTTTCTCTGTGCTAAACAGAAGAATTCTTCTAAATTCTTCCCTGATAGTCTAAGCTGTAGGAGATGCAGGAATTCCTAGAATTTAAATATTTTGTAGATCCGTATTTTTTTTTCGAACTTGCATCAGAGATATATTCTGGAATAGTGTTACGCCTAATTAATCATGCAATATAAATAAGTGCATAAAATTATTTTATCACGAATTAGAGCTGTGATTTCGTCCTTCAATTGTAAATTTAAAATGTGACAGTATACCACAAGCGTTTTGAACTATTATTCATTAGCAATATCTCGAAGTTGTTAAGTTCATATGTCCCCAAAATCATTACAGCTATCGTATCAGTTTTCCTAATGTATGTAATAAGAAATCAGAAAGTTGTTTTTCACTTTTCAGCTCTATTAAAGGTTGATAAATTTTCTTTTCAATTAACTTAAAGAAAAAGTTTAAGGTTGAGAAATGAATGAAATAATGAGCTACGTCCTTGCACAAAGAAAGCTTGTGTATATTCAGCATACATTAAATTTTTTCGAACCTAGATTCAGTGCAGAAAAACTGTAAGAACATACTGTAATATAGCCAAACACGTTCTTGGAACTACAAAACAAAGTATTGTAATATTCAATCAGAATTTTCTGTATCAAAATCAGTAAATAGTGCCTTCAGCACGTGACGCGAATACTTCGGAATCTTACGAAAAAATTTTATTATAACTCATTAAGATGAGAATCCTTTATAGATTTACATAAAAACATCATTTATCAAAGTTATAAAAATCTTTAGATATTTTCACATATAAACAAGGAAAAGGCATAAGTTGTATAAATTTTGGATTAATTTAAGAGGTACTTCAGTCGAACCCACCATTTGCGGCCGAAATTAGCTGAGCTTTTGTCCGATATTGCATCACAAACCAGCGATCGCACCAACGAGGGGGGGGGGGGGGGGGGGGACGTTACCAGGAATAAAATGTAATCTATATATTATTACAAAGTCCGACAAAATAAAATAAAACCTTTATATATATAATATGAGTATAATTTGCAATCATGATTGCCCGCTCAAGACTAGAGTCGAGACATAGCTGCTGAAAAGTATATTTTAAATAGTAGAAAAGCTTAGAGTAAGCTACTGAAGAATTAATTTAATTTTATTTTATTTCATTTCATTAACTTACAAAAGCAAACCCAATAATTCCTCCCATAAGCGGGAACTATTGACTATGATAATCGGCAAAAAGTAGTTAGTTGCCGTATTTAGTATTAATTTCGTGTTAGTACATCTCAATTTTTTATATTTAAATCAAGGTTCTATTTGAACGTTCCAAATAACGTTATTATTTGGTTCCGAACATTCGTATCCGAGTTTTGTTATACAGAACGATGATAAGATATAATATTTATACTGTTTTATAAATACGAAAAAGGTATAAAAACTAATTGTACATTTTTCAACTTTTTACACTAACACTATGACTAACTTTTATATTATGTGACAAAAAACAAATTTACTTATTTTTATTGTTAGTTAAGCATACAAAAATTAGAGAAATTTAGTAGCATGGTGACAAATCTCACATCTGTAAAAATAAAAAGCGTTTCAGCAGCTATCACTTATGGCCCATACAACGAAATTAGGTTTTGCTTTTTTAACAAAATATGAACTCGAAAAATATTGATTACCACTTCAGAAATGTTTTAAATATAATAAAGAAGTATTTATTGAGGTAATAATTTCATTGAAACTGCATTAAAATTTGCAAGTAGAGAAAATGTACGGTATACCGGTAGGAAGCTTATTTTGTAACTTTTTTATCAGTTTCCAACGTACAATACTCATTGACATTTCTAATCGCCACCATTTAAAAATTTGTATAGTTCTAGATTTTTTTTTTGAAACTTTATAAAAGCGGCACAAATTGTGTGTGTTGAAAATAAATAAATAAATGGGTTTCATTGTTTGTGAAATTATGATTAATTTATTAAAGAGAGAAAACAGTGGCTTTATGCCGCATGCCGAGATTTCAGCAGATAAAGCTTCAAATTCAAGACCTTCAGAAGGCACAGGACGCAATTTTAGAACCCTATTTTTCTTAGGGACACCTATGCCCCTCCCCTCTCCAAAGTCAAATCATGGGTGCGCTACTGCCTGAGATCACTGTGTAACTGTGCTGACAGTATGAATCACCGGCTGAACATGCTGAACAATTTATTGACGATTTCACATTAGTTAAGCCTTTTCTCTCCAGCTTTTCAAAGTTTGTTTATATTTTCCGCATTTCGTATAAGTAATTCTGGTGAAACAACATATTATGGTTCCCCCATTTCGTAATTTCGACAAGATAAATAAGCTTCTTTCCACAGGATCTGTCAAGTCAAATAACTCCACCAAATTCTAGTAGTGTTTCTTTTATATTTTTAAAACTAACAGTAAAGAATTGAATTGAACCCCCCAAATTATTTTTTTTTTCTAAACAGACGTAGACAAACTCCAACTTCAACGTCAAAATGAAAGAAGAATGTTTATCCGCACGATAACTCGAGAGCGCGTATATTTAGAGCGTTGAAATTATGCACAAAGGGTTTTAAAAAAATTGTAGATTTAGTTTCGAAAATGAGCCAAATCGGGTAACTCCTTCATAGAGTTGCCATACAAATATTTCATTTTAACTATATTGTAGTAAATTAAATTTCAAAAATGGACAAAATTTAGCAACCTTTTCCTGGTGTTGATATACAAAAATTAGTGTCTTTTACATATACTGTAAAAACGGTCAGTGCTAGATGTTTATTGTATTGCATTATTTTTTTTTGTACTGAAAAGTTCTTCAGAATACAAATTCTTATATAATTCCTATAATAATTGTTACTGTCCGGCGAACTGTTGCGACAGATGCGAAAAACCAAACTTGCACAGAGGGGTGACCATACGAGATTACATGCGGGCATTCATCTAGGTTATCGTAAGATTTAGACTAATATATATAAATATTAAAATAAATATAAAATTATAAAAATATAATAAAATATATATATATATATATAAATATTTGATGATATTGATTTGATTGCGATCTGCGTTATTAAAAAGATTATATACCTATGTATAAAGAAAAAATGTATAAAAAGGTATTCTTTTTAGCCGTAAATTATTTAACACTAGATTTTGAAATAGAACGGGTTCTAATTAACCATAATATCCAGATATATGATTTGTACCCAATGGGAAGTTTCATATTTTATTTAACATTTGCAGACTTTTATAAACTTAGTATTAATACATTTCACAGAGCTGACGAACTTGATAGTCCGCTAATCCACTTATATTATTTAAATAACCGTACTTTTCGCTTAAAAAAAATTAAGTTATATTTTAAATCAAAGGTGGCATATGGACTAAGTGCGGCAAATATGGCCCTAGCGGTTAATATGGCCAACAGCGTTATCTCGAGAACAAAGCATTGTACCTAGCTGAATTCAGCTGCATTTAAAATAAGTCGGAACAAGTTTTACTTCAGTCAATTGGCGAGATTCAAGCGGAATGTACGCAGCTAGTTTTGGTGAATTTCCATTTTTTCTCTATTTCGTTGGAATTTTCCAGTAAGTTTTGATAACCATTTCACATTTTTTTAAGTTTTGTTATTCAAAAATTCACAATACATTGTGGAAATACGATTCTTAAGTCACTTTTATCAGTTCATATTTTTAAGATTTTTGTGTGGAGGTTACTTTGAAAAACTTTTATTTTATATTTGAATCAGTGTGGGTAATATGGCGCAACACAATGTAGGTATATATGGACGAGTTGTCCATACTTCATACTTTTTTTTTTGTAATTATAGGCGATGCCTCCTCGATGTACATCGAAGGCGAAATCGCGCAAAATATGGGACAAAACCCTAATGAAGGATGCTATATGTGTAATAAAAGTGAAAAAGATGGGATATCAGTAGTCCCAGCGAAATTTCGCAAAGTTTTAGGGCTTAAGAGGAAAAAGCAAATTGGAACAGTGACCTCAGCAGAAAGAGGCTCGTTAATTACTTGCATAATGTGTATGAGTACAGGAGGATCATTTGTACCACCAATGCTCCTATTACAGAATAAGAGAAACAACCTACTTTTTATTAAGGGAGCCCTCCCTGGATCAATTTGTGCATATCACTCTTCGGCTGAGTTCATACTAATTTGTTTATCATGCGGTTCAGACACTTGCTACAGATAGCGTAACCATCAGCTACATAACCTGTGCTTCTCATATTGGATGGACATACTAATCATATGAGAAATATTGATCTCATAGATCTAGCAAGACAAAAGCACGTTCACACTCGAGTCATAAGATTCAACCACTCGATAAAACCTACCTACTTTCTAAACTCGTTGAAATAATATTTAAGTGTATTTACTGCTATTCTTTATTTATTTTTTTTCAATTGAATTCCTAAATAAACTTTATGATAAAACGTATCAGCATGTGTTATACACTATTCTTTTTCAAGTATTTTAAAATTATTTCGATTAGATGTGCTTAATGAAAGGACGATGTGCAAATACTATTTT
>CAWUPM010001005.1:0-146106 GCA_963924295.1 Dioctria rufipes | reverse complement strand
TTATTTTTTTTAATTGAATGCATAAATAAACTTTATGATCAGCATGTGTTATACCATAGATGGCATAAGAACTAGATGTCGCATAGCATACCATAGAAAAGTATACATATTTTAAATGGCTGGTCCATTCCGGAATAGACCACAACATGTTTCTGAGGCACCGAGAACAGATGTTGCTTTAACAGCAGTTTTGTATACATTTGGTCAACTTCCTCAACATGGTAGATTCGGGAAAATATGAATCACTCGAAGTAATTCTTTTCATGTCGCTGTACTGATTAAAGTAAGGAATGATGCACAGCACAACATATTCGGTGCGGTGGGAGGGACGTAAATGTTACTTCTTTCTTGTCTCGTTTTTGGAAATACTTTTTATTTTGCTATATTTATTAGGATTTGATTTGATTTAAAAGAAACAACAATTTTATTAAATTCATTTGCCCCTGAGAGTAATTTTTTGTGATGGTATTGTATGACGGTTTTGCACCAACTAAATATTCTCCTATCGAACTTAACAATTTTCCTAGAAATTTACAATTTGACAAACTAATAAAATACGAAGTCCAGACACGTAGAACAAAAATATGCAACGCTTTTCGTGCACAAAGGGTAAGCCAGCAATGCCTCGCTCCATACAAAATCACCATTACCAAGACTCGATGAAGGTAAGTAAGGCCACAATTTTTTCTTAGAAATTTACTGAAAATTTCTTTCTTTGAATTTTCATGCATTGGCCGGGAGCTCTAATATAAAATCAATGATGCCACGAGTTGATGGAAGTAAGGCCGTAATTTTTTCTTAAAAATTGAATGAAAAATTGTTTCCTAGAATTTATACGCACTTTTGCAGGGCGACCACAATTGCTATGAGCGTAGACGCGTAGCCAAGCAATAAACAAAAAATATTCTATAAGGACCTTAAGCGGACCGCCAAATAACATTTTTTTTTTTTCAAAATTTTTTGAAAACATCGAGTGTAGCTTCGGCTGTGTGGCACGTAGCGCCGTTCTGTTGAAACCAAATGTTGCCAATATCCTCCTCTTCAATTTTCCTGAACAAAAATTCGTTCAACATGGCCCGATAACGATTGCCGTTGACTGTAACGGCCACTCCTTGCTCATTTTCGAAGAAAAATGGCCCAATTATGCCTCTGGACCAAAATCCGCACCAAACAGTGACTCGTTTTGGGTGTATCGGCTTTTCAATGTATGCGTGCGGGTTTTCTGTGCCCCAAATGCGACAATTTTGCTTGTTTACATACCCGCCAAGATCAAAATGAGCTTCATCCGAAAAGATGATTTTTTTGGCAAAATCGGCATCTTCTGTAAGTCGATCGCAGGCCCACTCAGCGAAGCGAAAACGCATTGGATGGTCAGTTGGCTTCAACTCCTGAACCAATTGGACTTTGTATGGCGTCATACCAAGATCATTATGCAAAATTCGTCTCAATGATGTCTCCGAAATGTTCAATTGTTGAGAACGACGGTGAATTGATGTTGATGGCGCTTCACGCACACTTTCTGCCACACAATCAATATTCTCGGGTGTACGCACTCTTTTTGGCTTTTCACGCTTTGGTTTATCGATGAGGATGCCAGTTTCTTTCACTTTTTTCACAAGATAGCGAACATACGGAGCTGACGGTGCTTCTCTTCTTCCAAAATCCGTACGCAATTTTCGCACACATTCTGCAACATTACCATGATTTTCAAAGTAATGTCGCAATATTTCCCAGCGTTGTTCAAGCGTATACACAACCATATTCGTTCAGCGGAAGAATAAAACTAATTATCTGTCTCAGACATGAGCTAAGTGTTACCATTCACGAAATAAGCACTAGTTGAAAAAAAAACGTTACATGGCGGACCCTATAGTAAATTTCTAAAAAAAAATTGCGGCCTTCCCTACATCAGGTCGAGGCATTGTTAATTTTATATTGGAGCGAGGCACTACTCTGCATGTTATTAGTTTGTGGCCCTGTCCTTTGCCGACGTCATGTATACATTTGCACACAAATAAAATGCTTCATTCTCGTACAAAAACTTTGCGATACCTTCCTTTACTTCACTATTCGTAGATTACGCTCGTCTCCTAGTCACCACAGCGACCGATGCCAGCATCTATTGATTGAAGATCGCTGTGAGTGAGTGCGTTTACGCCCCACCCACCGCACCGAATATGTTGTGCTGTTCATTTATTTTGATCAGTACAGCAACATGAAAAGAGAAATGATGATAGATAGAAACGTCGAGTGATCATATTTTCCCGCATCTACCATGTTGAGGCAGTCGACCAAATGTATACAAAACTGCTGTCAAAGCAACATTTGTTCTCAGCACCTCTGAAACATGTTGTTGTCTATTCCGGAATGGACCAGCGACTTAAAATCTGTATACTTTTCTTTGGTACTATATGCGACATCTAGTTCTTATGCCATCTATGGTTATACTCTATTCTTTTTCAAGTATTTTAAAATTATTTCTATTACATGTGCTTAATGAAAGGACGATGTGCACGAAATAAAAATTACAGAATTAAAAAAGATATGCGGTTAGCACCACATTTTGGTCTTTAATTGATGCGTTCAGAAATGCGTGACGATATGTGAAATTAGCACCAAATTGTTGTTTTAATTGATGTAGGTATCCAGAAATGCTTGACGATTTTCAGATTTCCGATTTGACATAATAAAAGATTTCATTGAAAAGTAGTAATATGTAATATTAAATTCTAAAAACTAAGATCATATTTCAAGAGCTTGAAAATTCTTCATTTTAATAGAGAAAATCTTCAAATCTTTTATTGTGTCTGAAATCTGCCAAATGAAGATAAATCTGCCTATCTGGCATCGCTGCAGACGAGTATGAGCTCCGAAACGATACAAAACGTCTTCCGTTTTATTATCTGCAGGAGTCCTAATTTAATGATCTTGGCCCATGGGAAGTAAGATGTTACATATTTACGTATGCGAAGGTATTTGTGTGTAACCATTCTTATTTAATTAATTAGATTGGACTTTGGTTTCTAATAATTGTTTAAGCATTTCCATTTAGTAGTAGCATATTTAAGACATTAAAAGTAGCGGATAAAATTTTTGTGTTATGCAAATAAGCGCTTTTGGCATTAAAAGCAAGACTATCAACTCTAGTGCAGGGTACTTTACTGTACATTTTCCTGGAGTTTTACCAAAAACCTATTTACCTGATCTAAGGAAATCCACCGAATTTTCAAAGGCATTATTCAGACAGATAAGTAGGTAATATGGAAAAAACAATTGCACAAATTCGGATTAATTCTTCTTTGTTTTGTCGATTTTTTTCCTTAGAATGTGCTTATGAATAGTTTGGAGAAAGTTTGGATGTATTGCATAAATAGTGAAACATTAATCCTCAATTTTTCCAAACAAATCTGTCTACTTTTTACCATACTTAACCTTCATGTTCACGGCAAAAAAATTCTTCGAATCCCCACGGAATGGCACACTTGTGCGACTCTGTGGTTATTCACGCATTTCTGAGAATAATTTTTGCTTATGTGTGTTCTATGCAGGATTATTATGACATAGAGTCTTTTAAAGTCAATTCAAAGGGTTTTGTGAAAGTTAACAACAGTTAATTACATATATATGTAGGATTATGAGCTTGAGTTTTTTTCTGAAAATTTATTAGTGAGATACAGTTCTGTGAAAAATTTTGAATTTACAATAGTGTCGGTTATTTTTCACGATGATGAATTTGGTAGAAGTGATATGGCTGAAGAAGAAATATCACGTGTTTATTTTGTTCTTTATAGGAATATGTTGTAATTTTTTAGTTCGTTGGATGTCCTACAATCGACAAAAAACCTATTTGGAAGAATTATTAGGCGAAGACGATAGCTCGCAAGATTTATCACCTAATAATATCGACAAAGAAAATGGTTCTGAGCACGGATGGATTGCACCACCTATAAATGATCAAACTTGGGTTGAAGTGGAATCAGATGTTGAAGACGTCCATAGGGACACAAGTCTTCAAATAGGAATTGAAGATGTAGACGATACAGATAGCGATGATTACTACGAAGATTGATATGTGTCCTGAAGGACATTCTGATAAAGATATCTTTTGCGCTAAAGACAACACCATATGCCATCGCAATCTTTCTTCTATGTGTCAAACATTGCGTCACAATATTCTACGACACCGAGCTGGCCCAGCAAGATCGACTCATACTCTTTCTGGTCGTGACACATTCAAATGCTTTTCGATGATGTAATTTGCAACGTAATTATAAAAGAAACAAATCGACAAGCAAATAGTGTATAATTTAATATTTTACAACTCTTTCACTTGCACATTGGTTATTGTCGTTGAACATATCACTCGTGGGAACATTGAAGCGTAATAAACTGTATATGTATATGTCGCAAAAGTCGTGAGCCTTTATCATCAATGTTTGCTTTTAGTGAGGACAAGGTTACAATGTGTTTATGTATTCCAAAGAAAGGAAGAAATGTAATCTTATTATCTACCATGCACCACACAGTTGCCATAAGTGGCTCTAAGAAAAAGCCACAGATTATACATTATGGTAATAAAAACAAGGGCAAGGTCGATACTATGGATAAAATGCTATCGCATTTCTCAACAAAACGTAAAACAAATCGCTAGCATGTTGCAATGTTTTACAACATGATCGTTGACTGAGTCGCCAGTATTACCAGAATTTAGTAACTCCCATGTTTAATTGCTTCACATTCTTCGTGAAATAGAACGTTTGCTATAAGGTTCAGTGAAGTGATGTAAATTTTATTAAGAATAATTGAAAAAAAACAAAAAAAGATATCTTTGTAATATTCCGAAATTTTATTTTGTTGAGTCATAATTTTAAAACGGAGCGGATTAGAGGAGAAATTTATTGATCCAACGATTATCTATTTAACAAATTTTAAATCATCTTCATAAAATGATAGAAGAAGTGTTTAAGGAAGTCACCTGTAAAAACATACCCAAATATCTTTAAGTCCCGTAATGTAGGAAATCGTTAGGAGTACCCTCCCCCACCCATACATATATATTTTACTTGTCTAGGAATGACCTTTCCATAGTCTCTAGATGTAATACCCCAGACTGGACACCCTGTATATTTAGTTACGTATCGTATGACTTTTAAAATTAACTTTGTTAAAAGGAATCTGGGCAGACCAAACGCACTTCTGCTCAATAAATTTTAAGAAGATTTTATATACATTTCTATTGAATTGTTAGTGTTATGTTTTAATATTTTGAATTTTATGTAAAGACTTTAATTAGCATAAGAAAATAAATTTAAATGTTTTTTATTTAATATAGTGGAGAAGGAGCAATTTGAAGAATATTCATTATTTCTAAAGAAAATTTGGTGTAAGAATTAAGGAGATATTATACGAAATCCATAGATTTTCCATAACAATATCTTTAGTATGTCGTAGAAATGATTCTGCAGAATATCCAAACAATCTCTCCACAGAGTATCCATGGACTATACCTGTAAAATTGCTTAGGACATTATTCAGATGTTTTCAAATTGTGTAGAATAATAATGGACTACTTTCCTCAGATAGCGTAAGTTTTTCGTGACATTACCATCAAATTCTGTTGATATTTTTGACAGTATTCTATGGAATTGCTCTGCGAACAAGAAATTTTTCTAAGAATATCTGGTGAAGAATGGTTACTAGGGTTACTTGTTGGATGAAATTTTATAGTATTACAAGTTTTTCATCTTCTTAACGTAATTAAATAAAAATTTCAGGGCAGACTTATTAATCGCTAGCTGTTTCTCATGGCTCCGGACCAGATCTGCGCTGGTTGTCGGATTTTGTACTTATGTACCTACTTGCTTTTCGAAGTTCGTATTTGCAATTCAGAGAACATAAGAGCGCAATAATAAAAGAACTGACTCTAATGAAACCAGTTTTGAATTATCTGTCAGTTAAGGTAAATTGTTGTTGTTGTGTATGAAAATTGATGAGGTTACAAAATTTTGTGTTTGTGTGTGTTCGGAACTGAGTTTAACTCTAACTTAACGGATCTAGATAAAATATAGTTCACATCACTTTCACAAGCTCCTAATACAAAACTATCAAAGCTTCATCAAAATCAGATAAGCAGTAATTGTACCAGTTCGGAATAAATACACAGATCGAAAGTCTAAAATTGAACGACATCATTTCTATACTACCTCTCTTGTAAAAGTACGCTAAAAAGAGAAAGACACTACATGAATAAAAAAAAAAACAAAAAACAGAGGAAAAGGATTATGGTTTCAGATGGATATACCATGCTAGGACTAGCGCCAATAATATTTTACCCAGAACTACATAAGGATTTACCTACGTGAATACTAAATCCCACAGAAACTTTAGAGGAATTATGATTGTAAAAATTTCTTGTACATATGTTGTAATTTTACAAAGCAAATGCTTTTTGTCATATGTTAAAAATTATAAAATAAATAAAATAAATAAATAAATAATCTTTATTAGCAATAAATCATGCTTTATGATAATAATAATATTAATAATGGTCCTTTCTTTCTTATTTTTTATACTCTTATTATAATATCGAAACGGATAACGTTTGCGTATTAATTCTACATTTTTCTTTTTAAAAAGCATAATATCTTTTTCATTTTTGCAATCACTTGGTATACTATTATATAATTTGAGTCCTTTATACAGTACGGTTTTTTTAGCCCTACTCGTTCTCAGTTGCTCCAGTCTGAATTCTTTCAAGTTGCGCAATCGATAAGGTTGTATTTCCGCTACATACTGGAGTTCCCGGCATAAATACTCTGGCAGAAGATTATTTTTCATTTTGAACACCATTTTTAATACATTGAATATCGTTCGCTGATTAACTGACATCCATTTTAGAGTATTTAACATTACACTTATGGGCGTTCTTTTATGGCAACATATTATGCTCCTCATTGCCCTGTTTTGTAAGTTTTGTAAACTTGCCATCTGTTCCTTCGTACACATAAAGAGAATTGATTGGCAATACTCGAAATGTGGCGGAATTATGCTATTATGAATATTAATTGCACTTTTCATAGATAACTTCTTTCTTATTCTTTTCATAAATCCACATGTGCTTTGAAGTTAAGTTTTTCATCAATAATAACACCTAAGTATTTCATATAATTCACTTGTTCAATCAACACATTATTCATAAACACATTAACTCTTTCATCCGCATTTAGAACCATACATTAGTTTTTTTATATTCAGCTTAAGTTTATTCATTCTTAACCACACATTCAGTCTTCCTAAGTGTTCATTCAACTTTGCAACACACCCAGTGTGCAAAAGTTGTCGTTTTCGATACGAAAATGAGAAGATTTTATCGGTTTAGCGATGAAATGATATCGCAATGATATCTTCAGCGTTAAGTTATCGGACCGCCTAACGTATGAAAAGGTTTACAAGTTGACGATATTTCCCCTCATATCGTATCGCAGAAGCGATAAGAAAGTGATACGTTTACATGCCAATAAAAGCCTCGGAAACTTATCGTTTTTTGATCTATTTCTGAACGAAAAATTTATCGAGTTCGTATCCAAAATATTATCCATTTCGTATCGTTAATTTTAGTGACATCGAGATTTTAATTAATTAGCGTTGCTTTTTAAAATCTATCTGGATAAGGATTAGACATATCTGTTTATTTTTGTACGTTTTTTATGTAATGACATTATATTTATATTATAATTTAAGTTGAGCTCAGATCTGATTTCTCCATATTTGGTGGTGATTTGCTTGTTCCCGATTTGTTTATTACGTCAAAGTATCCTTTTTATTTTGTTTTGCAAACCTGTCCTTGGCGTAATTAAAATATATTTTTAAGGTGCCGTCCATATCCACGTCAGATGTATGAAATCTGCTGTAACATACTCCTGCAAGTCAATACAAAATATATTTATTAAGCGCTGTTACTTGCGAGACTGAAGGTAGCTTTCAATAGTTTTATAATTGTGAATGATTTTATTCTTATATTGTTATGGTATCCAAACCATGAAAAGTGGATAGCTACGTCATCTACTATTAAGTTCCTCAGGTTGCTTTTAAGGAAATGAGTAGCATCTATTCCCCCAGTTTTTCGGAAAAAGTCATTCTGAAATATACATATGCTCACATTATGGCTGAATCAAAATATAGCTTAGGCGATTAAAATTGTTCTTACCAATTGATTTGCAGCCCTCTCTTCATTATTTACTCGTTCATCTAATTGAAGAAATAGTTGCTTTTCCTTAATTGGAAATTGTGGTAGTAGCTCAAAATCATGTGACGTATCTAAATTTGATATTGCGGAAATTTTTTTATTTAGACGTAGTACTTCATAATATTACAAAGAAAAGCTTACACACCTCTTTTATAATATTTTCAACTCGTAACTTTGTTTTTCCTGTACAATTGTTTGCAAAAATTACTGCTTCTTAACTCACGCACGACCAAATACAAAATGCAATATTACAACAGAAATCGACAAAACCTCAATCCCGTTTTTTTCCAAGAATATACCACGCGCGGAGATTCCATGCCATTTTATCGCTCAAACTCAAACGATAAAATTTTCTCACTTTCGGAAAGTTTTCGGAACGAAAACGAGAACTTTTGTAGTTTTTACTCGTATTCTCCTTGTTTTTATTTAAAATTCCGTTTTTTTGTCATCAAGCGTTAAGAAAACGGATTTAGGTAACGATAAATGAGATTACTTGCACACTGGGCATTCATTTAAGCTCTTTCCCGATATAAAAATTAATTTTTCGTCTACAAAAAGTCTTATATCGAAGTTCCATAGCATGCACACAATATCATTTGTATATACTATAAAAAGAAGTGTTGCTAGCACTGATCCTTGCGGTATTCCTAGCCGATTTACATTATTATTTGATATTTCACTATCCACCTTGGTTCTTTGTGTACGGCCATCCAAAAAACTCTGAAACTACTTCAACTCTTTTCCCCGAATCCCAATTGTTTCGAGTTTATTCTTTAAAATATGTCTATCTGTGGTTTCGAAGGCTCTTTTTAATTCAAGAAACAGCTACAACCATGTCGCGTCGACCTTATCAATTTCTTCTTTCCATTTCTTAGTTGGCGCTAGTAGCTTAACTGCTTAGAATTTTTGTTTGATAAATAATATTAAATAAACATTTTGAGATGGAGCTAATAGTTCTTTTATTTGAAACAAAATTACATTGGACGCTATTATCTTTTCAAAAATTTAACCTATAAGCCTTGTACTGGCCTTTCGAATAGTTAACCACGATATGGTTTACTAGTATACCTGAAAACATTGCATTATTTATTGCTGAGACCCTATCTTCTATGCAAACGTATTTACGAAAAACAATAGGACTCTTACATTAACGGTAGATCATTTTGAATGGAATGCTTCAGTCCTTTTCAATTCGATATAAAAGACGGCTTTTGAAGATGTGTATTTCGTCAAATATGATTAGCCGAAAGAAGAAAGAAAAAACTGAGTTTAAATCACCAATTTTTTCGAAACAGGTGAGCTGGGGAGAAAAAGTTAGGAACATTAACCCTAGAATACTAAACATGTGCAAAAACATAGTAATGCTAAACATACGTCAATTTGACTCCCTTTAATTCGAAACATATTTACAGGAATATAGTATAAACAAAAATCTTCTTCCTTTTGTTAATAAAAATTAATAATGCATAGAAAAGACTAAATTATATAAAAATTTTATATATCACATATTTTCTTAGAGCACTTTGAACAGCTCGTTGCTGTATTTTGTTGAATTTTCGAAGGGCAGAATGAACAATATCTCTTCTAATGCAGTTTTTGTGATGGTTACGGATCCTGTAAAGATAATCCAATAGATTTCTCAATCATTTACCACAATTAATACACTAGTTGACAAAATTTAATACGCGCACAAAAGTAACACTATTGCTAAACAAACGTCTTTTTGGCTCCTACATCAACTACGCGTTATGTAACGAACTAGCAACTAAGAACTTCAATATTCCATCTACAGTCGCAGGAGCCTCATTAATGCAGGTACTGAGAAGTTGTGACTACTTCGTTATGCAGGCACTGAATTAACGCCAATATTATTTGGCAAGGAGTCAAATTGTTTCACGTTTAGCATTCTAGGGTTAAAAAGCTAAAAATATCTAAATCTTTCATGTATTATAGCGTGATTTTAAAAATAAAGGAGAAATCATCACAAACTACTCCTTCCTCCTAATTGAAGCTCTTCCCCCCATACCCCCTTATTTCATACAATTTGTTGTTTCTCCATTCTTATCACTCACTACATTAGTAATTAATGCAGATCACCAAGTAGATAATAACAATCCAATCCGAATACCAAACCGATCCTCTGATAAAAAAATATGATTCCCCAATCCAATATAAATTTTTCGATTCTATTTCCGAAGTGGTATCTAAGGTTTTTATAAAAGAGTCCTTTATAAGATTTCATCAGTAGTCTTCATATATTTGTTTTCAATTAGTTGTAATATATTGACAAGTAAATAAGCTAGAATTGGTCTATAAGATAAATTCGTACGATACCTTAATTGAATGCTCTTTTGTAATTTCGTACCCATCTGTGCAAGCAATTCATTGTAGTGGCTATTCGACTCTATTACTAAAGCAGTTGGTTCTGACAATCAAAATGCTCATAATCAATTTCATAAAACTTTTTATGCGATTCCATTTATTTTATATTAGAAAACGTCTTGTGGATTTGATTTGTGAAGGGGTTTTTCCCTTAAAATGATTATAACAATTTTCATAGGATTTCATATTCTGAAATCTTGACAGTACAATAAAAATATCTAGGACTGTCTGTTTTGACAGAATACTTAAAAAACCTACATTTTTATATGGCAACACCACCAAGAAGGTGCTTTTCCATTTTCTCCATTTTTGAAATTTGCTTTACTATTCTTATAAAAATAACATTTATGTCAAATTTTAGCCCTCTACATTGGCGCACTCTAAGGGAGTGCCTAATTATATAGTGAAAAATGAAATATTGGTTTGGATTTGCCCGATTGGTCCCATTTTCGAAATTAAATTTACTTTTTTTATTAAAAGCCCGTGAACAAAATTTCAGCACTACACGTGAACGCATTCTCGAGTTATCATGAGTACGGGCAGACAGATAATTAGACGGACAGATCGATTGATGGACAGACAGGTAGATGGACATGTAAAAGTCAAAATAACTTTCAATATTATGCCTTAGTGCCCAACCAATTTTGCTCTACTAACATTATTTCTATGCGTTACGAACGGAATGACAAACTTAGTATACCTTATGATTTCTTCTACAGTCTAAGCAACTATTTTCTATGGCATCCGAAGGAAGGATTTCTCATATTTTTCCCAGAGAATGAAGATATACAATTTCAATTTTCTACCTCAATTCGTCAGACGAACGGACGGACATGCAAAAATTAAATCTATCCATCAAAATAATTTATCGACAATAAAATACTTGCATTGAATCAAAGGGCACAATCATAATAGGTACATAGAGTGACTGGCGTCAAAAGTGTTATTAGAATTTTAAATTAGCGGAAAAAGGAAAACGTTTACGTTAAAGTGAGAAACAGATGCACCAGGCCTGTTTCCGAAGGGATAAGGAAATAAGCCGAATTCTTGAATATATAGCAGGTTTTATCTGTAAGAGCCATAAATTTGAATCTGTTCTGAATTAAATTTCAGGTTATTTTGGTATTTTGTTGCCTATGTAAATTTGAAAAATAAAAACACAGTAATTCTTTGAGTATTTTTGTAAATGCTCCTTTAAACAATTTTCCTATCTTTTGAACAATGGAGATCGCTTATTATTGAAAAAACACATTCGGAAAATATACATTTTCTAGGTAGGTACCTACCTCTGAAAGTGTTTAATTTAAAAAGCCTTGTTCAAAAATACTACAATTTATTAAGGTCCAAATGAATTTTTTGCCAAGTATTATAAACCGGTATACTTATTGAATTCAAAGGTATCCTCATTAAAATAATAATCAAAAATATAAAAAAATATTGCTAATTATTAATTGAAGTCGGAAAATAAACCTGGTTCATATTATAATGCCGAACATATTTGTATAAATAGCGGGCTGATTCAACGGTCATATATCACATAAGACTCGAACGATTCAGTTTATCCGTGTTGTGTGATACCTTTATATTTGTAGATTATAGATAATAATAGAAAATACATATTCAACGTGAATTGCGTAGAAATAAATTGATTTTGATATGCAAAATACAATAACCGATTTTACATAGCTTTCTTCTTCAAAAAATTTAGGAATTCAAATTTTTTCAAATTTTAGCAGATGTTAATGCAGCTAAATAAAATAAAAAACAATTTAAATTACTTAATTGATATTGTTTTCATATTTAACCGAAAAAAAAAACCTATAAAACCGTTAGGTTCAAATCTTTCCATTTTTTAACTTCATATGTACAGGTAGACTGTCCTTTAAAAATTGAGAGCTCTTACCTTGTATAAAAATAAAGCATAGTAACGAGGCTGATCTAATTTTATCCATTTCATAGATACTAGTTTAATTAACTGAGCATAAACACTATTAGTACAAAGCAAATTGAACAAATTTCACTCTTAAAAATACTTTAACTTCCCTTGATATTTTTCACTAAAAATACTTTCCCACAAAATACACTTTTATTTTATTTATTACTCCTAAATTCATTAAGTGCACAACACAAAACTCAACAACTGATCAATATGTATTAATTCAATATAAAGCGGGTAATTAATGCCCATGAAATTAGTGCAATACACTTTTATTTTTAAACAACAACGATAACCGTTTTTCAATAAATTGTGCTTAAACTGGAGACTTTGTCGCGCCATCCAAATGTCACCTCCGTTGATAGTAAACTAAAATTCTTTGCCTCCTCTACCGGCGGTGATGAAAACTTAAACTGCATCAGAGGAAATTTGTTTCAGCATCAATGATTCCCCCACTTAGTGGTATCTCTCTTCAACTAGGTACAGCGCTATACAGTGATAAGCAGCATCCGACTTCTTTCTCTATTCATTTCTTCCCAATATTCACGAGTTTACCCAACAACGTGGAAAATGTTTGAGATGAAAGTAAACCTGACACCAGCTTTCCATTAAACACTCCAAGGATTGTCCTGAGTTTGGGTTTCTTTTTGTTTTAACACTGGAAAACAAAGCATGCGTAAAATTTGGAATAGACCCCTTTTCCGGGAAGTGTGGAAAAATGCAACAGCAGAAACTTGGATAAGCAACAGTTTTCCAGGAAAACGGGAATGACTTGTTAAGAATGGAACCCGAAAAAGCACGTGGCAAAATCGACGAAATTAAACGAACATCTGCAAGTGAATACTATTGGAAATGTTTCGGGCAGACCTGCGCTGTTTAACTGAAATCATATTTTCCTAAGTAGTTTTCTATTTCCATTTAAAGGAAGCACGTGAAATTAAAGCTTCAGTTTGATTCAGCAGGGTATTATCCCTGGTTGGAGTCTCTCTGAAAAGCGCGAAGCTACGTATTAGTACGTAGGTATGCAGTCGAATAGTGACCTAAAGTTTTTTGTTATTGAAAAGTTATGGTTAATTTGACTCGTATGAAATATAGATTTGGGTTTTACTTAGTACCTACGCTACTTTAGGCTGATTACTAATCATATTTTTAGCAGTTATGATTGCTTGAAACGGTAATATTGTCGTTCTAAGATGGGACTGAATACTGTAGTCTTAATTTTGTTCTTTCGATTTTCCACGACCTTTTTTGCATACCTCTTAACTAGGTATGTATATATATATTTTGCAAGGGGTAGGGTCAGTTAGAATCATGATAATTTGAAAAAAAATTATCCGATTAGGAATATAAATGAAGTTTTCATGTTGCTTTATTTTGTGTAACTATTGCTACACGGAGGTTACACGCGACTTAAGTTAAAGAAAAAAAAAAAAAAAAAACGAGAAAAAATCAAAAAAAAAAATTTCAATTTCTAACTACTTATTTTAATAAATTTTAATTCCTAAATTTTACGTTTACAATTACGTTATTAAGACCCCTCGAACAAAACTAAAACTGTTCTTGCTTTTTTTCCTGTCGTTACAATTTTGATTTTATCTTTTATTGTAGGTAGGTAGTTAAGTGTGGGAAAATGGAAGTTTGCATTCTCTCAAACGTCGTATGAAATGTAATGCAATCCTATGTTTTCCCAGCTTCACCGTTTTCATGGTTACAGTTACATTTTGGTGATGTAACTCACGTTAGTAGAGCTTACGGTCAGTACTGATTCAATTTCAAATTCAGTCATTTCAATTTTTTTCATTTGGAATGTCGTTGAAAGTTCTTCACTATGAGTAAAGATCAAATTACGGCAGAGTTCAATAATTTAATTAAATGCTATTAAGAAAATTTTCCAGTATTTACTGTAGTTGTAAAGCATTTAGTAGAAGACAATTTTTGTTATTAAATAAAGAGTCGAATAAATTCAGCTCATTATAATGATGCTAGGTGCCACTTTTACTAGAATTCCAGTAAATGTAGTAAATTTTGGTCCATTTGAAAATGAAGCGAAGTATAGCAAATAGGTATACCTACTTGCTGGATTTCATTTGTGTGACACACTGCACATTTGCTCCATTTAATCAAAAATTAAGTCATTATGGAGACAATCTAGGGTATTAATCAAACTCCTTTCCGTAATTTTTCTCTAAAAGATGAAGATACATTATAATCTTATTAAACTTTTTTTCAGTCAGATTAGAAATAAAAACACAAATTTCCACTAACATCTTACATTTTATTATCTAAGATATCTTCCTAAAATTTTAAACACCATGGTCGACTAGTACCTATCTGACGCGTATACCAAGTCGAATGGAGTTTGAGTACTTCTAGCTGTTGCAGGTTTTTGGAAATAATAAAATCCTCAAAACTGGCTAAAATACCTTTATAAGTGAAAAAAAAAAATTATTTTTTAACCACAAAATAAAAACCAATGTCAAATATATTAAATTTTCAATTTACATTGGAGACATAAATTTTCGAATTCACCAATAACCTCATGTAAGAGACAATTTAATACTTGGTTTTCCAAGTTTTAGTTTTATCTCGTACCCAATTGTAAAATTTTCGCTGACCAGTGAAGCCCTATAAAAAAAAACACGAGTTTCCACCTCTTTTTCATTTTCTTTACATAATATAAGTAAATGCAGTAAGAATGCCATAAAATACAGTTAAAGAAAATCCCTTTGGACAAAGAAGGCAAATAAAATATATCGGAAGAGTGTTTACTACTATCAAATAAAGATATACATATAAAAGAAATTTTTTCGCACATCATTCAACGTCGATTTACTCCTTCGTTATTTCTGAAAATAAATTCGGGTTGTAAATTTTAACAAAAATCAATTTGCGAGCCCGTTTGTTTATCACTTATTTTATGGCCTAACAAAGCTGAGGATATCAAATGATAGATATACATATCAGGTCAATGAAAATAAGGACCTTCTGATTATATTTTGTTTTTTTATTTTTCTCTCTCATCTCTCAATACCATTCAACGATATACATATGTAGCAACAGTAGTGAAGAGTTCTTCTATTATGTCCTATAGATATTTCTTCAATTACATCATACAGTAGAAGAAGCTTACGTCACTCTATGGATGGAAAATTATTAGCTCTCATCATTATTTTTAAGGATAATTTCTGTAATGCTCCCAATTTTTAAACCTATTAATGGCGCCAGAGCTTTTCGCTTTGTAACGAACAGTCCATTAATTCACGATTGAAAGATAAATTAATTTCTTAAAAAAAAAAAAAAAAGGCAATTAATTCAAATTTTGGTCAATGACTCTAGCGATTTTAGGGACACTCGCCTAGTTGAAAGTTCACTTCAGGAAATAAGTTATAAAGAAAGTCTTGTAAACATAAAGTAGGGCGCTTACTTGCACTTAAGGTTGAGTGCACGGAGTTTATGTTGATATCTTTCAGAAGGGAATGGGCAAAATGAATTAATGAATATTGATTGCAAACTAATTTCTGCTGTATTTAAATGGATTTTTATCTTACATGAAGTCGAATACGCAATGTACAGATGGAACCGAATGATATTGTGAAAATGAAAAAACATGTTTTGAGAGCTCCATACGTTAGTAGTTTCAATATTTTCGCATAGGTACCTAGTGAGGTATTTTGGAGGGAGCTTTGAAAAAGTATCTACGATAATATTATTTATGGTTCATTTCCGTCAGTAGCTAAAGTTTTCAAATGGACGTTTATCTTTTTAATGGTTCATTAAATATTGAACTAAATAAAGAAATTCATCTATTTTATGAGAAAATTTGGGATGTATCAATAATCATCGATTTTGTTTTTATATTTAAAATCGTCAAACGATTTAAAATCCTATATGCGACACGTGTTCGTTATACATTAGCAAAAATATGTAAAATACTGATTATGTTAGGGTTAAATCCAGGATAGAGTGCGTCCAATCGAACAAATGGTATGATGCTTATCATGCTGATTGCATTAATAAGCACCTTCCCTCCTGGTGGAGAAGCTGTGAAGGGCCTTATAAGGATTACACTTAAGTGGAGTAGTATACATAAAGCTGTTTTAATGCTCAGCAATTTTACTGGACGGAGAAAATACGCACATATTGGTTTGCTGCAGTATAAAGGAGTTAACCGAATTTAGTACATAATAAATTTTCTGTCTTCTTTCCAAAATCTTTTCACGTATTCAACTTGTATACAAAAATAAAGCAGCTGGTAATGTCAAATATATGAGAAAATTCTCTCTTTTTTGGGTCTTGTTTTGAGTTTTCTATGGCAATTGGTGGAAATCAGGTCAAGAACTGTTTTGATGAACTGATTCACAGACTTTTCCTTGTTGAAGGCGAAGGAGTTTTTCAACTGGAGTTTCTTCTCCCTTAAGTGTTTCTTTAGCCTGTTCGACACAATGCTATTGATGCATTTGGTGAAAGTATATATCAGGGCAATCGGTTTGAAAGTATCTAGGGCTTTATTTTTTTTTGGAATTGGAACCGCTTTGATTTCCCTGTGGTGAGGTGGTATTGAGTTTGACTGCCATAGATCATTGAGCGAGTCCAACAAAGAGCAGATGGCTGTCTCATTTAGAGTTTTGAAAGCAAAGAAAGGGGTGTGCTATCTAAGCCTGGTGCAGAAAAGTTGGAATTCCTTCGCAGAACTTCCGATAGCTCAGGTGAGGTGATCGGGCTTGGTGATTCTGAAGCTAACATATCGTTGGCGCGGGGGGGGGGGGCGCTCTGTGCATACATTTGGCTCGGGGAGGGAGTCGAGAAACTCGATAGATTCAAAGTTAACCAATTCCTGATAGGAATCAGAGCCTTAAAATTTTGTTGGCAGGTTGCGGAAAATTTTGTAAAAGTTCCTAGAGTCAAGTTGTTCTATGTATTGAACACACTTGGTAGTGTGAGCGGATTCGGCTTTACGAATGGATCTTTTAGGATGGATGTGGCTATACACTTATTCAGTGAGACATCAGATGAGCTTTTTATGAGCTCAGTGAAGGCTTTCTTGTACATCTCAAAGACACGTTGAATGTCCGGATTCCACCATGACTTGGGGGAGAACTTGCTGTGAGACAATGAGAACGTTTGTTTTTCAATGATTTCTTTAATGTCCTCAGAGATGTGATCAGACCTTCCGAGCGTTTTGAGATTCTCTAATGCTTCAGCTCTATTTAGGAAGCGTTTATGGGTTGGCAGGCCTAGGTAGGGCCTGGTTCGATAACGTTATCACAATTTCAAAATGATATGAGCGTCTAAATTGTTGTTGGATTACCCTGGATGAAATTTGGGCTTGCGGGAGAGAGGACATCACCAAGTCAAGTGTGGAACCTGAGCTGACCGAGGATGCAGTGGGGAAGGATTTGGTGATAATGGTCAGGGCACAGGTTAGGGCAGCATTTTTCAAGAGAAGTTACTTTCTTACTGATTCGTCAGATCTAGTAATGTTGTTATCCCACATGGAGTCTTTTCGTTTGGATCGCCACTCAGAATTGCCGAGTTAAAATTGGAGATGAAGATGAGAAGATCCTCTATGTTATTTGTGAAGCCAGCTAGGTCAGATTTGGGACAGGAGTAGGTAGTGGCTACAACTAAACTGGAACCAGGGTTAGTCATCTGAAACACAACAGTGTCCTTGCTTGAATTGAATGTAATACTCTTATAGCTAAGGTGTGACTTGATATCAATTAGAGAGCCTCCATAAATGTCGGCTCTGTCGTTTCTCACTAGATCATAGCCTCTTAGGGAGGCGAAAAGACTGGCTTTGAGCCAGGTTTCATTAAACAATATGACGTATATGTACCTGAGTTTAAGAAAAGTGCGAGGTACGATTTGTTTGCGTTGAAGCCTCGCATGCTGAGATGTAGTAATTTCATGGGATGTTGACTAGATCAAACAAAAGCCGTTTGCAACTGTCTGCTAAGGTTGGGTGATTTATCAGGTGGAAATGCACTGTTTATAATTTTGAGGTCTGTTGATACGTTGAAATTATTAATTTTTGAGTCAAAGTTGGATTCAAGATTTTTTCAGCTCTGTACTGAGCCATGAGATGAAGCGTTACAGCTTAGATACTCTGAGCTTATCAGCCATAATCCCGGCATAGTGCGGGTTAAAGCGGTTGACTGGTTGGAAGCTAAAGCCTTTGGCTACACTAGAATATGAACTACTTTTGTTAGGACTCTTTTGGCATCTTTGATTGTGGTTCGGATCTTACGATCAGGAATGAGGGCCCGAAAGGGCTCGCCATTTAGTATGTTTAGCAGGTCAAATCTGTTTTCACAACAACAATGTTCCTGGCAGAGCGCCTGTTTGCACTGTATGTTGTCGTAACTTGCTCTAATTGTCTGGCCGGACATAGCGGATCAGTTGGCTTGAGATTGCCTTTGCAGTTATTGCAGTAGACTGGGTTTGTACAGGGCCTTTATTCACATGCTTCTTTACAACAGTTGTCGCAGATGGGACATTTAGTTTGCATTGTTTTTTTTTGTGAAGTGGAAAGCCTGCGTTACTTTCATCGGCTAAGAAATATATTGAAGAAAGTCTTCCTCTGATAAATGAGTGGGTACATTTTTAACTATACCCTGCTTACGTAGGTGGGTAAGTGGAATAAAACATGTCAGATCTGCCGCCGGAAGCCCTTCTGTGAGCGGGCCATTAGCAGTTGCGCCACTAGAAAAGAAAACTTTGACCCAGTTGAAGGACTGCTGCCCAATTTTTACAAGTACGAACTTGGCTTTTGCCAGAATGATGCCAACAGAAATGTCGCTTAATCTGACTCTGCTTTCTCCTGAACTCATATCATTTTCAGTCCTTGTGACAAGGACACAGTAAGAGCCTTTGTCTCTATTAGCGTAGAGCAAAAGATCCGGATTTGAGACAGGATGAGATTATCAGAAATAGAATTTGGTGGTGGTGTGCTAGCGGCATCCCTCAAGGCTTGCTCTGAAGCATGCATCCTATTGCGTTTGTCATCAGGCGCTGCTTTCGTGGATGATGTCTTAGCAATTATGATTATGTCTGTTGAGATTGTAATTTTATTTTTTGATTTTTGAGAAAGATTTTCTAGGAGACTATGATTACGAAGGTTGGTCACGTCCTGTCCATCAGGGTCTTTCGTGTCCATTACTACATCAATCTCCGTCATCTTCCACTAAGGTTGCATACTATACCCGTTATGAAAGTAACACCGAGAACAAAAAAAAAAAACCACTCGAAATACACATAGAATTCAGTTGTATATTTTAAACAAATATGATGAAAAAAATAATTTGAAAAGCAATATATAAATCATGCTCCATCCTGAGCACAGCAGAAACAAGAAAAACACAACGCACAGTCATTCGACAGTCTCGAATACGAAAACTTGAAGGACATAATTCCAAAGGCTGGACCTAGACAAGCCTTTGGTGCCAATATAAAAAGCTGTATGATCGAGCAGAGGTTTGTACTTGCATTTATGCTTCTCGAATTAAATTATTTTGCTGAGAAGGACCTCAGTACATTTAAAATTTGCAAAAAATTTAAATTAGTTTCTTTTCTGATACGGCAAAGCGTTACCTCATAAATGTCATTTATGTGGATGTATTTTCGACAGAACACTCAACCGAAAAATAACGGCATTTTACAGACTTTTACATTTAGAGTAAATTAATGGCTGAAAAATTCCCATAAAGGAATTTTAAAAGTATACGTTCAGTGATGTTCATGCACATCACTGAGGGGCGGATCCCGGATTCTTCTGAGGAGATAAGCTACGACTCTTAAGAGGAGACAGTACCAAGATTTGCAAGTTTCATTTGCAGTTTTCAATGCGAATTTCTAGCAAAATATTTGTAGCAGAATACTGATTTATATGTTAAATTAAACGTAAGGAACAGGTCTAGTAAATATCTTCGAGAAAAATAAAAAGAAATGTATTGGAATGGAGATATTAGCTCGGAAACTTGTAAAAAATGGTAAAAATTGATTTTTTTCAAATCAAATCCCTGTCAGTAAGTATTCTCATTACTTTAGATTGTGTCTATTTTAGAAAGATAAAGCCTAGATCTAGCAAATATCGTCGAGTTTTTATCATTTTTAGTGGCGCTTTTTTCAATTGTTTGACTCTAATAGTACTTGCTTTTTCTCTCGATATTTCACCGACGAGAAATTGCAATATTTTGTTGAAAGTTTTAGAAATATAAAGCAAAATAGTATATTTAACAATTATGTGCAAAATAAAATTTAGGAGAGTTAATTCTCTTTAAAAATTTCCAATTTCTTTGATCTGCAAATTTTCACTTTCGTCTTAAATTGTCGCATGTTGGGTTTCTGTCTTTTACGCTAAATATATCTAATGTGACTTGTGGTCTAGGCCTAGGCTAATTTTATATGAATTTTCATACTTTCAGGACACAAACCTAAGTATAGTAAGTTTTGTTGCCTATAGGCTCGCTGGTATCTAAATTGAAATTTTTTCTGATTACTGACTCCTCTTAACGAAGAAAGTTGTTCAACGTTCAACTATTGCCACTCTAGACAGTAAAACGAGGCGTTAAATTATTTATTTTATTTTAGTTTGTGAACGGTGGAAGTGTAAAGCTTCCGAATCATCCATTTCGATTAGTAAAAATAGCGAAATACATTTTGTTGAAATTCACGAATTCCTCATAAAATGTAACTTTGTAAAATACAGGAATTAAAGCGGTACGTACTTTGCGTCTATTTAAAAAAGCAGTCACAGAACAGAGGCAATGTAGACCATGTAAGTGTATAACTTTATGGAAAAGTTAAGAAAGTTTGACTATTAAGCCAAGCTGAAAAGATACCCAATGATGCAAAGCACAGTATGATAGGAGGGACATAAGGTAAAGATCGAAAGGCATCCAACTTTGCAGCGGCGCTCTAGTGAGTCGATCTGACTAGTTATTGCCAAATCGCTAATGAGCTTGAGGGCTCTAAAACCTAAAACTGTGCAACCAGCCCCGGCTGTGATATGGGAATTGTATTCAATTTTAGTTCTAATGTAGAGGAGCGCTAGATTCGATGGGATGAAATATTTCTTATACATTTCCTGAAAATAAAGACATTTTGACGCTTCTTTGGCAGCATAGAAGATGTGATATGTCCAGCTTAATTTACTGGAAATATTAATGACAAGAATGCATAAAGACAGTGTACCGTAAGTCTGTGCTCCATCAAAATAATCAAAATAAATGGGAGTGTTAAAGTTATGATTTTGTTTTAAAGACATGAGACAGCTTGGGACTTAGATACCATGAATTCGACGCGATTCGTTTTGCCCTAAGCGAATGATCTAATCAATCAATGATATAATCATGCAAACTCGATTAAGAGATGTGGCATTCCCTTTGGAGTCCGTAAGGGTGTTAAAGCAGTAAGCGAAATCACAGGTACTGTGATAGGCAAAACTATGGATAGGCTTAAAATTAGGGAAAATATGATCATTAAAAAAAAAATTAAGAAGAGGGGTGGTGAGATAACAGAGCCCCGGGAACATAGGCATTTATCGGGTGAGGTTCTGGTGAAACGCTATCTGGTACAACTGGTATTAGGCAATCAGATAAAAAATTTTCAAACTATATTAGCAGAAGAGGGAAAGACCAGGTGCTTTAAATTTCACTAAAAGTGCTGGCTGCTAGACTCTACCAAAATCCTTTGAAATATCTAGGGTAACGATTTTGGACCACCAGAATTGTGAAGGCTAGTGCTCCAACGTTCAGAAAAAACAAGCAGACGAGTGTTCAGTCCGCAAGCAGTATCGGTCATCATTGATGAGCTGTTTGGTTTTTAGATACTTCATTAATTTGGAGTTAATAAAAGATTCAAAAACCTTTGAAAGAATCGAAGTGATTGCAGTTGGTTAATAATTTGAAGGATAGTGACCCTCTCAGTGGCGTATCCAGGGGGGGGGGGGGGGGTCGTTGGGCTCATGACCATCCCTAAATTTGAAGAAAAAATATTTAATTAATTGAGTGATTTGAAAAAACATATTTTTTATTTTATACTTTTTTATTTATATAATTTAACTTAAAAAAAAATTTTATTCCAAAACTTAAAAAAATAAAAATTTATTTCAATGAATGCTATTGTATGCATGTGATGTATGTGTATAGGTTTTCCTCCGAATTTGGGTTTCGAACCTCAGCTTTGGATGATCCAAGAGAAACACTTCCCAAGCCACGAAACAAACTCCCTCACTACCATATCAGATCCCTAACTTAACTTAGTCCTAACTCCTGTTAAATTTCGGGGTTTACCTTAGCCCAAGGCAATCACTCTACGCCGTTTCAGGAAGCTATGATTAAGACAACTCGCACACTTTTATTTTATTTGTATATATATTTTTTACTTTTGCTTTGTTCACAAACTTTTTCTTTCACAAACTTCCTCTTATGGTTATTTTCACAAAACGTTTATTTTTTATTTTCTTATCGCAACTTCTGTTTACAATTAGTGTTCAGCCTATCGCGGCGGACAATGTTTGAAATGAAATTTGAAATTTTCAGAAATATCAAACCATCGTCTTGCTATCGTGCATACATTGTTGCACCCACAATGTATGCCGCTCGCGACAATTTGCTGAAAGTAGGCTTTTTGGTGAAGACTTGATCGTTTAAATCTTCACCGAGTAAATTTTATGCGCCCGATAGGTATATATATATGTACATACATATCGTGTTTTTATTTTCGACAAATCTTACTGAAGGCAAGACTTGTCGTGGGGATTTTTTCTATTGAAACGACTTTGGTTGAAATTTAAAACTTTTATTTGTCCCAAGTCGTTCTATGGGAAATACTTTTTGTTTTTAACTGTGGAATTTGAATCAATTGCTGATGGCAATTTCTTCGCCTTAAAGAGACATAAGCCCCTTTTCAGGTAATCTTGGCATGTAACACTCCTAATATTCTAAAATATTTACAGCGTTCTTATGTAAAGCCACTGACATTTAAAATATGGACTGACTACGTCCATAGAAATACACTGCAGAAAGTGGGTCCATTTCTATATAGCGTTCTCTTTCGGTCTAAGCACCAACTGCTAATTCGCACGTCACATAGAAATGTGACCTAACTCAAAATATGTCGTTTTTGAGTTAATTACACCATGAAATTGGCATATTTCTATCTGATTGTTTTTGCCGCTAGATAGCGATAGTGTCACTTTTCTGTTACTTAAGAACAGAGATAATCTTCATAGAACAGTGTGTCAGTGTCACTTTTTGAGTTGTGACGATCTTCATAACAAACGTAAATATCGACATTTTAACAGTATTATTTTAAATTGTGTCACTTTTCCACAAAACAGCATTTATTTCTTACAAATATTATTATGAGTTATGACATTTTTGCACAAAGTTCGAAGTACGAAATTTAACTTAAAAATCGTATTTTGAGTTGTGCTAAAAAAAAACTTGTGAAAATACTTATTTCGCAACAAAGAAAAGCGACACAACTTAAGAGGATGCGGGATTAACAGCTAACCTCGCCAACTGCGGTAACAAAAACTTGAAATTTCTTTTACATAAATCTTCACAAATAAATTTACTAACAAATTTAAGAGTTCAGACTATTTTTAGCAAACAATTACTACGTTAAGCTAGAATTAATTCTATGTACAGCTCTTCGTTTTTTCGCTCACCTGAAAAGTTGCATTTCAGTTCTATCTCACATCTGCTTTGATGCGATTGCGGATAGTATATAGGCTGTTTTAAATTGCAGATTAATTGGGCCTCTGATAATTGTATGCATTCCTTGATATCTTCCCCTGTTAATGGTGTAAAGCAGTCCTTATGGAGGTTTATAGCCAGGTATTGTGTTGAGGGTTGGATGTGGATGAATTGATTTGCATGTTTCACAGGTATAGGCGTAAGTTTGAATAGCCGTTATATTTCTGCATTCAGCAATTTGATTCGAACGTCAAATATTACATTCCTTTGCATGATGCGCATCTTAACATGCATTTAATTGTATGTATATTGGCAGTAATGATGTTTTGGCAGGTGCTCTTTAATTATGGTTAGTTGTTCACGAAGCTGAATGGGTGTGAGCCGTAGTGTGTTAATCCTTCCGTTTTTGTGTTGGTTACTACAGCTAATAAGTTTTTTGCATATGTTAAAAGTTTATCAGATTTCGGATTACTAGGAATACTGCCGACGTAAAGGCTTGCGTAGATTTTAAGATTTCATCAGCTTTATTACTCCCATTTGCAATTGTGTCTATGTGATGTTCCAAGATAGTCATTTGATGATTTAACGTCTCACTATTCTTCTTTATGACATTAATTGTGTGTTCAGCAATAAATGCTTGATTCATTAGCAGTTCTTTCAATGGATCTTCATTTTCCTTGATGTTGTGAATTTGCTCTTCGTATCTTTCCGCAGACCGTTGATCAAGGATATCAAATAAACTGTTTCCGATTGAACCAACTATTTCAAGAGGAGCTCGTTTCGTGCTAAATCTTTCATTTTCATTTTGTTGTTGTAATATACCATTAATTTCATAGGATTCAATAGATTGATGTTGTAACTGTAAAATCGTTGCGTTACATATGTTATATATTTCCTCTATTGTAGAGTACTCCGCGTCTTCTCTCCTCTGTAGGTTCACTGATATCCCTTGTTTAATTGAAACGCTGCACTAAAACTATTTCTTTCTTTACTATCAGTACAACTTCTCTTACAAACCTATCCATTTACTATTAACTCCCCTTTTTTTACAAACTTATCCGTTTACTATTAAAACCGTTTACTATTCGATAGTAAAATTTTTCTTTCTTTTTGTTTTACTTTTCCGTTTACTTCGACCGACACAGCGCGAAAACCAAATACTACAAGAAATCAACTCAAAAGCTCAACTTCGATTTTTTTTCGCTACCGCCGCGCCGCTTATGCACTTTTTATTACAATTCTCCTGTCGTTTTTCACACTCGACTCCTGAAAACTGACTTCCGAGACTTCGAATTTTCATTCGTAAGTCTAGCATTCGTATCCTGAGAAAATTATTTACCGCTGGACATGTTTAAACATGCCCAGAATTATCGCGACGGACGATGGTTGAAAATGAAATTTGATATTTTCATAAATATCAAACCATCGTCTTGCTATCGTGCATACATTGTTGCGATCACAATGTATGCAGCTCGCGACAATTTGCTGATAAGAGCTTTTTTCGGTGAAGACTTTGATCGTTTCAGTCTTCATCGACGTAAAATCTGACTGAAGGTAAGATTTATCGTGGGGCTATTTTTCTATCGAAACGACTTGGGTTGAAATTTAAAACTTTTATTTTTCCCAAGTCGTTTTGTGGGAAAGGTATGTTGATTACATGCGAAGGAATTTGAGGTAATTGCTGATGTTTTAAGCATGACTAGCTTATTTCTATTTATGAAAATTAAATATTTTTCAATGATTTTCTCAATGATAATTATTAATTATAATTATCATTTTTAACCCTTTTTAGGTATACAACACATAGTTTTTTTGGTATTGTTAGATGGGTGTTTTGTTGGCAGATTTCGATAAGCCTTTACACTGATTTTCTTATCCCTGTGAAATCCTTCCAATATGAAGACAAGTCATAGTAAATGATAAGATTCCATTAGCTTGAATATAGCTGGATCTCTGACATGTCTCAAAATATATTCCTCCTTGTTCTTTAAATCTGGTTATACTATATGGTTTATCAGGTTGCTGACCTATAACTAATATAGTGAGTAATGCCAAAATTATGAAGGCTAGCTAAACAGAATTTGGAACCATCTATATCGTATTAGTTTCTTCATTTGTTTGATGCGAGAGTCTGTTTGGATCAACTGGTTCATTCATGTGTTGTCGATTATAAGAAGTAGCGACACTTTAGTGACTGGTCGTTTGATCCTTTATCCCCTTGTTTGAAGTCTTACAACTCTAGTTACCGCATTGAGTCCAGACTGCGTTTTTATCACTCGGCCAAGTGCCCATTTTGTTGGTGGAATCTGATCGTCTTTTGTTAGTAGCAGATTTCCAATTCATAGATTCGGTTGTCGTTGAGTCCATTTAGGACATTGCTGTCGCCTTGGGAAGTATTCGGATGGCCACTTTCTTCAGAAATCCTGATGCATCCGTCCTACCCCTTGCCACTTATCAAGAGCATTTGAATTATTTTCGAGATGATTTCTTTCAGGTACGGCAAGCAGTGCAGAGCCAGTCAAGTGACCTGGAGTAAGTACTCCCAGCTTTCAGGATCTTCGGATATTGAGCACAGCGGTCGCGAATTTAAGCATGCTTCAATTTGAGTCATGAGTATACACATTTTCTGATATGTCAGCCTGCTATCACTGACTACACGGCGCATATGATGATTCATAGCTTTGACGCCCGCTTCCCATAAGCCACCAAAATGAGGGGAGGCTGGAGGAATGAAGTGCCATTCTGTGCCGATTTCTTGTGGTGCATTCTGCATTATCGCTGTAAATATGAGTGATGTGTCCACTTCTCGCGACAAATCGTTTAAAGACAGCTATAAATACCTGAGATTTGAGGTCGGTTACTACCTCCAAGTGAATCGATTTTGTCGATAAAAACCGACGAATATTGCCACATAGCCCTTGTGCGATAGGTTTCCTCTTCCTCTGACCAGTAAAAGTTTGTATGGTACAGAATAAGCCACCCCCAACTGGCTGAAGGATCGAGTAGAGATCACTATTGTCCGAGGTAACATTCCCATCATTTGCTCGATCATTTGAGTTTTGTTTCTATGACAGCATATACAGTGATGTATAAACCCTTTAACTGCTTTCAGGGCATTTAATATCCAGAATCGCTGCCTTATGACTTCCAAAGTCAAGTTGTTTTCTCCATGTAAGATAAGTTTATGCATTTTGTCCATCACTAGTGTTGTCAGCCGTGTTATGAGTTCGCACTCATAACGCCCAACCTACCGGAGTACATTGCATACCCGTGCAAATATGTACTCCCGATAACAAAAATATTCCATTTCATTTTCAGTCATACAAAGTGTACAAATTGTACACTTTGTTTTCCTCACATGCAAAACTGCTGATGCGGGGCCTTTTTGTCCACCAGCGATAAGAAATACAATAACTCTTACTAGAGGATATTTCCTCCCGACATTTCTCAACAGCTAAAACAGCGAGAGATTATCTTTCTCCACACACTTTTTATCACGAAATCGCTCGATCAGCGAGAGACATGTGTGGTGGTCCGAAAAGATCGTCAGGGCAGTCTATTGAGAATCATCGGGTGACTTGAGTTCATTTTTTGGTTCGGTTCGTTAACTCTCGGCGATAATTGGAAAAATTAAGTAAATCACTTTAACGGGAGAATAGTTGTTAACCATTAATTGCTTAAATTAAATCGTTTTAACGAGAGAATAGTGTTAAACTTTTATTGCTTCCATTAAATCGTTCTACGGAACGGACAGCTCTAACTAGAGAAACTCAATTATGTTATCACTAATTGTAGCTATTGAAATTATTAATAATAATACCGAACAATTGTCCACTAAAGGAAAGTGTGTTAATAAAGACTACTGTTGATTACTTTAACTAAACTGTTTAAATCATTCTACCAAAATAACAATTTCCAACCATGTACTGAAGTTTGTGTTAAATGCATTTATTAAATTATACAGCCAAATATTTAGGCATAATACAAACGGGGCTGGTGTACCTTCCTCTGACAAAGAGAAGCACTCCCAGTCCTATGTGTTGAACAAAGAGAATCACCACAGCCGGCTTTTGTAGGCCAGTATAATAGGATGCTTGCGATCGTATGATAGTTCTGCTAATATCGTAATATCCCCTTAGAGTCTATAAACGGTGATAGAGGAACTAATTTGCTCTTCTTATTTAGTGATTGTTCTATTGAACACGGGGCTATTTCATCTTTAAAAAGATGCTGTTGGGTAGTCTTCATATTGTCAAGTACCTAGATGTACGCTTCGCCTGGCTAACCTTCATATTTTACACAAACCTTTTAATGTATAGTATTCTATTACTCTTTGTAATTTTCCTAATTTTGAAAATCTTTCGAGCAACTCTTGATACAAGTTTAGTTCTTGAAGATCATCTTTGCCGTCAACCCTTTCTTTGCTAGGTCAGTTATCTCCCTTGGCTTTGATGGAAACGATATTTTATTGGACCTAAGCCAAGAAGGACTATGCAACCAAAGAGTATGATTTTTAAGCAGCGATGGCAGTATTCCTGCAGAGGCGATGTCGGCAGGGTTCTTGGTTGATTTCAAGTAAAACGATGTATTTCTGTCGGATAATTCATGTAATTGTGCAACTCGACTCTCCACAAATATTTGGCACTTATGCGCATCTTCTTGTATCCATGACAGAACTATCATTGAATCTGTCCAGGCATAGCAGTTTAAGTCATCCATAATATAATAATATAGTTCTAATCTTGGAATAGTCAGCTTTGTTTTCAGTGAGGCCAACTTATTTTGGCGGTTATTAGGTTTGTCTGAACATGCGATTTTCGTGTAATTCGCAGATATATTACTGCACTGTAGCCCTTTTCTGACGCATCTGAAAACCCATGAAGCTCGCAGCTAGTGTCCTTTCCTGTGAACCCAGTCTATCGTGGAATCTCAATTTCGTATAACTTTGGGAGCTCAGACTTTATTTCTAACCATCTAGTTAATAATGTACTTCATAATGGTTCATCCTGGGATGACTTCTCTAGCCAAATGTTCTGTTGGAGAATTTTGATTGTCATTACTACCGCCGATAGTTATCCAAGATGATCAAGGATTTTCGCTGGCTCGGATGCTACATTCCGCTTTGTTGTTGGTTTGTCATTGATGCTTATTGAAACGTGTATTTTGAAATTGTCGGCTATAGGGTTCCAGTGCACTCCAAGTGCCTTAATTGTCTGTTCTGTCTGGAAATCTATAAAGCTAGGTTGTTCTCGAAACTCATAGAGTTTATCCTTAACAACCTTGAATTTATTGCTTGTCCACTTACGAAGCTTAAAACCTCACCTCTTTAGCATGTTTATAACCTGCTGACAATATTCTATTGCTTCATCCACGGAAGCGTCGTCAGCTTATATTCCTTGATAGGGTCATTTGGAGACTCTCACCAAAGAATACATTGCTACTTCTGATTTCTCACATCCACTTTTATCTGGCGGTACATGTTTTTTATATCTGCCGTGAACACTATTTTATATTTTCTCCATCTTAACGGAATGGATATTAAGCTTCTTTGTAGTTGAGGACCGGTCATAATGGTATCATTTAGACATCTGGTGTTGTTTCTTTTGCCCGAAGCGTCGAAGACTACACGTAATTTGGTCGTTGTACTGTCTTGTTTGAAAACCGCATGGTGAGGTAGGCAGTATCTTATCTCACCATCATCTTCGGCTCGAACCATATGACCTAAGCGTTGGTATTCCTTCATAAAATCCTTATGTTTTTTTAAATGGAAGCCGAACGATATATCGACCATTCTCTTCTCGTCAGTACGTTTGTTGGTAGTAACTTTCACAAGCTATGTCTTCTGGTGTGGTAATAGTTTCGGCTTCCAATTCTTCGCATTCCCAAAATCTCTGCAGATCGCTGGTTATATCTATTTCTGATACCATGCAAATAAGCTTATTCTCTTTGTTGCTGTTTACTAATAGCTCCAGATCATATCCACCCCAGCTCTGTTTGTATAAAATGCAAAAGTATGGGTTTCCCCCAACATTTCTAAAATGGACGGGGTCTTATTTAGATAACAGAACATACCAAATCTTATTCGGTCATTCCATCTCTAAAACCTTGATGGCTTTGTCTAGCGTACCGCAAGGCAGTCATTTGGGCCCGTTGTTCTTTATTATATCTATTGATGACATTGTATCTGTTGTGAGGCACTGCAAACAGGGGCGGATTTGATCACTTGGCCGCCCTAGGCCTATGGAAGATTGCCGCCCCCCTACTCCCTGTAAAACACGAAAAATTGAATGATCTATATCCAGTGAAGGGACCCCAGGCTAGAATTAGCGGAGTAGGCTGCCTCATAAATCGGAGTAGATTTGAAAAAAATGGAGTAGAATTAAAAATAACACTTTCCAACGAATTATTTTATTTAAAAAAACGAACAAGTATAAAAATGTAATGAAATACCCACAACTACAAGAAAAAATCGCCGCCCCCTAAATCTGCCGCCCTAGGCCCGGCCTACTCGGCCTATAGGGAAATCCGCCCCTGACTGCAAAGTCTTGATATATGCTGATGACATTAAGTTTTCGCTTAGATTAAAACTGTTAGCGATTGTGAGCAAGTACAGGGTGACCTTCACAAATTTTACGATTGGTGCAGAAGAATAATTTGGTACTCAATTTAAACAAATATGAGGTTATGACTGTTCACACAAATCAGAAACCAATCACTTAAGAATACGATCTCTCGTATTACTCGATTCGCCGTGTGGGTTCTGTCTCGTGACTTGGGTGTCAAATGTGACCACATTTTGAATTTTGTCTCCCATATAAACTACATTGTATCAAAGAGTAGCTCTATGCTGGGTTTTATAAAACCTTGGGCCCGAGAGTTTTCGAATCCTACCATAACACTGCGTTTGTATACTTGCTTTGTGAGACCACGGCTTGAATACTCTAGCCAGGCCTGGTCTCCATTTTACGGTACACAAATAGGCCGAGTCTGTTCCCTGGAACTTCCTACGATTTGCTCTCAGGCACCTATTCTGGAATAACTCATTAGTTCTTCCACCCTATGAGGATCGCTTGAAGCTTCTAAATATACACTCGCTTGTGAAAGGTAGTATGGTTGCCGATGTTTTGTGCATCAACTCTTAAACGTGTATAATGACTCTCCGTTGTTATTTAACAAAATCTCTTTTCCGCGATAGTAGGCACAATTTGAGAAGACTACCTCTGTTGCTTGTTACCTCCTCAAGGTCTAACTTTAGCATGTACGAACCTACTAATCGCATTTGCATTACTGTTAGTAATATGGCTGAGAATTTTTTTATTGACGTTTCTAAGCATGTTTTTTAAAAACATCTATATAATATTTAATTTTTTGTTCTATTTTTTTTTTTTAATTTTTTGTGTGTGAGAGAGGGAGAAAGATAAAGCTAGAGAGCGTGCGTGTGTTTATGTAAAATTCTTCTTTAAATTATACACACGTTTAACTAAAAATTCTATTGCTGTTGCTATGGGTGGAAATGATTTTTTTTTTAGAAAAAAACAAAAATCAAGAACTTATGTATATGAATTTTTTTCACAATATCATCAAAGTAATGCAGTATGGGGGCACTTCACTTAAGGGAATATAGTAATTTTTATACCCTACATAATGAAATCATAGATTTGTTATTCTATTTGTAATATATAGAAACAGTCCTGGTAGAGTAATATGCATTGGACACCCACGGATAATATTAAAAGCTATTTTGACATCTTGGACACGGCGATTTTAAAAATTGTATCTGCATCTCACTATAATTGCAGCAATTTTTTTCCAAAACAGCTAGGGCTTACGTATATGGGGATTACTTTGAACACTAACTCGTATAGTATTACAGAAAGAGTTTGAGGTAAATTCGTGCATAACCGTGAGCAAATTGGCAATTCGAAATTACATATACCTATACAGAAGTGTACAATGCAATTTTAAACTTAATTATAGTGACTGCCTGAAGCACAAAACTGTGGCTGTATGTCATGAGCACAACACTGTGGTTGTACATCATGTACACTTCGTGGATTTTGTAAGAAATCCGTAAACTTCTTACTTTCCCGATGGATCGGCAGCCTAATAAAAAAGCGGGATAGTGTGTACAATATATCCGTGGAGAAAGGTGACTACAGCGTCTTTGATGCAGAATGGAACCTTTTTGTGATCTCTTACGGAAAAAAGGTACGCGTATTTAGAGGTTTTTTCAAACACCTAGTATCTACGGCTTAAATGATTATCTTCAGAAAGTCGACACTGACTTCATTGCAGCATGGTTAGAACTAAACGAATGGTCATGCCAGAACACGAATATAAATTTTACATTCATATCTTAAGGAGAATATAATGCAAAAGATCATGCCTTCCAAGAAATCCAACCTGAAAAGTGAGCCAACATCTAGAAAAATGCGGCAAATAATCCCAGTTTCCACGCGATTGGTTAAGAGGAGTCAGTACCAAGATTTGCAAGTTTCATGCATTTTTCAATGCGAATTTCTAGCAAACTATTTGTAACAGAATAATGATTTATATGTTAAATTAAAGGTAAGGAACAGGTCTAGTAAATAACGTCGAGAAAAATAAAAAGAAATGTATTGGAATGGAGATATTAGCTCGGAAACTTGTAAAAAATGGTAAAAATTGATTTTTTTCAAATCAAATTCCTGTTAGTAGGTATTCTGATTCCTTTAAATTGTGTCTATTTTAGAAAGATAAAGCCCAGATCTAGCAAATAACGTCGAGTTTTTTCATTTTTAGTGGCGCTCTTTTCAATTATTTGACTGTAATAGTAGGTACTTGTTTTTTTTTCTCTCGATATTTCACCGACGAGCAATTGCAATATTTCGTTGAAAGTTTTAGAAATATAAAGCAAAATAGTATATTTAACAATTATGTGCAAAATACAATTTAGGAGAGTTAATTCTCGTTAAAAATTTTCAATTTCTTTGAACTGCAAGTTCTCATTTTCGTCTTAAATTGTCGCATGTTGGGTTTCTGTCTTTTACGCTAGATGTCTCTAATGTGACTTGTGGTCTAGGCCTAGGCTAATTTTATATGAATTTTCATACTTTCAGGACACAAACCTACCTATAGTAAGTTTTATGGCCTATAGCCTCGCTGGTATCTAAATTAAAATTTGTTCTGAGTACTGACTCCTCTTAAGGCGAAATAATATGCATTTTTATGTACCTACATATAGTAATTTAAATAATTATTAATAGTTCCATAAACAATTACGATTTTAATTTTAGATCTTGTGTTCCTTTTAATTTAATTTACTGGAGAATTTTTGTATTGTAAATACATATAAGTCAATTCAAATGTAAACTTCTCATAGTCAGAGAACCGACTAAATTTTTGGTTTCGTGATCGTGTAAAGGCAAGAGGCATATACGAAACATGAAATGTACCCAAACAAATCTTGGAAGAAATAAGGAACAAATGGTGACATAATAGCAGTGGAATGTAAACATAACTATTAGTTGTTTTATAAGTTTCACATATCGATAAGATTAGTGTGTCGCTTAAAAAACTGCGAGAAAATAGCAGCACATTAATGTTGATGTTGATTGAAAACCCTAGTCAAGAACTCTCTCAGCTCCACAAATATCCGTTTGATATATTGGCATAGTCCACGGTATAGGGAATACAAGTATTTTCATTGAATTTTGACAATTGTGCTGTGATGTAATTTGGTCCACTAATATATAGAAAAGACAGAGAGAGGACAGAGAGTATTGTATTCTATACATTTAACAACATTTCGCCCAATAATGGTGGAACGTGATTCGTACAGAGAATAACTTTTATTCTTTGTACCGTGGGCATAGACACTCAAGGTGCTACTGAAGTAGGATCTGCTGTGTATGACTATTTGAAGAGACTGACATACAAAGCTGATATTTATATCATCTAAAATAAGGTAATTTTGCATGTAATTTTATTCTACCTTTTAAATGATCCTTAAGAATATTACACTAGTTCTCTCAGTAAGAGGACACAGATTTCTACCAGCCCACCGAATTTTTGGCCTGCTGGGGAAAGCAATTCGAAAACATCCTGTAATATCATTTATAAAAAAACATTGTTATTTGAAAATAATGGGAAAACATTGGATTCTTGAGGATAGCACATTGAGTGAGTGGAGTCAACGTAATCGGAAATTGCTTTGATTCAGTTTCAGCCCGTTATTTAAATAAAGCAGTGTCATAATTGTTGTGCCAAAAAACAAAACTTTAATACATAACTAAATTTAATAAATAAATTCTATCCGACTCGCTATAAACAATGAATTAATTACATATAGCCATATGAAAGGCCTTTCTATGCTCTAGCATCATCAAATAAGCCAGCTGAATGGTACGGTCAAGTTTTTTTTTCAGCTGCCCATCTGTGATCAGTGTAAGCGCATTAGCAATCATTGGTTACCAATACGGATACTCTCAGCTATGGTAATTAACTGCATGGTCTGAGGTCCTGAAAACAGCAAATAGGCAATACACTATTGTTTTTTTTTTTACCTCGCTGTGTTGTTGGCTGCTGCTGGCAGCGCCCATATATTTATTTATGTTATTGTGTGTCGCTCCTTTTTTGCGGTTTTGTTTATGCTTTGAGCTTACAGAATTTTATTTTAGATTTCTGCAATATTCGTGGATTGAGAGCTGACCGGCTTCCGGTGTACTGCCACCTTAAATCCAAAAATCTGACTATTCTTGTACTAAGTATACATATGAAATGATATGGCCTTTACCGTCTGCAGAGATATTCCTTGTGCTAATCCAGAGTTCAATTACATCTAGATGAGGTTCAAACTCCACAGGCAGATTATCTGCTTCTGTTTCCTTTATAGCAGCCCAAATATGTCTGATGATGACACGGTGTCCGTATTTGGCAATATCTCCAACAATATTGATCATTTTCTTTCCGTCCCCTCTGTTCTGAAAACGTCCTTGTAGGCGATTTTAACGTCCGTAACATACCGTCGACCATAAACCCTGCATGCCGACTTTTTGAACTCTTATGTGAATCTTTTAATTTGCAACAGGTCGTTGATACACCCACGCGAATCCCTGATGCAGCTGGAAATAGAGCCAATTTATTACATTTGTTCCTATGATCTGACCCCGACAAATATTCCATCTCAGTGGGCGTCCCCCTTGGTAATTAAGATCACTGTTTAATTACGGCTCAAACCTGTGCCGCCCTACTTCTTCACCTAGAAGCAGGCTTCCATGGCACTATAAAAATGCTGATTGGGAACTTAATAACATTTTAAATCTTTGCATGCGTGAATACATTCCGAATTCCTACAGCAGATCTCAACAAGAGCAAACTCGCTCTTGGTTTAACGATACGTGCAACCAAGCAATAAAATCGAAAGTGCCTGCTTTTCGCGCCTATCAATTGAATCCATGTCCAGAACAAAAACAATTCTACACGACTGCACGGAATACCTGGAAGTGTATTATCTATAGAGAAAAATTTCTTTGTGACCAGAATATTACACAAAGGATCATGGTAAGCCGAAAAGTCAGCAAAGGTTTCAGGTCCCTGGTCAAAACGGTCAGGAGAAACTGCAGCAGAACCTCTATACCTTCACTCTTTAATAATAGTGAAGTGAATGTTGATTCTCTGGATAAAGCTAATATTTCGGCTGCTAGATTCGCTTTAAATTTTCATCTTCCACTCTCTTCAGAGACACCTGTTTTACATCGCCTGTGTAGATGTGTACAAGGGCCAATCCATATCACGCGAGGGATGTGTTCAAGGTCCTTAAGGAGATTAACGTCTTCAAAGTCGCAGGTCCTGATCATTTCTCGTCTTGTTAATTTAAAGCTGCGGCTCATCTTTTGCTAAGACTCTGCACAAACAATTCTTTTTGTCCTATTCGATATTTCAGAGGCCTTTGATAGATTCTGGCATTCCGCCCTTTTAGCCAAACTTAAAAGACTTGGTCTCTCCCCTCCTTTCCTATTACGGAATGGTAGTTTCTTATACAGTCGCTTAATATGGGCTGTATCAGATGGCGTTACATCTGAACCTCATCCTATAAATGCCGGTGTGACCCAGGACTCCGTTATCTCTCCGACTCTCTTCTTGATTTTCATCGATGATCTGATTTCTCTTACTTTCAATCCTTTCCAGAGTCCCGCTGATGGCAGTAGCTTACTTCGTTGACACTCTTGTGGACTCCAGAGGGAATGCCATATCTGTCAAACGAGATTGCTTGATTACATCATTGAAAAACGATCTTGCTACTATCATCGCTTGGGGCAAAGCGAATTGTGTTGAATTCAATGCATCTATGTCCCAAAGCTATCTCGTCTCTTTAAAAGAAGATCATAATTTCTCCACTCCCATTTCATTTGATGGAGCACTGATTTACAATACACCGTCTTTACGCATTCTTGGCATTAATATTTCCGGCAAGTTAAGCTAGATAGATCACGTCTTCTCTGTTGCCAAGAAGGCATGGAAATGCCTTGGATTTCTGAAAAGGCGTAAGAAATATTTCAGCACATCGAATTGAGTGCTCCTCTACAAGTCCTACATTATACCTAGAATGGAATACAGTTTCCATATCTGGGGCGGAGCTGGTGGCACAGCTTTAGCTTCATTAGATATTGCTCAAATTAAACATTCCAGCTCATAGGTGACGTGGCAATAACTCGTCATATCGACTCACTCGAGCACCGCCGCAGTGTTGAATACCTTTAGCTCCTTTATCGCTTCATGTATGGTCATATAAAATAAATATCTAGTCTGATCTCTTGTAGAATGATTCCTGCACGAAGTATTCGCACTGCAGACCGTGCATATCCTTTACCCTAAAAATTACTTTTAGTCCTACAGTAAAATTCCATGATGATTTTCTATCCCGAACTGTGTGCATGGGGAACAGTTTACCATCTTCGTCTTCGTCTTCCTTCGTCATGCAAACTCCGAAAGTTTAAGGGCAACATACAATGGCACTTGCGCCACTCTCCTCATATCATCTAATCGATTCCTTATCTCTACCTGTCATGCTGTGCTTTGCATCGTATCCCCTTACCTTGGCTCTAATATAAAAAAAATGTTTGGAGATATTTATGGGTAATTGGGAAATTTTATATGTGAATCTGTAAGAGTTCGTTGAAAACTAGATTGAGAGCGTAGTGCTGTGAAGAAATCAGACAAATGGTACAAAATTTACGTTCGTTCCTCTTATAGAACATGAATATTGTGTGCATTCATAAATTCGACTTGCGTCCGTGAAAAACTATGTATTTGTCACTTGTAAATAATAATAATAAAATGTCTTACCAATATACATTTACACACTTATTCAACTTCTTATAAGTCTACATATTGTCTAATGTAAACGAAAGTGCAACTTCCAATAAGTTCTCACTATGCAAGGGCTTACTATCCTCTGACAATCAACAAGAAAATAGAAATGAAAGCGAAAGTAAAACACAATGATGTCCAGGTGACGGTATTATTTCAAAAATCTAACCTAATTCCAAACTTATTTCTACGTAAGCTCTACTCAAATTTCCTAAGACTTAGGATCAAAACCGCAACATATCCACTTTTTTCAAAAAGGCAGAAACCGAAAAAAACTTAATAATTGTCTGTACACATTTTTGTATTTTTTTTAAAAAATTCCATTTTTGTATGTGACAAATAGGTAATTAAACAGAAAATTTTGTTATGTAATAGCTTACGTCGATATCAGGTAATTGCCAGAAGTTATTTTGGATAAGTGCAGTTTTGTGAAAACATTATTGGATATGTGCTGTTTTGTACCCCCTGTTTGGATAAGTGCGGTTTTGAACGTAACCTGCTTGTATATGTGATGTTTTGTTTTGAATGAAAATAAAAATATCTGCAAAAATCAAAATCTTTTATTTCAAAATTACACTCTTAATGTTTCAGTGTCTGGTTCTAAACAATCACATAATTCATCCTCATCATTTTCCTCATTTTGAGGCAATGGAGGTAAAGTTTCACCCAAAAGTCTTTTGTACCACTCTAGTTCAGGCAAAGAAGCCCACTCATTGCCGAATTGTTTCATTAGTAAATTGCTCACATCATATTTTTTTGCCTGACTAACAGGATGACCCAAACTTTTTTGCACCAAAAGTTTGGGGTGCTGTTTTTGTCTCTTCAGCAGGCAAGAACTAGTTTCATTGCCCTCATACCTAAAGTGCTCATAGAACCTTAGCAGGTATTTCGTTGTGACTCCACTTCGTGTTTGTGAAATATTTTTAGTTATAAAAATCCTTTTAATGTTTCTGATTTGGTCCACTTTTTTGTAATAATTACATAACTGTTTTATATCATATAATCTCCAATTTTCCCCTAGAACCTTAACTTCCCCGAATTTTTCAAAAATGTCTCTATATTTTTCTTTGGTGGTTATGACAGGGTTTTTCTTCACTTCTTTTTCAATCCTTCCAAATACTCTATCGGCTGGGAGGAATGAATGTCCTCTTACTGGGTAAATGATTTGGATTTGTTTAATTGCAGCAGGAGAATGATTTATGAGCCAAAATAACATTGTGTGAATTATGTGGGAGTTCTTATTTTGACCCCCACATCCATCACAAAAGAGGCGCACAGTCTCAATATCAGTAAAGTCTTGGAGAACTAAGAATTGTAGCAAGGCTGATCCTACTTCAGTGGCTCCACGCCCAGATTGAGTTTCGTCCCATGTATAAAAACTGGATGCACAGCTGACATGTCCACGAAGCATAAGTTGTAAAGACTAATTTGTCGACTATAAAAGGCATCCTGAATTGGGGTTCTTGGCATGGGTTGAACTTGTTGTAGGTCAAAGCATAACGACAATGTTTTTTCAGGTCTGCTGCGAGTCAATTCATAAAATGCATTTGCTCTAAGTTTATGTATCCTTTTTTCTGTAATAAATTGTTGCTTTTTCTGAGGATTCTTCTCATTTTTAATTCTGTTGGTTAACAATATGCAAGCACCACATGCATCACAAGACGGTGAAGAAAAGCCAATGTTAAATTGTGTATTAAATATATTTCGAAACATGCTACGTTTCACCTTCAGATCATTTTCTACAGAATTATTATAGAATTTCCAAAGTATAGAAATATTCAAATCGCAACTTAAATAAATTCTTTTGCTTTTATTACGGTTGTAATGACTCTCTTTTGCTGGTAAGTTACTTATGAACTTGCAAACACTTTTCTTTTTAGCTGCATATTTATTAAGTTTGCAATCACCTCCTCTGTTTTCTTTTGGTACTGTGCCATTGAACACATGTTTAGATATTGCTCTGAGCCTGAATTGTTTTATAGAAAATGTCGACATAAACGTTTTTTTACAAACCCTTATCAGTTTTTTATTCTTTCCAATCAAATAATAACAACAAGAAACATTGTGGGGTTTCGGTTTCAGGGTAGGCTTGAATGTTCTCTTCCTTTCTGGGACTATTGCCGAGATAAGCCTTGTCAAAAATCCGTCTTGAGATATTTTGGTCTTGTTCTCATAAAATAAGTTTTTATTCTTCACTACTAAACGTAATTGAACTTTGTTACACTTAAATGTTTTGTCAGATTCATGTTTACAATTCCTTGTTGAGTTCAATGCAAGTGGATCTTTGTTTCTATACCTGCGAAAAAAGAATGAAATACTCATTAAATAAGTAGAGTACGTCTCATGAGTTCATTTTCTAACCGTAGTTTATATAGAATAGCATTGTTTGCAAAAACACAGACTTACTTATCGTTTTTCACGATATCCCTTTGACGTCCTCTTCGTGGTTTTTTCCTAGCTCCACAGTTTATCTGCTTAACCTTTGGTCTCTCATCATTATCCTCCATGTCAAAATGCGCGAATTTTATTGTTTTGTAACAGATGGAAACGCACAGAGCAAACACAATGAAATGCGAGCGAAATGCCGAAAAAAATTTAAAAAAATTACAATTAAATTTTGTTTTTTTAGTATTCCCAACAGCCACCTGGGGTGCGTTCACGTATCTATCACGCAGCAAGCGTAAATTTCTGCACTTTTAACTAGACGTCTCATCACAATAAATTTGCTATGCGGTAGTTACTTACCAAGGTTAATTGTGTACGTGTTTAAACAAGTACAGTTTTTCATATAAACAATAACTATATCACAAATTCACAGCAGGTAATGGTAATTTATTATTATATTATCACCTCAAATCGCACGTAAACAACAGCAGAGATATCCGATCAGAAATTTCACAATTTTAAAATGGCCAAATGCAGTAGTATTGTTATACTGCTCGTGCTAGAGTTCGAAACTTGGCATTTTTGACATTTTCCTTCTGCCGAGTGTCTCTCTCCTCGAACTGTGATGCATGCTAGCTGCATGTGGGTCCTACCATTGACCTGTGCAATTGCGAAAAGCCGATAAACTAATGGGATTGTTCTTTTGAATCAATTTCAAAATTAACAATTTCTAACCAGGGATATGTTGAGGTTTTGAACTAAACATTAATATTAGAATCAATATACTGTGGAAAATATGCTATTTTGAACTAAGCTGTCCCTGCTTAATGGTAGATTTTATCATTTACTGCACAAATCGAGAGAAAAAAACGAAATTCACAAAAGTGGATATGTTTCGGTTTTGATCCTAACTATTCTACTCAAATAATTCAAAGTTTCATTCTTATTATGTTAAATCACAAAGCTATTAATGGAATAAATGGAACAAAATGTATTGTTAGTATTTCAATTGTGAATTAATTGTAATGTGGTGTGAAGATGACTTTAACAGGCATAATCTCATGCATGACCAACTGAATAATTGACTAATTTTTTGTATGGAAATGCTGAAATTAAACCACTTTCGATAGATTATCAGTATTAGGTGATCCCTTTACTGTGTAACTAATATCCAGCAGGATTGGCTTGCACTTTTACACCTCAATGTCCGTCATCTAACCAATAATTTATCTAATTTAAATACCTTGAATTTGCTTCGATAAATGCAACTTTGCAAAAATACGTCGAAAATTCTATTAAATTCCAAACTCACTTTAAAAATTCTTTATTATGCGAGGAGACGATTGTAAATTTACCATAGAAAACAATTATTTATGGCAGACTTTGTTGAAAAATTATAAAAAAAAATAAGAGAAGTAAAAATGAAGAATGACGAAACCAAAAACTCGATGTAAAATTATCACTGATGAACCCGAAAATCTCTATGTGAGAAGTCGAAGAAGAATAACTTATGTCGTGTTCGTTTGAACATCAGTTTCGCTCTGGAGGCAACCTATGTGCTGTCAAAGCGTTCGTTTGAAGCAAAAATGACGTCTGGTGGCAACCCAAAAAGCATCAGTTTCACTCTGAAAATTTACTCGGGTACACTATGAGTTCACTCACACAAACAAAGTCTAGTTGTGATTTGATATTATTTAATTAATTTCAAAGTCAACAGTTATTATTAAGACCACTCTACTATTATTATATTTTCCTCAAAATTATTCCGCAAACAAATTACTAACAGTTTTCGCAAAAAGTTCGTAGCTACTTTGACGTTAGTATACATACACAAGCGAACTTTTTCAGGTGCACTCTGAAACCGTTCGATTGAACGGGGTTGCCTACAGCGCGAACCTGGATGTTCAAACGAAAACGACATTAGAATTGCAAATTGAAAGCACTATGAATTTTTAGCACATGACGTGTTTTCTTTTACAATTTGTTGAAAAAGAAGGAAGATTGAGCGAATGACCCCCATTTTATAGCTAGATTTGTTCCATTTTCATATACATACCATGCAAAATCACAAATTATTCACTAAATTTGAGAAAAAGGTGAATTTTCCTTCCTGTCATTCGCTGGAAAATTTGAAAATACATCTCTTAATATGCTTCCAATAATCATTTAATCAAAATTTTAATTAATTCTATTACGTTTTCCAAAATTAGCCTTAACTTATCATTTTTGTTATTTTCTATCCCTCCAACGCAGTGCGTCTCTTTCGCACTTACTGTGGGAAATATATTGTTAAAAAAACGCAACTATCGCGTTCTACGGAACAAAATATCGCGAAACGAACTCCGGTTCGATATGTAAAACGTCGCGGTGACATAAAATTTTCAATTCTCGCCCTGGAAAAATAAATAAAATTTAACTTGTTTTGACATAATCGCGCGACTTATGTTCTCGGTTCACGAATCGAGGAAAAAAAATATGTAAAAAAGAATGTATTTCTATTAAATTAAAACACTGGTTCAATATTTTAACAGAATTACTTTTATTCGATCAAGACTTCGTTCTTTCACCGGTTAAACTACAACTGCTGGGTTCTTTTACCTTTTCAATTATGCCTCGTATGCTGACGAGGCATTTACAATTTCCTTTTATTGAAAAACGAAACTGTCTGCACGTTTTTACTTAAATTTGGAGCGTGTTTCGTAATTAACATTAAATTGTTGAGGGTGCAATTTTGATATGTGCAGTTTGATGACTTTATTACTTTTGAAAACGAATGAATATTAATATTTATAGGTAAAAGCATATACATATATATAGGTAAGTATGTGTAGCATATGGGAGAGCAGGTAGGATTCGTACACTTTTTACACTAAGTCATGTAAAAGTAAAACTAATAGATATTTCAAAATAATCTCAATGCTGCTGAATTACCTACATATCTGGCTTTAATATTGTTGTAGCTCAGTGTTGATACAAAGTAACATGGAAATGCTATGATGAATTTCCCAAAAAACGGAAATCGCACGAAAGCACCCCACACGCGGGGTAGCTTCGTACGTAGAGCTGGGTACATTCGTACATAGTGGGGAGCCTCCGTACATTGTAATTAAAAAGGCTTTTTATATGAATTTAAACATTTAATGAGTTCAAAATTAGCACAGAATCAACTTTAAATATAGTAGTTATTGCACATTATACATAGAAAGATCTTTTTCAAATCTAAAGATATTAGCTCTTCTGGCTGTAGAAGCAAATTTGGGTGGTGGCAAAACACAGACAACGTCTGATAAGTAAACTGTTCCCTTGTCTTTGATATTGGGAAAAACAAATTTCCAGGTACCCGGCTTCTTTCTCAGAAATGAAATTTTATATTCAATGGGGTATTTTGTTACCACCTGTCCAACATAATGTAAAACAGTCCTTTCCTTTTCGAGCTTCATCAACACAAACCTTTCTTCTTTAATGTTTTCCGTCATTACTGGAATTTCGTTCTCAATATCAGGTCCTTCAGACATCTCTTCTAATGGAGAACAAGAACTTTCTCTTAAACTTATGTCGGTCTCACCTTCACTATCAGTCTCTACAGTTTTCTTCTTTTTCTTTGGTTTGCTTTTTTTATTTGTGTCTGATAGCAAATTTAACGCGCGTTTCATCTCCTTAGCCTTTTGTTTTCTCTTTTGCTCTTGTTTCTTCATCTCTTCTGCTCTTTCCATTTCTATCAGTCTATTTTATTTCGGGAGTATCTATATATATCCTTGATTTTCCTGGCAGTTTTCCTTTCTTCGTCTTTTTAGAGGCATTCCTGTCCACTTTAGGGTAAGGTCAGATAATATCTGGCGTTATTAATCGCACAGATGATGTTGAGGGTGATGCAGGCGGCAATCTAGATGATAGATCTTGTGGAGTAAGAGTTATTTCTTCAGGTATAATTTGTTGGATGTTGTCATCTGAGACTGCTTTAGAATCGGAATGGTAAACTTGCACAGCTGCAAATTCTTCTTCACTGAAAGTTAATTTGTTCAATGGCCATATCCCAGTCTTTTCAAAAGCATTTGAAATATTTTTGCAGTTAAATGATTCAAAATAGGCAATTTTGACCAGTTTTGGAATATTGTATATATTAAGAGTTTTCCCCGGGTTATTCACATGCCAATCATTAAACGCTATCTTTAGCTTGGCCTTAAAAGGTTCAAATACTCCCACATCTAAAGGTTGGAGATGGTGTGTTGTATGGGGAGGAAACGACAGATAAATAATGCCATTACCACGAGCATAGTCCACCGCTTCTATTGTTGTGGCCCAGTCTGCTGGTACACGGAAGCAAGAGCATGGCAGGTGTACCGGTAGTAAAGTAGCAAGCAATAGCGGAACACATTACTTCGCACAGTAAGGTGTCCGCTTATTGCTAAATAATGTGATGATTGTTTACATTACAGCGGCAGTGACTAAACATGCTACTTCGCATAGAGCACGGTCATTGCCCGTTTTGTTTACAACAGCACAGCTGCTTGCTATCAGTGACATTGGCCAGTAGTTTTCATCATCGGTTGTAGAATATTACCGCATCATAATTACATTATGTTGAGGGTCATGTTCTACTTCCGATTTCCGTGTGCAAGTTTTCGAGGTGCGCAACTGAATTGGTGTGGTCAGTTCGGGTTACAATTAAACAGCGTTGGGTCGGTGGTAATAGTTAGATTAAGTAAAAAGTTAAAGTTAAGTTGGTAAGATCTGTGAATAAAATAAAAGTAGTGCATTTGTTGAAAACGGAGTGTTTTTATTGCTAAGGGACACGACTGTCGTGTCCCCAGTAAAACACTCGCGTAATCCACATAAAAAAACTTTATTCAATAAAACTACTTCGAATAATATCTAATATAACTCGAGCTTCTGATTCACACTTCTAGCTCTTAACTCCTAATCGCAAAAAACACAACTGAGTAACCTGATCCACTCGCAAGTCGGGTCACCTGTTAAAATCATTACAGGCGGAAGCGACTCTGACCCAGTGACCAGTGCAATACCTTGCAATTAATCGCAAAGCATTACATCAGTCACTGCCGTCAGCTGGAGACCCCAATACTGTTAGTAAACAAACAGTAAGCCCAGCTGAGCATTTCACTATGCGAAGTGAATTACTTAACCCTGGCTTAATGTTTAATTACAACAGCAGTGGATGCGACAGTTTTTTAATAAACAATTCGCAATCGCCAAGCATTTAACCGTGCGAAGTAAAATGCTTAGATACTGCAAACTGCTTAATTAGTCGTACACCTGCTGCTAGTTAAGTCATGATGTCACAACCACACCGAATTGAATATTGGGCCACGACATTCCTCCCCCCTGTGAAAGACTAATTCCCAGGGGGAATTAGATCAGGGTGCTCGGTTTAGTTTCAACTACATTGTACATTTTATCGTATATATACAATAATTGTTTTTTTTTTAAACATCTTCTACGTTTTATCTTAGCAATATTTACTTCTCTTGATTCAGTTCTAATTTAACAACATGTATTTTTATTTTTTTTTCTCGTGATCTCATTTACTTCTTCAAACAATCTTTTTGCTCAATTACAATTTAATTATATTCTTAACCCTAATTTTGATATTTCTAAAAATAGTATTACCATAATAACAAATAAAAACTGTACAATTATTTCTAGGATTAGGTTTACTTATACAAAATTTGATTCTAGATTTCATTAACTACATATATTTGTTTTATCTAATCATATTACATAACTACACTATTTACTTTCGTTTAAACATTTTTATACCTAATTCCAAATTTTTTTCAAATGAACAAATGTTTTTTTTTTCTAGCAATTCTTACACTTAACTTGAATACAATATTTATATTGGTTTAATTACTCAGAGTGATTCCGTCCATCTAAAGGTTGCCACTGTCCTATCCAATATAACACTTAGTGTAACAAAAATATCTAACCCTACAACAGTTGTTACTACGCTAGCTGTACCCGCTGTTTTCCGACTATCGTAGGCAGGTTTGCTGTGGGCAATGTTGCTGTAGTAGGCACGATTACTTGGAGGCCATCGTTCGTTTCCTTGTCTTCGGTAGGCTGTCCTGTTGTTACAGTGGGTTTTATTGAACTCCGGGTGATGGGCAATATCGACAATCTGCTTGATCTAGCCGGTACTGGTTTTTGCTTCCGACATCTCCTGCGGATCAGAACTCCTGCTACTAACATAAAACTGGCAATACTTAACAGCCCAGTTATTGAGGTGGCGGCTAGATAGATGGTGTAGGGCTGACTTTGTTGTCGATGTATTTCCTCTCGTGTGATGTCCTCATTTATTTTTTGTATCTCGGCTGCATGATCTCTCCAGGCTTGGTTGGCATTTCTCATATTGCTGATAGTCTAGCAGGACATACTGGCGATCGTGATTATTTGCTGCTAGAAATTCGGCTCCCAACTCATATACATGGTAGCCGTCTTCATCAACTACTGCGGGAATGGTGTATACTTTGTGCAGTTCAAAAGCCACTCTCTCCGGTTGAGGAATGTCTATTCTGACCATAATGTGCTGCGGACCCTGCATTGCGCTCACCTTAGCAATTTGAGTCAACAATTGGAAGTCCAGAAATTCCTCTGCTAAATCCAATTGTTTTGTAGCGTTTGTCATAATTTCTGTTAGCTGCCGGGCGTGAATAATCATGGGGTGAAGTTTTCCCATGCTCAGTGCGACTAACATGTTCGCATAACCTTCTTGGACATCGCTGAGTTCTCGCAGTTGGAGGGTCATTAGTGTCAGTATTTCATTTATCTCCACTCTCCGTGTTAACGTTGTTATCTCCAGGTCTTGACTTTGCTGCGCGGCGGTGATGGCATTGATTTTATTCCAAAGTTCCTCTCGCTCTGCTGCTGCCTGAACGCGCGACGCATTGAATAGATTAAACGTCGATGTCATCACTGTTGTTTGCTCTTGAAGCAAGGTGAAGGTGCGGTTTTCTTTTCCATCTAGATCCCTCAAAGCCGAGTAGATATTTTCCGAATCTGCGTGATCCATGGTTCCGAAAAGTGTTTTTGACAGGGACCCTATACCATCAAAGAAAGATCGTTTCCTTCGAAGAGTCGGTTCCGCATGGGTGTGGTTCTTCAACTCATCATCCTGTCTCCTAATCTTCGCCATCCAACTTCCTATTTCCTTAGTGGCTAGCTCACATCTGTTCCCGAGTTCTCTCTCTCTGTGGTTGATTTTTGTGCAGAGCTGTATAACCAGCTTGCTGCAATTGTTTGCGAACTCCAGCTCGACCGCCAAGTCCGGCATTTCTACTTTGGATAGAATAGTCCAATGCCTAGTGTAAAAGTTTGCTTTTCCTACGTGCTCGAACAATACTCCGGACTGCATTATCTGGAAAAAAATAGTTCCCAGAGGAACTAGGTCCGGTATGTTCATTTAGGGTATCCAATCAAAGGCTGTTGGATTTACAATTTTTTAAATTAAATTAAATTTAATTTATACCTTAATAAAATTATAGCTTGCCTGACAATTTTGTTTTTTGTCTTTACATAATTTCTGTTTCTTTTTACAATTACAGGTCTTTCTCTTAGACTGTACTTTAAATATTCTTTTTATTGAATTCTTTTTTTTTATGTTTACATACATTCATTTTCACTTCATTTCTGTTCATCTTTTTTGTTTACAAACGCCTCCATGTAATACATACTCTTATGTCTTATATTCCTTGTAACGAATCTTATTTATTTATTTTAATTATTCACATTTGTCTTCCTTGAAGTTCTTACACAATATAAATCTTTCCTTTTAAACACCTTTTCATCAAAGTAATTTACTAGATTTTAGTTTGTTTCTTTTTCAACACATTAGTTTCTTAATTCATCCATCCTATTGTTAGTGCATTCATATATTCCTATAACAAAATATTGATCAAAGCTTTTATTACCATACATAATATATGCAATATTTTCTTACATTTATTTCTTGTGACATTTTTACCATCCCTAATTTTAAGCTTTACAATTATTATTTCTATCTTATACTACCTCTAATCATCACAATTATTGTTTCTATTTCATACCACCTATAATTTACTTTTCCTAACTACAGATTTCCAGAAGCTACCTATTTACAATAGTATCTAAGGTCCTATTTCCCTAACACTGCTGCATGCTGTTGCGGCTACCCAGCTGAACGAGCAATTTTTCAATAAGAGTGGGCAATTTGGCTTCTGGGGACTATTACCCTGATGCTAGTTGTGTCCTTTGATCTACAGGGTCTGTTTCATTTTCAGAATTCGGGTGTTTCTGGTTGACCTCAGAGCAACCTGCAACGTCGAGGCAGATGCTTACTGGTATTTGAGTCGCCGCTGGTCAATCGCACTCCTGCTACTAGTAGGCTACTAATACTTAATGACTGCAGGCAGTTGTCTTGGCTGATATGAACCATATCCGTGGGATAAACTATGTCATCTATGAACTTGAGGGGCTGTCCACTGCGGAAGTTATGGAATGTATTTTCCAATAGCGTATTAAGCGAACGGTCCATTTACTGTTGAGTTTTTTGCTTTTAATGCTCATTGTTTACTTCAACCATGCTGAATGTCTCTACATGCCTTTGTTCAGTCTAACTGATATATAACTTTTGTATTTGTACCATTTCAATATGCATGATGGAGCTCTCCCAATTACATATATTGGGAGTCCACCCATGCATAAAAAAAAAGATACACTTGCTCTATTGAAAGTCCTATAATGTACTTTCTAAGACTGCATAGCATTCGGCATGTTAGTTCCTTTAACTTATTTGCCGTTATATAACCTTCACTTTTATATTCAACCTCACCTGTGACGCTCAGTGAGACCTTTTAGATAATTCAAATGCTTTTCATTTGATTTGCTATGTTCTTCGTTACTTAAACTTCTTTGAAACTCTCAGATTCTTCCTCGCAGTGAGGTTTTAATCTCGTATTCATCATGACTTTGTTTTGTTTTTTAAACTTTATAATTAACGTCACATTTAAGAAAGCCTGTGTCGATGTTGAAAAGCTCACTTTTCTCAAGTGCTCCTTATTTTCACCCCCATACAACTGATTTGATGATTGCTCCACGTAGACTATCCAGGGACGTTTCCAGAACTGATGTAACTGCCAATTCTGCTTACGCATTGAGGTTGGTTTACTCTGTTGATATTTTCTACTTGCAATTAATTTGTCAATCTTGTACTTATTTATTTACGTATATAATTATATACTTATATGTATATATATATATATATTTTTTAAATACTAGTATGTCTAATTATTTGCTTAATTTTTCTTTATTTCCCTTATTTTATAATTTTATACCTTTAACATTTATTACATATTTTTTACATATACACTTTCAAACCTGAATATTCTTCTAACCTATTTAATCTGCCTTTTATTTTTTTTTTCGAATGATTTCTAACAAATTTGTTTGCTGTGATATTTTTCCCCAATTTAACTTTCTCTCTGTTTTTTTTTACTTTGTCGCCTTTTTATTTATATTATGTCTTTTTTTCTTTAATACTTATTTTTGTTACAAAAACTTCTCTTAAACTTCTTATTCTCTTTTTTTTCATAAATCTCAATTTTTAACATTATATTTTTCTTTGTTTTCTTTAGTCTTTTGTTTTTACCTTTCTATTTCAATCTTTCTCATATTTTTGTGAAGTAATATTTCTCAGTTTTTTTCTCTATATATGTTTTGTAGAACAGTTTTTTACGTTTTTATCTATAAATTTACCTTACTGATTGGTTCCAAGTCCAACGGAATAGATACAGGGTCTCGTTTATACCTCCTTCCATATTCTTTCACACCACAGACTCATCAAACTCAGCTCATCAAATTTCTTCTGAAATTAGAGGGAATTTGTTGGAAATTTCTTCGGTTAAGTCCCCCAAATCCTGGGTCATAACCGTTACTTACCATGTACATACCGTTGGGGTTTGAAGTACAATTTTTCCTCTCGGTTCTATTTCGAATCGGTGCTACCGTATCTGTTTTATAAATATATTTTGGTAACTTTAACTTACCCCTACGTGGCATCCTCTGAGATCGCCGTTGTTGCAAATGGAAGTTGTAATTACCCTTATGGTCCCATCTAGGTCGTCTGGAAAGCTTACGTGGTTGCGCTTGTCCATGCATAGAATTTGGGTCTTTGACAAAATAGGCTTCTGCATTAGCAATTCTCACGAATTCACGTCCATTCTTCCGACTATTTTCGCTGTGTACGTTATACCTGTGTTCTTTGCTCAACCGTACGCTAAATTCCTCGATTATAGGCTGCACTATAGGTACTCTTTTATCTGCATGTCGCGAAATTTTGTCGACATTAAGTGACGTATTTTTTAATTCGGAGTGTCGGTCATAAACGCCTGATGCCATGTTTTCTGTCGTGCTGACATTCTCCTTCTCAATCCTGGCCGGAAATGGATTTCCTTGACTGCTATTTAACCAAGCTGTGGGTCCGACTTGTGCACAAGCTGCGAAATTTTCACAAGAATCACTTTCTCCCATGCCTTTGCTGGCGTCTTGTATCCACAGCTTCATATTTATGCAGTCGATAATAGCTCTGCTACCGAGAAAATCCATTCCGAGTATACCGTCGGCTGGAATTGAGTCCGTGTCACTAATGGCGTTAAATTTGCAGGCATGCTGGCTGTTATCTATCTGCAACTTTGCCTCACAAGTGCCAATGGAGCTCCTAGCGGATCCGAACAGTCCTCCAATTCTAATTTTGCGATGTGTCTGTATGGGTGTATTTCTCTTTATGCTATTAACTTTAATTACACTGCAACTGGAACCGGTATCTATCAAAAGTCTTAAATTACCTTCTACTCCTATATCCGATGGAACTGCGATGATAAACTTGTTTTGGGAATTCAATTTTTCACTGGCCTTTTCTGCTAAATATTTTTTCAGGCAGTTCGTCGTATAGTGGTCGCATGTTCGACAAAATTGGCAGTAAAGCCCCTCCCCTGCTGAATGGAATCTACCACTAATGGCTTCTTTAATATCTGCGACTCTGACGTGATGTGTTCGGCAATTGGGTGCTTCGTGTCCATATTGCTGGCATTCTATACAGAAGGGTAGTTTGTGGCACTCCCTTGCGAAGTGTCCCTGCTGCCCGCACTTGAAGCAATGGCTGGGTTTATGTCCATATGCACTTCTAGGAAATCCTCTGAAAGGTTTTTGGTAAGGTGCAGCTACATCTCCGTCAAAGTTGTCGCTTCCCCATCCTTCTTGTGAAAACCCTTGATTGCTTGGTACCCTGAGCTGAAGTCTTATCGCGTCCTTTTCGTAAAATTCAGCTTCTGCTCGCACCGCCTTTAATGAGTCAAACTTTTGTCCTGTTAGGTGAGTCCGAATAGCCTGATTCCATACTCCAGCTTTAAATGTGGCTATCGCATCCGCTTCCAACTCGGCCAGTAATCCTCCATCTTTACCTGGGTACTTTGCAGAAACAGCACTTTTAATCTGATCCAACAGTTCCTTCATTTTGTCCGCAAACTCTCGGATCCCTTCTTCTGGCCTTTGTCGACATTCTAACAACTCTGTCCGTAGCTCACTGAACGATATCCGTGGCATATAAGCGGCTTTTATTGACTTTTGTAATGCTTCCAAGTCCTTTGGCTCTTCAGAGCTTATCATGTAGTAAGCATCGTCTGTCAGTCGATATTTCACACACTTCATAAAGATGCCTTGCTCTGCGGTATCCAGCCGGTCGTATAGATCTTTACAACAACTCAGAAAACGATGTACTTCCTTCGCTAGTTTTGGAGACCTTTCTCCAGAAAACGTCGGCACGTATCTAGACACTTTGTCCATGATTTTATCATATATGTCAGCCATTTTTTTTTAGCGTTCAATCCCAATTTCTGCTGTACTTTCTTCCCACAACTTTTGCTCAAAACTTCGACATCAACAAACCTCAGCGAAAACTTATGCCTTTTGTGTCATTAATACTCACTAGATTAACAATTTAAACACTAACGTTAGAGCAGACTTGACTTTTTGCGGCAAACACGAACCCGAGACTTCAGCAGATATCAATCCCGAAACTCATGATCTCTGTTTGAAATGTTAACGACTCAGACGAATGTAGCATATACTCTACTGATGCTACAGTAAACGCGAAGCAACCAAAAAGGCGTGAGACTCAACTTTTAAGGAGAATAAAAGAAAACAATGTTATGCTTACAAAAATCACCACTTCTTAACAACTACTTTTACTCAATTTAACATAAAAGAAAAATTTACCGTTTCACTTATGTTTACCAATTCATTCAAAAACACAAAAGCTACATAACTTATACTACACTTCTCTTTTATAATAAAAACATGAAGGCCAACGACGAAAACACAAAACATTTATTTCCCCATATTAAACGAAAAATATTGAAAATCACCGCAAACAAAACAAAAACCAAACATCGATGAATTAACTACTTAACCTTAAATTTTCAGCCTAGAACAAATAGAAATGAGATAAAAACTTTCATACGCCCATAAAGGTTTACCCTGAACCTATCCAAAAACACATAGCATAATCATGAAATCGATATCACACTTAGATAGGTTTCAAAAAATAACACTCAATACTTAATTTAACACTTCTTAAATTAGCCTGAAAAGTGAAATTAATTTATTGAACTCTCTAAAAAAAATCCATTTATAAATAAACAAATTCCAATCTTCTGAAAGAAATTTAAAAAAAAAAAAAATTAACAATGGGGAAAAAAACCCAGTAAGAAATTCTCAAATTTCTTATCCAAGTTTACCGGCTGCGCCAAAATGTCGTGTCCCTTAGCAATAAAAACACTCCGTTTTCAACAAATGCACTACTTTTATTTTATTCACAGATCTTACCAACTTAACTTTAACTTTTTACTTAATCTAACTATTACCACCGACCCAACGCTGTTTAATTGTAACCCGAACTGACCACACCAATTCAGTTGCGCACCTCGAAAACTTGCACACGGAAATCGGAAGTAGAACATGACCCTCAACATAATGTAATTATGATGCGGTAATATTCTACAACCGATGATGAAAACTACTGGCCAATGTCACTGATAGCAAGCAGCTGTGCTGTTGTAAACAAAACGGGCAATGACCGTGCTCTATGCGAAGTAGCATGTTTAGTCACTGCCGCTGTAATGTAAACAATCATCACATTATTTAGCAATAAGCGGACACCTTACTGTGCGAAGTAATGTGTTCCGCTATTGCTTGCTACTTTACTACCGGTACACCTGCCATGCTCTTGCTTCCGTGTACCAGCAGACTGGGCCACAACACTATTGTCACATGGCTTTCGTGATTGTCGACGAGGAGCAGAATAGCGTTGCTCTAGATAACGATGCTTTTTTTTAATGTGTTTCAGGACTTCCAAAAATATACTAGAGTTTATCCAGCCACTCTTTGCAGCCATTCCCAGGCTGCCTTCTGGAGCACCTTCCATAATGTGATCCTTGAAATGTACTCTGGGAAAGATGAATAGCGGCGGTATTGTGTTACCACTAGCTGAAATAATTCCTCCGAATGTTACGAGTTCACCTCTTTCTGCGGAAACAAGTTGACCAATTTGTTTTTGGGTTTTTTCGCACTGCGGATATCCCTGACTCATCAATATTATAAATCCGATCTGCAGTGAGTGCATATTTTTTCAAAACCTTTTCTAAGTTCTCGTAGAAATCAGTTACGGCTGTCTTGTTGAATCCATAAGATCGTGCTGCACTTGTGTTTTCAGGTTTCCTCAGGCTTAAATTTGCATTTCGCCTACGATAACTGTCCAGCCATTCTTCTCCAGCCATTTTGTTATGATTCCAGCTAGGTGGATAATGCATCTGATTCAATTTTGCAAATTCGTATGGCAGTTTCCTCACATGTACGATTGTCAACCCATAATGCATTTTGGAGCATTTCGCGATGTACTCATTCAATGAGTCTCTTCTTCGGTAGTGAACACTTGATTCGATGTGAACTTGGAACAAAAAACACGCGACGGAGTGTTGTTACCTTCCTTTTCTGCAGCAGCCTTTTTATGGGAATTTGTTAAGCAACTTTGAAGAGTTGTCGGTTTGATGCCGTATTTTTGTGCGGACTTCCTAATAGATAATAGATAACTGCTTGCATCGCAAACTTCATTGCATCTTCGTCTACCTCTCTCGTTCTAGAGCCTTTTTTTACATACATTCGTGGTATGGTCCTGAAATAATAATGTTTTTATTGAAGACATTTTCTGAACTAACGTGGGGTGCATTCGTACAGTACGAATCCACCCCACTCATATCTGTACGAAGGTCCCCCAACCAAAAAAATTCCAAAAATAAATTCAAAATAAAGATAACATTTAAGGTTATCCCAAAATGAATGGTTACATATTAATCTAAGGCACTTATTCAAAAACTGTTATAAATTACTTTAACAATCTGAGCAAAACTTATTACGAATCAATGTTTTCAAAAACGAATCGAAAAATTACTTACGCGGTGCGAAAACAAGTATCGACTTGTTCCAACAAAGCTGACTGTTGCACTGCCACCGCGCTTAGCTGTCAGCCTATGCCAAAACCCTCGAGAATATTTCCCAAGCCATGAAACAGAAACCTATATGTGTGCGTTCGGAGTCCGTTTTCTAAAGTGTTCTATATTAATACTTATGGAAAAGTGCTAAACATTTACTTTATGTATGCCACAGAGCCTAAACTACTATCCATACAGGAAAATAGTCTTCTAGTAATTTACAGCTTGATTGCTTGTCTTCGCAAAGGTTACACTTCCTATATACCTTACTTAAAAAATAATAAAATAGTTTTGATTACAAAGTAACCCTACCATTTAATGCTCAATACCTCTCAGCTAAGTGATAATTGCATGTGTGTATGTGCAGCCGGTATGAAAATTTTATTACAGTTCGGAAGATAAGAAAGCAAGCTTAAGATTATCAGAACACCATTTTTCGATGTGAATAGTAGTTTAGGGCAGAGGAGCTATTCAAATCAAACTTTTGTCAGTTTTACATAAGAACACTGCAAATATTTTAGTATGTAAGGACTACGTTGGGCCTCGCATGTGGTAGGGAGGGAGTCTCTTTCATGGCTTGTGAAGTATTCTCGAGGGTTTTGCCTATGCGCATAGTGGGCCTCATACACACACAAATACAAACGCGCCAACATGTTAAATAGTGTAGATATGACTGCTGTACGAATGCTCCGTCTGTACGAATCCTACCTGCTCTCCCCTACGTAACTCCTCCCCCCTAAGAAAGGGATGTCGGCCAGAAAAGTTGTGTGCTTGGGGGTTCGCCGGGCATTTCTAATGTTGATATCCTTTGACCTATAACAGGCAATTTTTTGCGATGAGCCTTAATTTTCTCATGGATGACGAATATAGTGATGACCATCCGTGATGAAGCCAAGGATTGCTATTGTAATATGCGTCAAATAATCCCTATGAGTTGTTTTAATTTCCAGGAGTTCTATGGTGTTTTTATTTTTTATGTGGATAGTTTTGATTTTTTGAAGCTGTAAGTCCTCGATTATTGATGAATAATTGATTTTACTGAATGCTGTGGGATAAATGTGGATATCATCCCAATATGTGTTGATGTTTTCTTGGTATGTTATGCGTTTAGTGCCACTGATCTTTAGGTTGGTAGAGGCGCAAGATGATTTGACCAAAGTTTCGGGAACGTCGGTTAGAAGAATATAATTTGGTTCCGGTTGCTGGATATTTTGTACGTAGAGCGCTTCTTTTAAGGGACATTCTGCTGGTTGGTTACGGATTAGTGGTCCAATACATCTTGATATGTTGGCTGTTTCCTGATATGATGATTCTTTGCAGTAATGTGTACCTTCAACCTTAGAACATTCTTCGTCGAAATATTGAATAATTTCGGGACTTAGGATCACATAGGGTTTGGTAATTATTGTCTTTGTGTATAGGAATATGGAGTAGATTTCTTGGGATAATATAGGTATCCTGACATTAAAAATAATATTAAGGTTACTATAATATGCCTGTAGTACAAGCAATTCATAATTGTTTTCATTTGAATTAATATCTACTGATTGGTTTTTGAGATTATTATAAATATCCGTTAATTCTCCAGGCCTCAATATTTGTTTTGGTATGATATTTAATCTTGCGAGTATCATGGCTTCTGCTAAGTTAGTCAGGTGATTTGTTAATATGTCAATATTGTAATTAGTCTGGGTTAAGTATTGTGCAGTGCATCTTTTGCTTCCTCTTTTATTTCTAATGCTTGGTTTTAATGTTTCAAGTTTCTGTCTTAGGTCTTGTAATTTAACGTTTGTTATTCTTACAGAGTCCCGAAGTTCGTCTTCATTGTCAACCATTTTTAGTGATTCTGTGATTTTGTTGATTGTCGTCTCGTAGTTTTCCAATCTAACTATGTGTAATAGATTGTTGTATGCTCTAATTGTTCTAGCTGTCCCTAGTTTTACATGGTCAGTATTTTGTGGTCTGTCAAGTCCTGCATTTCCATCTTCTATGCGTTCATGGTCGTTACCCTGTAAATTGCGTCTAATTTTTAGTCTAGCCTTATGATATTTCTTGTTTCGATTTGTTATAACTGATATTTTATTATTATGTTTGATTCTATGTTTAGTAAACTTAGGTGCTAATTTATTACGCCTACACTCTTTTCTATAAACTATTTTATCTTCTTTTAAAACTTCAGGATCTTTCCTGGTTTTGTTTAATTTCTCTATGTTTTTCGTAACCCTTTCTTTTACCATAGCTTTTATTTCTGGATACAACTTTTCTCTGAATTCGTTTAACTTTTGTAGGTAGTCATGATTTGATCATATTAAGGCTGTTCCTAGCTCGGACTGTGTATGCTGCCGCGAATTTAGAAAATTTATCAATTATAGTTAGTATCTGTCTGTTATTGATACTGTATATATCTATGTGTAAGATTTCTAAGAGTTTTCCTACGGTTTCGGGTATTTCGTATTTTAGTTTAGGAGGGTTGCGATCGTACTTCATTGTTTGGCATGTTATACAGTCATTTAATATCTTTGTGATTTTGACTTTCATTTGAGGGAAATAGAATTCTCTTTTTAAATGTAGGAATGTTTCGTTAATTCCTCTGTGGTTACTTCTGTCATGATAACCTTTAATGAGCTTGTCTTACTCACCTTCTTCAGTTATTCCTTTTAATATCTCTACACATCGAATTAGCTTAAAGGTTCGGTATCTTGCAAAGTAATTTGAATAGACATTGTGGACTAACCTGAGGGTGTCGTCGTCCGTGAAGATAGCTGTTAATTTGTTTGGCGGAAGATATTTTTTGAAAATATCCACGATATTATCTTCATTAAAATCGGGTAATCGAATTATTCTTCTTTGTTTATTTCTAAATGGAGCTTGAAGTGAAATTGGCGGATTTTTACTGGACTTTTCGAGTATTAGTTGTATATTAAATTCGTTTAAGGGTCTTTCGGAAATTGGTATGCCATCGTTAAGGTTTCCCTCTTGAGAGTGAACTGTGCTTCCACTGGTACCGTGTATGGAAGTGTTTGCTCTGTCTTCGTAAGTATGTATTTCGGCATTTTCGTGTATGGTGGGTTTAATACGACTAAGTGCATCTGCGTTGGAATTCTTTGTGCCTTTTAATAGACGATTTGGTAGTCAAACTCTTCTAATTTCAATCTCCATCTTACGAGTATGGAGTTTGGTTCTCTTAGGTTCATCAGCCAAGTGAGGGGTTTGTGGTCTGTAACGATGACCGAATAAATATTGGCGAAAGTACTTCGCAGCCCAGACAATAACCAGAAGTTCCTTTTCTATTGTGGAATAATTTTTTTCGGACGTAGTGAGCGTCCTGCTAGCGAAACATATTAGCTTATCGTTACCAATGACTCCTTGTGACAGTACGGCACCGATTGCATAATTACTTGCATCCGTCGTCAGTATAAATGGCTTGGAGAAGTCCGGGTATTGGAGAATTGGATCATTATTTAGAATATCTTTACAAGTTTCGAATGCTTGAATGTATCGATCGTTCAATTCGATTTTTCTTCCTTTCTTTAAACATTCTGTAAGTTTTATTAACTTGGCAAAGTCTTTTATGAACTTACGGTAATAACCTACTAATCCAAGAAATGATTTTATTTCTTTTGCTGTACGGGGAATAGGAAAAATTTTTACCGTATGAGTTTTGTCGGGATTAGGTTTTACCCCTTCGGTGGTAACAATGTGCCCTAGGAATGCAATTTCCTTTTTTAGAAACTCACATTTGTCCAGTTGGACTTTTAGTCTGGCTTTTTGAAGTCTCCCGAATACTTTGCGCAGATTCTCGCAATGCTCTTGTATGGAGGTTGAAAAGACGATAATATCGTCAAGATATACAAGGCAAATTTTTCCTACAATGTCACCTAGAACGTTATCCATGACCCTTTGAAATGTGGAGGGGGCATTCTTTAACCCAAAGGGCATATGATCATATTCGTAGTGTCCTCCTTCGACTGTGAATGCTGTTTTTTGAACATCTGATGGATCCATTTCGATTTGATGGAAGCCACTTGCGAGATCGAGTGTGGAAAAGTATAGACACTTACCCAGTTTATCAAGGACTTCATTAATATTTGGAAGCGGGTATTTATCGCTTATCGTTTTTTCATTTAATTTGCGATAGTCGATGACTAGTCGCCATTTCTGCTTACCACTTGCGTCTGGTTTCTTTGGAACTATCAAAACAGGGGAGCTCCACGGTGAGTAACTATGTTGAATGATACCCTGATCTAACATATCATTAATTTGGCGTTTAACCTCCTCTTTATGATTTAATGGATAGCGGTACGACTTGACGTAGATTGGTTGTTCATCGGTAATGGGGATACTATGCTTCACTTGATTAATGAATGAAAGGATCTGACCTTCTTTGAAGAAAACTTCTTCGAATTATTTGCATACTCTCAGAAGTTGACGCTTTTCCTCATTATTTAGGTGAGATATCCGGATGAGGTCTACAATATCTTTGTGGCATATATTCCCTTCTACTTTACATTCGATATTGAAGGTGTTGATTTCAGAGTATTCTTCTGATTGATATGTACTAACTTTCAGTGGTTGTTCTATAATTAAAATTTGTTCCGAGTTGGAATTCTTTACAACTTCCATTTAACTGTGCCAATCTTTTGAAAAATATATTCCTTCTGGGATATATAAGTGGGCATTAATTAGGAGAGTTTTTGCGTAGATCTGACTATTTTGTACATCTACGGGTAATTTTGCGATTATTTTTGACCTAGCTGGGATGAGGTATTTTTGAGACACAAAGTTAGGCTTGAAAAAAGGGGAATTTCTGCGTTTTTTGTAATTAATTTTTGATTTACTAGGTCGACTTTATCGCCTAAATTAGTTACGATATATAAGCCTAGTAATTCGTCAAAGTAACCTTGAAATTTGAAAATTTGGAATTGCGTATTACCAGGATGTTTAAATTCTAGGAAATTGGGAAGGATTGCCTCCTTGTCCAGTTTGTGTTTGTTGAGGATGGTAACAATAGTTGTAGGTTGAGTAATTTTAATACTATGGGGCTTTACTTGTTCTGGGTTTATGAAAGATGATGAGGAGCCAGTATCGATTAAAAATTTTAGAGGACGGTGAAAAGGGGATGAAATGTGAATATAGGGGAGAATATTGCAATGTTTGTTAACGTCTACATATCCGACGAGTTCGTTGAGGCATCTATATGAAAATTTTCTTCAACAATCTCGGTTGAGACTATTCTATCGCTTTCAGGGTTAATTTCTGGATGCTGATTATAATAACGGTCTAAACTTGTATAATAGTGATCATTTGTATAGATGTGGGCATTGTCTTCAATAATTGGTAAATTTTGTACATCTAAATTGAACAATTCTTCGCTAATGAAGTTGGGTGTTCGATTAGTTTGAATGTTATTGGGTTGTGGAGGTGGTTGATTTCGTTGTCTGAATCGTGACGTTCCTGAACTTGTATCCATTGGCTCAGGTTTTAGAAGATTTGGTCTATTTGATGGATTAGGAGAAAATGGTCTACATTATTGATAGAATTGCTGTCTTTGGGGTAAATTTGTTGGCTTATTATAATATGTTCGATTAAATGATTGATTGAATGGTCTATTGTTATTTTGATTGGAGCTGAACTGTGGATGATATGTTGGTTGAGAATACCTTGGATAGGTAAAGAACCTATGAGGTGGAGCTGAAATTCTTGGCAGTTGAGAAAATCTGATCGGTTTTAGCTTCTGGTTATTATTTGGTTGTTCGGACTTAGCATAAAAGATATTTTGCTCTTTTGCGCAATACGAAAATGTTTTGGTAGCGATGTTGGTGGCATTTCTCGAATAGTGGACCCTAGTGGTTCTTTTAAACCTGATAAATACACATTTAAGCACATTTCACTAAACAATCTTGTTTTTGCTCCGTTCACATTTGAATCTTTCTCGTGAATATGGATGTGATTTGACATGGTCGGTTGCAATCCAATTACTTCACTATAAAAACTTTCAACTGTCCTATTGGATTGTTTTAAGCTATGTAGATCTCTGATTAAGGCAGTCTCGTTCCTCTTATCTGAGTAATGGAGAATCAGGTTGTTTTTAATAGAAGCCCAATCCAGCGGGGTCTCATACATATTGAGAATCTCATTAGCTTGACCTTCAACTTTGTTCCTAATGGCTCGTAATAGAATTTTTCCATATGTTGTGCCATTTATTGAACTAGCAACAGACAATATCTCTTCAACATTGTCGATGAAGTCATATAAAAGTCGCGGATTGCCGTCAAATTTGGGCAAATCTTTGACTGCATCTGGGATTTTTAGAGAAGTGAACACTGTTGAAGCAACAGCAGAGAGATCTACAACAGGGTTTGAAGGTTTGGAGGGTTCCCTGTCACCTGGGCTATGTTATTGTTCAAAATCGTTGGGTTTTGCATTTTGTTTTCACTACTAATCTTATCTAAACTTGATTCGTGGAGAGAGTTTTTCATTATATTTGAAGTACTACGCTCTTTTCTAATTTCGGTCGTATCTGATTCACTGCACTCAATAACACTTTGATCTTCCTCGCCAGTACTCGCACTATTAAATAAATTTGTGGCACTATTTCTCAAATAAAAGGGAATTCTTCTTAATTTTGAGGTTTTTCCTATTATATGTATATTTATGCTATGTTGTATAAAAAAGTTTGTTTTGCTCACTGCTCTCGAAAATGTCCTCTTGTTGAATGGTAGTGTGCTACAATTTTGGTATCTTTGGTTTCTTGATGTTACTTCAAGTTCCTCCGATAGGGTCAATTCTTTAGCACTTTGTTTGCAAAAACGATTAACGCTATACTTTCGTTACGAATTTACTTTGCCGTTTCGCGAGGATCGTTGCCTGATCCTACAGACTGCGCCACTTACGTTCTCGGTTCACGAATCGAGGAAAAAAAATATATAAAAAAGAATATATTTCTATTAAATTAAAACACTGGTTCAATATTTTAACAGAATTACTTTTATTCGATCAAGACTTCGTTCTTTTACCGGTTAAACTACAACTGCTGAGTTCTTTTACCTTCTCAATTATGCCTCGTATGCTGACGAGGCATTTACAATTTCGTTTTATTGAAAAAAGAAACTGTCTGCACGTTTTTACTTAAATTTGGAGTGTGTTTCGTAATTAACATTAATTTGATGAGGGTGCAATTTTGATATGTGCAGTTTGATGAATTTATTACTTTTGAAAACGAATGAGTATTAATATTTATAGGTAAAAGTATATACATATACTGGGTGTCTCGTAAGTCGACGTCAGGCCGGAATCGGGTGATAGACAAAATCATAACAGTTACCAGAAAAATAAAAAAAAAATCTAAGTCATGTATTTTTCAAATTGTTATCACCATCATGATAATCACAGCTGCAGTCTACATTTATATGGACGCAACTACATACTAATTAACTATTACATTGCGTAGTTATAATTACAGTTATTTGTCTGCTATACTTTGCTAGTATTGAATTGCCTACTGCATAGAATCTATGTAACAGTTAACTTTTCTTTGTTATCATGATCACTTTTGCTTTAGTCATTACGAGAATTCATTCGTTATCAGTTTTTGTTGCTGAACAGAACTTATACGCGCTCGGCTTCGAGTTACTTAAATTAGAAATAAATTTGTATCAAGCTCAGAGGTATAGTTTTTTATTCGAAATAAATCCTTAGACCCTCACATCCTCAACCAGAAACTTAATAAAATAAACATGGTCCTTCGAGCCGGATAAGGATCGGGATTAAGGATATACATAAAAATCGAAAACTTTAATACGTGCATTCGTATGATTCACGCGTGTCGGCCGTATTCTATGCTCAATTTACGTTATACAAAGTGCTGTCTTTTGTGCTAGCAAACACTCGGTGCTTTGTAATTCTATATATGTGAGCTGTGATTAAGAATATAGAATTCAGGGGATATTCGATTGAGAAATTTCGGGAATTACTCGCGCTTAGAGACAATATCGTGATTAGATCTTACTACATATAGTTCATGGTGAACCAATTTATACATCTTCGTGCGGAAATACGGATACCAGTGAAACTAAGTGAACAGTGTATATGTGCATCTGTGAATCGTGATTCGTGCATTACACTTATTGAAACAGTGACAAAATTATGTGTAATTTTTAAAGTTCCCATTAATCTCTAATCATAATTACTATAATTAGGTTACGACCTAATTAGTGAAAACTTCTTGGTATAAATAAAATAAATATACCCGTCTGCTAGTTTACTATCGACGGTAAATTTTTTACGGAATACCTCACATTGCACATTACACTTGCAATCGTCTCAATAACGGTAAGTCGATTTTATTTTACATTCTCCGATAATGTCTGCCGCGTTACTAGCACAACAAGAACGATTGAGTGGAAAAATCACTCGCTTCATCACAAATACTGAAAGAACCGGGGCTGATAAACAGAACGAAGGTTTTTTAATGCTAGAATACAATTGCTTGAAACGTACTGGAAACAGTTTATGGAGCATCACGCAAAACTCTTTACTGGTGCAACCGCTGAGTTTTTAACAAGTACGTTTTTTACATTAGATACTTATTCTGATATTGAGCGTCACTACGTTGAAAATCTTGGGTGTTTAAAAGGTCGTGTACGTGAAATCACAAACCCGCCGAATAATGATAATAATGGACATTCCAAATCAACACTAGATAGCTCCAATGCTACTGAGAATGTCAACCCCATTCTACCTAAAATATCTATCCCATCGTTTTCTGGGGACTACTTAGAGTGGCCGTCATCTCGGGATTTATATAAATCCCTTATTCACAAAAATGATTCCACCGCAAATGTACAAAAGCTTCACTATCTGAAGACGAGTTTAGTTGACGAAGCGCAGAATCTTATCAAACGCTTAGCTACAACAAATTCAAATTATCAGTCTGCATGGAAAATTCCGAATGATCGGTATGATAATAAGCGGGTATTGGTAAATTCCTACATTTCTTCCATAATGAATCTGCCAGCGATGAAAAACTGAATCTGCTATCGAAATTAGACCCATACTAGATAGTGCGACACAAGCCATAGGTGCTTTAACAAACCTAGATATACCAGTTAAACAATGGGGAGATTGGTTGGTTTATGTGATTGCACAGAAGTTAGACTCAAATACTAGGAAAGACTGGGAGAATTCACTGTCAGCTACTGCAGATGTTCCCGAGTTCGAAGCCATAAGAACATTTTTAGAAGGTAGACTTTGTACATTAGAAGCCACGGGTAATGGTCAGTCTCTTACCAAAACAAAATATATCAATAATCGCATGGCTATTTCTGCACGTAGTAACCATTCTTTGACTGCAAAGCGATGTTTAGGCTGCGGTGGCAAACATTTGTTAATATTCTGCAATTCCTTTCGCTCTAAGCCAGCTGAGCAACGTCGTGAATTTGTACGAGAAAGAGGACTATGCTTCAATTGCTTAAGATCTGTACATTCTGTCTCAAAATGTCCGTCGGCAGAACGTTGTAAGGCCTGCAGTCAGTTACACCACACAATGCTGCATTTAACTCAACGGAACTGCCTAGTAGAAGGTAGTCACCAACCTCCATCAAACCAACCAACGAGCATTGCTCAAGTGCCTACATTTACACATTCACTTACGACTACTACTTCACGTAGTCCCAAACAAGTACACGCAACCTCGGAATCGTTCCTTTAGCTACAGCTAAAATTCTACTTAGATCTAACGATGTTAGAACTCAACCAGCGCGTGCCCTATTAGATCAAGGATCCGAATCTACCTTCATATCTACTAAGATAGTTAAAGCAATGGGTCTAGCCCCCCAACACAAGGTTTGTGTACCTATATTAGGAGTTGGCAGCTGTGAAGCAGGGCTTGCTCAAGCCCAAGTATCCTTTGATATTCTTCCTCGCAACAATGACTCTAAGGTTTTTCCGCCCACCGCATTGGTTATTCCTAGTTTAACTTACACTCTTCCAAACTGGTGGATTAATACTGGAAATTGGCCTCACTTACAAGGCATAGAACTAGCGGATCCTGACTTTTCTTCTCCAGCTATCGTTGATGTTATCACTGGTGCAGATTTGTATGCGAGATTACTGCTAACTGGGCTTCGGCGGGGTCCTGTTGGCACTCCAATAGCCCAAAGGACTCATTTAGGCTGGTTCCTATCCGGACGTGTTAGCGGACAAGCCTCAAAATGGCACCAACCAATTTCAACGTTCCACATTACTCTAGGAGAAGACTTGAACGCATCTTTGCGACGATTTTGGGAGATTGAAGAAGCCTCCAAGGAGCCAGTTCTAACTCCGGATGAAGCAGAGTGTGAAGAATTCTTTAAAATTACCATCTTCCGCGACTCTACAGGTAGATATGTTGTACGCTTACCAAGAAGAGCTAACCAAGGGATTCTAGGAAATACACGTGCTGCAGCTATATCTTCCTTACACCGTATGGAAAAACAATTTCTCGAATCCCCCGAGTTACATCTTCAGTATTCTAAATTCCTAAATGAATATCTATCTCTAGGACATATGCAACAAATTCCTAGACATCAAATAGATTTGAAGCCCTCAGAACACTACTACCTTCCACATCATGCCGTGCTGAAGCCAAGCAGTACGAGCACTCACCTACGTGTAGTTTTCAATGCTTCGCACAAATCCACCACTGGAGTATCATTGAATGACTGTGTCCATATAGGACCTAAATTGCAACACGATCTTGCAACCATCATCTTGAAATGGCGATTCTTTCCTTACGTTTTCAAAGAATAGTATGGAGAGATAACAGCTCGTCTTCTACAACAGTTAGCCTACGATCATCAGCATGAAAGAACTTCTTCTGAACCATTTTTACGTCGACGGTGCTTTGTTTGGAGATTATAATATTCCTTCAGCCAGAATTGCCAAAAATCAACTCAATGCATTAGTGAACTGCGGAGGATTTCGTCTGCGCAAATGGGCTTCAAATAATCATGACTTACTTGATAATATCTCTGATGAAGATAAAGAGACTTCGTCCCCACTACGAGTCTTACCGGATTGCCAAATCAAAACGTTGGGAATACTTTGGAACTCAGATTCAGACACATTCCAATATGAGATACAGCCTTTCAGTCGAGTATGTAAATACACAAAACGTAATGTCCTCTCGGATATCCTGTGCTTCTCCTTCCACCTAGTTTCCTTCCATTTTCTGCATTATTCCTTAATCCTTGCTATTAATTAATTCTTCAATCGACATTTAATTGTATTTGCTAAGGTTATATTCGATATAACTTTGTAATTGACATGTGTCTATGTTATATTTCTAAGGAAAAATTTGCTATTACTTAATGTAAATAATTTTTATAATTAATGATTCCTCAAGTATAATTATGTCTATGATTATGTTAATGATTCTATGATCTATGATTGTTTCTAATGCTTGACTAATGTATACATAGCTTATATGTAAATGTGTAATATTTCCTGTCTGTAAGATAGTTCAAATCGGTCGACTGAATAAATATACAAATTGCTTTGATTACTAACTAATTTCTTTTATCTATAATTCAGAGCGCGTTGGAGTTGTTCACCTGCGAGACCCAAGGATCTGGTGGAGGTAATTCTTTTATGTATCGTTTATGTTCTTGATTCATTTTCATCTTTTTCTTCCAGGTTCGCTGATTAGGGGGATACAGTCGCTAAAAAGAATAAATATTTAAAAAAAATAGTTCAGAATACTTACGTTGCTGAATTAAAATGATTTGAAAATTATATATTTGAAAGTGGTTCCGGAAATGGTTGTCATTATTTCAAAGGCGCAAGGATGCCTCTTGCTTTAGATGATTTATGTTTGGCGTCCGTTAAATGAAAAAAAAAGGCATTAAGACTCTGCTGAATAAACAATTTGTCCTTGAATGGTTTGAATTACCTAAAGTACAGTGGTACAAATGGTTGCTAATTCATGACCCAGATTGTGATTCCGAAGTACAAGAAAGAACAGGAAAGTTGTCTGATGGTCTATCAGATAAGATAAGAGAAGTAAGAGTTTAAAGTAACTTTTTCATAATTATTGTTTTTATTGAAGTCATTTTATTTTAAAAGAAAAGCTTCTGCTTTACATTTTTTATTAAAAATATAAATAAAAATTATACACTGATAAAACTAATCAAAACAATTTTTATTAATTATTATTCTACAAATCAAAAGAGAATATTTACAAAACATACTGCAGTGAAAGCGTCTCCTCTGCTACCAATGCTCTCCTGCGAGACGCTATAAAACTTCGATCTGAGCAGAAGATTTTCTCCACGTTTACTAAAGATGGCATTGTACATATCAGATTGAAGAAAGAGGATCGTACTTTGATGGTCAAAAATCGGGACCAGCTGTTCTCCATGTGCACATCTACCAGCCGTTCGGGCGCATAGTACAGGCATATTTTTTCAATTAATGGATTTGTTTACTACTTGGTTATTTAATGCTTGCTTCATTCTTCTTTTGTTTATTTGCCTAGATAATTTTTTATTATTCTTAGTTTTACTTTTCGCTTCTTATATAGTAGTTTTCTCTTTTTCAGTTTGTTCATTTAACCTTTCTTATTTTTTCATTTCAATTTTTGTTGTGCCGGTTGCAGGGTTAGGAAAGCATACTGCGTATAGGAATGTACATAATTTGCCTTTTAATGTTAGCGCTGCGAGTGTGAAGACATACGTTTTATTTAAAATGAGCCGTGTAACTGGCTGCTCTCTGCGATGTAGCCTTTATGAGCTCCAATGAGATTCAAAACAGGGCGAGGGTGCTTCTTAATATTTTTTGCCGTAGGTCGAATGGTCTAAATATCTGCTGCTTGAATGCTCGCAGTCTGAGATCTAAAATGGATGAAATGTTAGACATGTTTGTAGGCTCTGATGTCCATGCTATTTTGATCAGTGAATCTTGGCTGAACTCTAACATCCCCTCAACTATTGTAGCTATTCCCTGTTATAAACTTTTTCGAAATGACAGATTACATCGAACGGGTGGAGGGGTTGCTGTTTTTGTTAAAGATTGTCTGAAGGCCAAACTTATAAATTATTCGAGCTTACAAAATATTGAATTTGTTTGTGTTGAAGTTGACAATGGTTCTGACAAGTGTATGTTATCTTCAGTTTACTGTCCACCTGAAGTTTTTAATGTCGGAAATTCCGAGGAATTTGCAAATATATTCACTGACCTTACTCACAGATATTCCAACGTCATAATAGGCGGTGATTTCAATGTAAACTTGCTTTGCAAGACCACCAGGTCTGATGAGTTTATATTTCTTCTGCAGTCCATGCACCTCAATGTCATAAATGAACTCCCAACATACTTCAATACAGGCAATCCATCCCTGCTGGACATATTTGCTACTTCCGATACGGATGCGGTGCTGTTTCAAAATCAATTAAGCCCTCCATCGACTTTCGACCATGACTTTCTGTTTTTAGCTTATAACTTTTCTATCAATCCAATTCAGTTAAGGAATTACTTTACATTCAGAGATTTTAATAGTATTAATATTCCTGCTCTGGTTGCAGAATGTGCAACTATCCCTTGGATGTCCGTTAATTATTATCCCTCCGTTGATGCTCAAATTGCCTTCTTAAACTCAAATCTGTCCTACCTTTTTAATAAATATGTTCCCTTTAGATCATGTACACTGAATCAGAAAGGCTGTCCATGGTTTTCCGCGGAAATTAAAGGATTGATTGTTGAACGCGATTTTTTACACCGTAGATTTCTGCGTATGAGGACCGAAGTTAATCCTGATGCTTACAAACACATTAGAAATTTTACTAATACTAAACTTCGAGCGGCTAAGCGTCGGTACTTTGAATCAAAATTCGATTCCAATCTACCGCAAAGAAAAATGTGGAAAAATCTCAGAAATGCTGGCGTGTTTGGCAAAGGTGTCTCAGAATGTGATGCTGATCCTGATTGCCTTAATAGGTACTTTACCTCTCATAACATCCCTTGCTCATCTAATTCAGATGTTACTCCTACCACTTCTTCTGGGGTCCCTGATTATCTGGCATATGAAGACGATTTCAGCTTTAACTGTGTTGATGTTGTCCAAGTAGTTACCGCCATTAATGCTGTCAAGTCTGAGGCAGTGGGATCCGATCAAATTTCGCCTCGTTTTATAAAATTAATTTTGCCTTGGCTCGTCTATCCTATCCTCCACATTTTCAATACGTGCTTGACATCCTCGCAATTTCCTAGACTTTGGAAAAGTGCGATTGTGTTGCCCCTTGCTAAAGTTGCATCTCCTAATGGCCCAAGCGACTTTCGTCCAATTGTTGTGTTTTTTGTCTAAGGCGCTGGAGAAGCTTATGCATGAACAGATCTTACTTTACTTGGAATCAAATCGATTGCTCACCCCGTGGCAGTCAGGATTTCGAGCTGGGCACAGCTGTGACGCTGCCTTATTAAAGGTAACGTCCGACATTCGTAGAGCTCTTGATAAGAATCACCTGACTGTCCTGGCACTCCTGGATTTTTCAAAAGCCTTCGACAGCGTCAACTATTCCAAGCTCCTTACCGTCTTATTAAACAAATTTGGTTTTTCTTCATCTGCGGCATCACTTATCGGTAGCTTTCTTATTGGACGATCTCAGCAACTCAAAGTCCATGATTTACTTTCGACAAGCTTGCCTCTCAGGTGTGGGGTACCTCAGGGTTCAACCTTAGGCCCGTTATTGTTCAGTATGTACAAAAATGATCTGCCCAACGTAATAAGAGACTCCAAAATATACTTGTATGCTGATGACGTCCAGATATACCTGGATAGGCCGGTTGGCCTGATAGAGGATTGTGTCGAGAGAATTAACACAGATCTGAACAGAATTTCTGAGTGGTCCAAGAGGCACGACTTACTTTTAAATCCTATTAAATCAAATTACATGATTTTGAATCGTGAGAGGCTTGATGTATCACAATTTCCAACTGTTACTATGAATGGCACAGCTTTACCTTACGTTACCTCTGTTCGAAATCTGGGAATTATCCTCAATTCTTTTATGAATTGCTGCGACCATATTAAAAATACATTGGGTAAAATTTATGGCATACTTCGAAGATTGTGGTTGTCTGCAAGGATTCTGTATCCTGCTCTTCGCTCTAGGCTGGTGAAGACAATTCTCTTGCCCTATTTCACAAGTGGATGCATTGTCTTCCCTCACTTGGATTCGATATGTACGAGAAAGCTCGATGTTGCTTTCAATGACTGCATTCGTTTTATTCATGGATTGAGAAGATATGATCACATTTCCCTGTTTCGTAACTCTCTATTGGGTATGTCATTAGATGCTTATCTGACATTGATAAATTTGATTTTTCTTCATAAGGTCATCTACACCAGGCGTCCTGGATATCTATTTTCCGACCTCAGCTTTTTAAACTCTGATAGGCACTTAATGCTGCGTGTTACCCGCTATCAACATAGAATTTTAGAACGCTCTCACCTTGTTCATGTTGCTCGCCTTTGGAACAGTCTACCGGCGGCATTGCAGCTTACTAGCTCGGCCAGTTCATTTAGGGTACTGCTAACTCGTCATATGGCTTCAGATGTGAGTCATGCGGGTTGACATTGCCCTCACACTCCAAAATAACTATGCGCATTTATTCTTGTTTTTATTATTATTTCCTGGTTATTTTAATTTCTATTTTCAGTTTTCTGTTCCATTACCTATGGCTTCCTGTTTTGTTTTGTATGCTTTCTAATTCCCTGCACTGCTGTTAGTTCTTGCTATTGCTTACTTTCAAGTTTTTTTTTTGTTTTTTTTTTTTTTTTTTTATTATCAGTTTTATGTTCCATTGCTTATATTTCAATTTCTCATTATTCTTATTATGTTATTTATAGCTTTAATCTTTTCTTTTCATTTCTTCTATCTTTTCTTTTTTCATTTATTGTTAGTTTAATATTAATTTAGCATTTTCCTTAAACATACCAACTAAGTTTGTATCATTAAAGATTTCAACATCTGAGATATTTTATCCCAATAAACAATTTGAATTTGAATTTGATATCAATTTTTTCTTATCCGACCCCGGTTATCGAACCCTTAAATAATGTGTACGAATTTCGGAACACTCTGCATAAAAATAGTCTAATTGAGAGTCGAATTCAAGGAAACAACAATTCGAATAAAAATGGCAAAGACAGACGAAATAAAAAAATTCTTTTATTATAGATATTCTTTAGTTAGCGACGCATAATGGCCAAAAGCCAAGTAAGACTACGCTGAGCATTTTAGAAATTAAGGAATAGATAAAAAAAAACGTAAAAAATATTGAAGAGATTTTGTGATATCTTTCCTTCCTTTTTGAAGTCCTGCATTTAATCAATTAAAACAGAGGCAATTAAATCCAGGCGTGAAACATAAAAAGCACACAAAGAACAAAGATTTAAAGTTTAATTACGTGGAAGGCAGTGAATAGAAGCATTCATTACTTAAAGGCGTTTGCCAAGAGTTAGAAGGTTAATAGGAAGCTCTCATTTATCATATATAGGAAATGGTTGAAAGGTCTGTGATGTATTGGGGCGCTTTCATTAATCATCTTTTGTCCTTCCGGAAAGGAAAAATATAGTCCCTTTTATATTATGGAAAATTTAAGACATCTATACACTGGTAGCACTAATCTATTTTTGTGTCTTGTCTCTGTATGCGCCTTAAAAATTATTTATACAGAAATCTGTAACGAAAATTGCCGCTATAATTTACAAGTTTAATCTTTTTCTTTCTTATTCACTTCACTTCATTTGGGAGCATAGGGCATAGCGACTTCCCTATATCTGACTCTGTTCTAAGTCCTTTTTTGACCTCTGCCTAGGTATTTCACTTTCGTTTATTCATTAATAACCGTCCTTCTCTATGTTGCTGTTCGTTTTACTGCATTTATATTCCCTGGGGTTCAATTTTAATTCCTTACAATTTATTATTAATATAGGCCTTCTAAGCACAAGTATGTGTCCTATGCACTTTCATTTCGATTTGTTTTATCTAGATCGCTGTTGATTCCAGGTGTATGATTGGCCAGAGTTCCAAATTTGTGATTTATCTTGGTAAGAATATCTTGTATATAATCCTCAAGCATTTTCTTATGAACATTTTGAATTTGTTTTAGATTGCTTTTTCAACATGCCATGTTCGCTTGTGCACAATAGAAGTGATTTCACGGAGCATTTGAATATTTTAAGTTTGGTATTGGTTGTAAGATGCGGGGTTTCGACATTGCCAAGAGTCTTGCGTAATGTGGTCTTGTAGTAATTTACGGTACTGCCAAACAAGGTATGTAGTTGGCTTCCTACTCTTACTCATTTGTCTCAGACTCTTACCGTTGATATCTGACTCCTGCTATATTATAACGTTGTTGATAATTATCAAGCTTTTATTTGTCGTGCTGATTTTCCTTTTTTAAGTCAATTTATTCTTAGGTCTACCTCTGATACACCTTTAGAATATATGTACCTATAAATCTTACTCTGCATGTCGTTAAATGACAAACACAAATTCACCATTCCGATCCGATTCGATTGTCAAATTTGCTTCTATAAGGCATACATGTAATTATACAATACACAAAATGAATCGAAATGGACCGAACCGAAACGAAGATGGTAAGCAAATTGCAACTTTGACGGATAACATAAATAAAAAAAAAACAACGTGAATTGTACGATAAAAGAAATGTTTACATGGATGACCGTAAAGCGGAAAGACAAAATCTGGCAACATTCTAAAGTCAAGTCTTCGCTTCGAAACCGAATAGAACAATTGCCCTCATTTCTCTCCTTCCGCTTCCGCGCTGGAGCTGGAATAGGCTGGATAAAATCGAATCGGTAGAGCGGAATTGTGTTTGGCACTGAGGTCTTCTAATCGGCTTGTTAGTGTTCACCTAATTCCTTTTGGTTGTGTGTTGGCTTTTGTCATTACTTCGTCCAGTGTTGATGAATGGTAGGCGTGAGAGAGGTTATCCTTGATTTTTTTTTTTTTTCAGATATAAGTGTTCTTGTATCACTCACGTGTCCATTCTGGCGGAATTGTGTACATTCGATATCGAGAGTACTTTTACGTTTATAAGCAACGTTATTAATATACAAGGGAGTTTGCCATTTGGCTGATTTATTCTAGTAATCTGTTCATCCACGGAATTAATTTTTAAGTTTTGTTTTAAATTACTACTGTACAGGGCAAGTGGTGTTACAACTGGATAACCATTATTTCACAACTTATTCCTTTATTATCAAATAGGAGTTATCGATTCCAATGTTGATACTACTCAATAATAAGAATTATTCTGTTTTCATTGGTTATGGGTTTATTAAATTCTTCTTTCTGGTTATGGAAAATAAATTTAATGTAAGAAGTATGTTTGCGATTGTAGTTTTTGCTAGCTGTAATTGTCATGCAACACGAACGTGAATATCATGGTCGCGAAGGAAGCACTAAAAAATAGTCAAGACCTAGAATCTGGAAAGGAAAAGAGGAAAGAAACATAGTTTCGTAAATCATGTGAGCATGCAATTCAATTTTTCAAATTATCACAAGCCATGAAAAGAAATATTTGAAAAGAAATCGTGCAACCACGATTCAGATTGCTTGCATAAAGATAATTTCATTCCAGAAATTATCCTAAATAACATTTGTTTGTAAACTGTAAGCGTCCGAGAGAAAATTTTCGTTAAGTGTATATAACAAATTTCTGTGAGTAAAATACCGTAAAAGCGGGGATGCTGATGTATTCACTCTTAAACTTTCACAGATTGTATGCCGAAGGAAAGCCAGAAGATGGTAGCCTCTTTCTCATTCGCGCAGTTCGTGATAAAATAGCATCACGGAATTTTATTGTACGGCCGAATGTAATTTTAAGGGTAAAAGGATGTGCGCGGTATGCAGCGCGCGTATTACGTGCAGGAATCATTCTACAAGGGTTCATACTAGATATTTAATCGGAACATTGACCGTGCTTGTAGCAATAAAGGAGCGAAGGGCATTCAACATTGCGGTGGAGCTCGAGCGAGTCGATATGAAAGTTAATGCCAAATCGCCAATAAGCTTGAAGGCTCCCTTTAGGACAATATTCAATGAAACCAAGGCTGTGCGACCAGCCCCGGCCTAGATATGGGAATTGTATTCCATTCTAGGTTCGATATAAGACTTGTAGAAGAGCGCTAGATTTGATGGACTAAAATATTTCTTACACCTTTTCAGAAATCCGAGAAATTTCGATGCTTCTTTGGCAACTGAGAACATATGATCTGTTATGGTCGTAGCGTATTGCATATAGCAATATGCTACACGTACTGTAGCGTGTATATCGGCTGCTGTCCACAGCGGAAAGCGAACGCACCCCACCGAGAGAATTGCATTTCCTCACGTTCAGGCGCCATGTCGACATGACAGATAAAAAGAAGAAGAAGGTCGGTGACAAGTTTTTCCGGGACTGTGTGATAGACTGAATGGATCGGCGAATTTTGTTTCTAAAATAAAAATAAAAAAAAAAGGTAAAAAGTTTTGTAATCGAAAGGAAAAGTCGAGTATAATTATTCTGTTGTGTGCAGGGATTTGAGAAAAAAATTGAAAAGGTACAGAGATTGAGGCTGGAAACGGCGATTTTACGGGATAAGAAAAGAAGGTCGCCAGGCGTGTACGGCAATTTTCAAGGAGACACAGGAGAACCCGGAGTTAGGTACTCGTGGCTGAAAAGGGGGGAAAGAAAACAAAAAAAAAAGAAATTGCATGGTACCCCGAGAATACAGAAAAGCAGCCACAGGATGGTGCGGGAGAGGTTATAATTTTGTTTAAAGAAAGCTAAGACAAGTTACACTGGAAATATGTTTAAAGATTTTATTGCTTAGATTCCATTCCGTCAATTAACAAGACAAAAGCATTTTAAATAAGAATAGAATCTAGGGTACAGTAGAAATTAGAGCTTGAATTAACACGACCTAAACTAGGCAAAGTAAGCCTTAAATTTATTGTAAGTTCGACTTGCGGCAAAGCCACTTAAAGCTATATGGTAAGAGAATGGTGAATTAGCATACTAGACTGAACTACAACATAGCCTCATTTAGAATCAAGAATCCGGATCCCGTCCAATACTAAGTGAGAACCCAATTTAAAATGAAAAATTCGAATTTAATCTACAGGAGGAAATATCAAATTACGCGTATAGTCGAAAGCAGATAACAACTTAATATTATTTATCTCAATTGAATGAATTTACTATCGGTTAGCCACAAGGAGAACGAATCGTAGAGTGTAGCGAAGCAAAGCGGTCCTGATGGTACCACCCTTTTATTGTCTTTATTGTTATTGTTTTTTGGAAAGTGATCTGGTTTGACTCACGAATAGACATATAAGATCTAATCATTCAGGGGACCGAAGAAACCTTTATTTACACAATCTAATCTCACCACTTAATTTCCAGTATTCGAACGTCGTACAAGCAACTCTAAGGAGCTTCTTCGGGGGACTGACTACACGTAAGTCAACTTCAAATATATATTTACTTACCATATTATATTACAAACATAATTCTTTTTGTACTGAAATTTAAAAATGTTTAGTCGATTTGTTGATTTTTCCCGTATTAAAGTATAGAACTGTATAATATATTTGGGTTAACAATGCATGTATATGAATATTTTTGATTACTTCTGTTGGCACTCGTAAATGAACTATTATTTTTATTATTATATTATTACAACAGAAATAATATTCAGAATCATCTCGCAATACCGAACATATCTGTTAGGTATCAATTTATTGAAAACAACCCCAACTTTTGAAATACAAATTAAAGAATTTTTTTGGGCAAACATACCCAGAGATTTCTAGATATAATTTTGAAAACTGCTTTGTTTACCTGAGGAACGGAGTGTACACAGGTAAACGAAAACAGATGGGCCGCATACCTATTGAGATGGTGACGTTGCTAGCTCTCGTACTATATGTAAGAATTTTTAATGATCTGCAACTAGCTGCTGCGAAACGAAGCTGTTGACGTGCTGGCTGAAAGTCGGCATGTAGCCACATAATAGCATGATTGCGTGCCCGCAATCCTTTACACTCCCGGTTTGAACATGATTGCGCCTTTGTGTGTGGATGAGATGACATGCCACGATTACTGCGCAAAATCACGTGCCGAATAGCGACAGTTTTCCTTTCCTCTTCAAGCACACACATAATAATTTTACCCAAGCGCAATCTTGTCAGTTGGAGTTGACAACTTGAAGTATATTCTTGTGCTCTGGAAGTCGCTATTTTGTGTAAAATATGTCCGATTTACTGTGTGTGCCCAGTAAAAAACCAAAATCACTTGCATCCATTCTCAAATAGTTGTCTAAGTCCGCTGGATAATTTGTTTTTGACACTTTAAATAATTTCATATCACTGAATTTATGCCTATCGGCAAACCACTTTTTGCGCCACATTTTTCTGTTTATTTTCTTTTTACAATTTGCTTGCACCACACACATTGTGAGATCTGTGCTCAAGCTAAAGGGGGGTGCCGGTTGTAAAAGGATAACTCAGCTTTGTCTCAATTCAAATATAAAATTTATTCAATTGCTTACAACTATTATCACAAATTCCAATAAAACTTAACCTATGAAGGCATAATTCAATGCTTAAAATTAACCTAGCCTACTACAAAATTCAATACTATCACTATATTAATTCAACAAATAAATTCAGTAAAAGACGATACTAAATACTCCCGCTGAGGTTTGTTCCCCTTATTTCTGAAAAGAGAGAAGAAAATCTACTATTAATATAATAGAAGTTTTGTGCTACACGTATAAGCACGGTAGCAGTAATGCATATATGCAAATATTTATAATGACAGAAGTATGTTTCTGCAGCAGGAGTAGATTCCTGCTTAGACGTAAGATCAAATTAAAGCAGAAGTAGATTTCTGCAGTAGGAGTAAATTCCTACTCAGGGTGAGAGATAAAATAATAATAAGCAGAATTAAATTTCTGCAGTAGGAGTAAATTCCTACTCAGGTGGGAGATAAAATTATAAGCAGAATTAAATTTCTGCAGTAGGAGTAAATTCCTACTCAGGTGGGAGATAAAATATAAGCAGAATTAAATTTCTGCAGTAGGAGTAAATTCCTACTCAGGTGGGAGATAAAATATAAGCAGAATTAAATTTCTGCAGTAGGAGTAAATTCCTACTCAGGTGGGAGATAAAATATAAGCAGAATTAAATTTCTGCAGTAGGAGTAAATCCTCTTAGGTGTGGGATGGATTTAGCGGAATTAAATTTCTGCAGTAGGAGTAAATCCATTGCTCAGGTGGGAGATAAAAAATAAGCAGGAATTAAATTTCTGCAGTAGGAGTAAATTCCTACTTAGATGGGAACAAAATTAGGTTTGGATAATTTAGGAATATCAGAGTAAATTCTGATGTTTTCAGATCAAATTCTGAATTGGAATGGATAATTCTGCTGCAGCTCGTCGCCTTTTTATAGCCGCCGCGAACCGCTACGCTTCGGCTTCATGATAGGTTGCCTTGACAACGCTCGTTCTCAAAGTTGTTATACTTTGATGGCGGCGTCCCGCAGTGACGTCATATGAGACCATTGAGTTGCACTGAACTCTGAAGGCGAGAACATATGATGTGATATGTGACATTTTGACATGTCAACGTAAATAATCGGAGAGAAGCTTGAGAAATGGTAAGTTTGTAATATTTATTAATATTATTAGTTATTTATAAGAGTTTTTTGTTTATTTCCAGGTGAAATATCATGGAGCCCCAGGACGGCGTTGGACCAAAGGGAGGAAGTTCCCTTATATTAGATAAGTATTTTTGTTTAAATTATTTTAAGATGAAATTCTTTGTGTTCCTTTTTTTGTATCTTTTTAGGAAATGCAAACTAGGGAAGGAAGCTGCATCGAGGGATTTTATATGTGGACGGAACACACATCATAACGCAAACGGTTGCTTTTATTTTTAATTCTCTTGACATACTAATAAAACTCACGTAAAAATTATCCCAAAATAAACCCTTTTCCTTGAAAATCAGACTGTAAAAGAATTCGGAAATGCGCTTAGAATTTATCAAAAGGGTAATGAGTGTAGTCTCGAACTTTGAAATTTTCAAGAGGGCAACACGTCACTCCAGATGATACAAGGTTATATGAAAATTGTCCAGTTCACGTGAAAGCTCTAAATTTTACAGGCTTTCCATTCGGAAAGAGTGTATCGTGTGTTGCGAACGAGCTTTTTAGCACAGGCGACGTAATCGTGCGGGTTTTGCGGAAGAAATCTTGGGCAAGTGTATGGCTACCTATTGCTAAATTGACGCGATTTTGAAATTAGAATAAACCATTCCTAATTTGAAAATAAATTATTTATTTAGGGGGGGGGGGGGGTCGAAGCTCTCTCTGTTTGAGTGGTGAAAATGGGGGCGGAGCCGGACGGTAAAACTTATGTATTGCCTGCTTACCTCCGCCGCGAAGTTACGTTCACGGATTTGGATACTAATGAACTGCCTGTATTTGCCGGTTTAGCGCGTAGCAAATTCGTTGATTTGCCATAGGCTTTTACTGATTCAGGCAATTAGAAAAGTTCATTGATTGGCCGTCGGCATTCACTGAGTTATCTTCTTAGGCTTTTCTTCACTGAAAAATTGTTTAAGTAAAGATAAATTGAGGCAACAAGTAATGCAGGGAAACGATTACTAGTCTGCGGTCAATTTACTAATTTACCGCGTGCAGAGAGTCTGCTCATTTACCGTTCGGCATTCATTGACTTGAAACAGGCGAGTAACTTATTGATTTTTATGGATTCACGATGTGTTATCTTCTAATTTGCCGTCGGCGTTTAGTGATTTAAATCAAACAAGAATTTGGTGATTTGCCGTCGGCGTTTACTGACTTGAAATAAGCGGGAACTTTGTCGATATGTACCGATTGACGGTGTGTACTGAATCTCCTGGCTTACCGTTGGAATTTATAGACTTTGCCTTAGGCTTTCTAGTTGAATGCACTTGAAAAATCGTGGATTGCATATCTGAAGCAAAAGATAGAACTATTTATGCTTGGTAACTGCTTTATTCTTGTAACCGAAAAGCAGGTTACACTAGTGTATTGATGCAACTCGATCAAATGCCTTTACAAAGAAAACGCGGGTTAACATGAAAAGCAAGACTTAGAAACGCGGGTTAGCAGTAAATGCAAGACGTACATAATTATTTCTCACCACAGAGCACATCACTCAATTCTTATTCACAGTAATATGTACATCACTGAAATCGACCTGAAAAGTAATAACCTGAAAAAAAAAGTGAAACAAAAGAACAAAAAGTAAGATTCCGTTACTTCTGGCTACCACAGAACACAAAGCTCTTTAATCCATACTTATTCTAAGTAATTTATTTATTTATTTATTTATTTTCGCTAAATGCTAGCTACAAAGTTCCCAGGACACAATACTTAAATTAAGCTAAAGTACACTATAATAAAAAAAATATCTGAAAAACTCAATCTGAAAAGAGAGATAAAAAAAATCGGTGCTGTGCTGTCGCTCTATTCCACAATTAGGAGAGCAGGTGGTACTGGTGTCTCAAAGTTAGATTAAGAAAAAAAAGAAAAAAGAAAAGAAGAAAAAAAAAACTCGCTACCAATAAATCTTTTGATTATCAATCTGTCCTACAAAAAATTTGGCTGGGGACCGAATTCCGTAAGTCAGCCTGTCCGTTAACTAGATCGAGTTCTTATTCCTTTGTTCTTTTTTATGCCAGTGGTTTAATAATTTCTTTAGCAGCCGCTGGTCCGGATAATTATAGAACTCTTTTCTTTTAACTTTCTGATTATTATTGTTTTTTATTCCACTTCTTATTTAATTTTCTCTACATAACTACAGCAAGACCTCTGGTTAATCATACACTTCGTAGACTTCTCACTCACCATCTCGGGTTTTTATCCTATGTTGGCCGTTCGGTCGCTATATCGGTCCTCCTGCTGAGTTGCCATGTTCGAAGAAATATCGTCCGTGCTTTGCACTGCCATCTCCCGTTTATTTGCGGGTCCCCACTCAGATATTACATGCACGTAGGCGGTCATCGACGAGAGTAACTAAAAGCTACAATCTATCTCGCGCTACCTTTTGTATTGAGCTCCTCAGTGTGGGGGTGTGTCAATAGTTTCGCAACACTAAAGGAGCGTTTACAATGACAGAGTAGAGTGGAGTGAGCTTTTACCATGGCACAATACAAAGTGAGCTTCATTCAGATTTTCGAAATCACATGTAAATTGTGTGACAGATTATCCATGTGTTTACATTTGAAACATATTTCACAACAGATCACAAATGGTGTTAAATTACAGAAAATATTTCTATAATTACACCAGAATGAGCTATGAACGATTTGAAATATCACAAAATACAAATTAACATTTATTACGGACACTTTCGAAATGAACGACTGCCATCTATATTCCATAGATAAACCAATTCGAACATAAGAAAATTTTAATTCTTAATTGACTTTATTTTGTGGAAATTGTATCATAAAATACTATAAATACACTTTTAATTTCTTATAAAAAATATTTATTTTTGGGTTTTTGTTATAATTTATTAATTTTCGTTAGTTAAATTTTGTATTTATCAGTGCGACATCTGTTAGAAACAAGTATTTCGAACAAATGGTTAAAAGCTTTCGAAACTATCAACGTGAGATTGGAATTGTTCCAATCTGACGCTACTCTGTGAAATCCACTCTGATGGATAGCGCGAAGCAGCTTATATGAGAGTGCAAGCTTGAGTAAACGAGAGAAAATGCAAGCTGGTAACTCCACTCTACTCTGCCATTGTAAACGCTCCTTAATTGATGCAGTAACCCATTGGAACGCTTCATATGATATGCTAAAACATCTTATAAAATTAAGGGATTATTGCGATATATAGCGTGAATGCCAACAATCCTTAATGGTCTGCGCAGAATGTCGAATTATTTGATTAAAGTACTAGGTCGGATGAAAGCAGCGATGGTGAAGTTAAAGTTGAAACTTTGAACTCCCGCCCCTCCCAGAGCAAAAATGACGATGCGCGAATAACAAAATCTGAGTAAATATCAAGTTTGGTAAAAAAGTGTTTTTTCGAAATAACCCGCCCCCCCATTTTCGAAATTCGAAATCGAAAGTCCCCTATCCAATAGCCAGTGAGATTTCCGTATAATGACATACAAATGGTTGTCGTTAGGTTAAAAACTGTAGGAGAGATAGAATCTTACGAAGAACTGAAGATTACCTCGATGGGCACATTTTCCAAATGTTTGCTTATAAGTTTTGATTGTTATTGTTGATAGCACTTAGGGAGGTCACTTGGAAAGTGGACATAATTCGCAAATTTTTTCATAGTTTCGCCAAGTTCGTGAAATAGTTATATTTCGAATAAATGTACACTGAAGCGCGACAAAAATTTTGGTGAAATACGAAATTCTAGAGAAAACTGTTTTTTTTTTTTATAATTAAAAGGCACAATTATAACTTATTATTCATTCTTAGAAAGGCCAATATGTGTTCTTTTAAGTAATGGTTTTGAACGTCACAATCCATTAATTACAGTAGAACTTATAACGAAATTACTCTGAAAAGGTATGCAAAATCGTCGAAAAATCGATATTATCGGTTTACTCGAAAACCAAGTGGAGTTCGATAAAAAGTATATAGAATTTTTTGACCCAAATGACCTCTACTTTCATCCCCTTAAGGATTAAAGACATTTACGTTACAGCCTGTACAATTTCGTAAATAATAAAAAAATTAAATTACTTAAAGATTTAAATAAATGAAAAACATATGTATATCTAATGCCTAAAATTAAAGTGTTTTACTATTCTATATACAAATAATAATTTTCCGGTAATGAGCTCAATTAAAACATATATAAAAAGTATGTTGCTTTTGACTGAAATATATATTAAATCGCGTAAATATTCGTCAGCAGGTTCACTCTTATATAAATAAATAAAAAAGCTAGAATTGGTCTAAGACCAATTCTTATGATACCCTAGATTAATGACCTTAAGAAATTTCGTATTGCCACCCTTCTGTGCAAGTTTGACTTTTGAAGTGGTTTTCCGCATATATTTCTAGAATGGTTTGTCGGACAGAAAAAATTATTATAACCAATTTTATAGGATTTCGTATTATGAAGAAGTTTTTAGTACAATAAAAATGTCTTGGACTGATCGCTTTCACAGTATACGTAAAAATCCTAAATTTTTATATTGCAACACCAAGAAGGAGTTGCCCAATTTAGTCCATTTTTGAAATTTTATTTGCAAGTATAACGGAAACACCATATCCAAATTTCAGCTCTCTATGTCGACGTGTTCTCAGGCAGTGTCCAAATATATAGTGGAATACGAAACTTTTGTGTGGCAATTCCCCGAAGGAGTTGCCCGATTTGTCTCATTTTTAAACTCAATTGTACTTTTTCTTTAAAGTCCATGTACAAAATTTCAACTCTTTAAGTATACGCGTGCTCGAGTAATCGTGCGCACAGGCGGACAGACAGGCCGACGGATGGACATGCAAAAATCAAAATAACTTTTATAATATTATGCGTGTGTGTCCAATCCATTTTGCTTGGTGTTACAAATGGAAGAACAAACTTAGTATACCCTATAGATTTCATCTAAGGTATAAAAAGGAATTAAAAAAAAGTATAATTTAAAAAGAAAGATGTCATTGGCAAAAAGTCGATTATTTTATGGATCGGCACAAATTATTTGTAATTTGTAAAAATGCTTCACCTTCTAAAATCGCATTTTGAGAACAGTTCATAAGTTATACTCTCTAGAAAGATATTCCATGGCAGACTATGTTATAGCAGAGTAAGTATCCCCGCGCGACACTTTTCTGTACAAAAAAAAAAATAAAGAATAAAATTGTGCGAAGTCAAAAGATTGGAACTCCGGTTCGGAATTTTGTCTTAAAAAATTTATCAAAAATAAAAAAAAAATTAATTCTAAAACACCTTTTCCTGTAATAAGTTTATAACTAAGGTCCCGCAAATGGAACAAATAATAAAGAATATATATTGTCAAATAAACCGTTATGAAAGAAAATTTCTTAAAAGTCCAAAATAGCCAAAGAATCACTACTTTCGATTATAGCGACCTCTGAACATTAATGAATTTCATGGAAATTTTGTATAAATGTTTAAAATTGCATTACGTAATAAATCCTGAATTACCATTTAGACATTTTCACAATTTTTGAAATCCATGCTTTTTTGGACCACCCTAATGTTCATATGAAATTTTAAAAAACTGTTTCACTTGTAACATGTACTATGTTGGTTATCGTTTTGAGGGATGAAGGGCCCCCTTTCGAGTTTGATCCGATATCTTTCAAGTTTGATCCGATATCTTTAATTTAAGAGGGAAGCAATAAATTTGGTAGACGAATCTCAAGAAAAGTGTTATCTGGACATTCCAAAATATATTGGCATACTTCATCCTACTTACTTACCAAACACACTGTATATTATCTGACAACACACAACATACAGTTTTCTTAATTAAATACGGGAAAATCGCTCCATCCAAAATTTAAGAAGTTCCATTTTCTCTTTCTGCAGCTTTAGTAAAAACCATTAGGGATTAATTTACAAAAAAATACAAATTATCGAGACTGCGCATTTTGCGATAATCAAAGATAACGGAAATATCCATTATTCTTGAAAGAAAATTTTCAGAAAAAGGACTTTGGGGCCTCCCAAAAGAAATAACGTTTATTTCCTGGAGATGCGATAAGTACATTCTGAGATATAAAATTTTAAAATAACATCAAATTTCAAAAGACCGTATCCCGGTCGTAAATGGAACGCAACACAAAACTACTATTTACAATATAGCCAACCTTGCTGTGAAATGTCAAGAAAATCCAAGATAGTCCATCAAATATTGAGTCAAGTCTTTTTGACTGTCGACGAATCTTATAGAATTTTCGAAGGACCGTTATTTAAACAATGTTTTTACCTTTTAACAAAATTTATTTAATCAATGTAGCACGCTGCTCTGGTCTCGTTGAAAGCTATCGTACAAGTGACAATTTTATTGCGGGAGCATAGCTCACACCAGAACTAACATAACAATATATTGTATTCAATTGAGCAAATTCAAAATGGAGTGTAAAATTGAGCAAATAATTAAGTGAAATCATAATGTTGAATATAGATTTTAATTGATACAAATTAAACATTACTTTATATTGAGCAAGTTTTAAATTACAAATTGAATATTAATCTTAATTTATACAAGATTGAACATCAGGGCCGGCTTGAAAGGATCCCTTTCAACTCTAATTTTCTTCATCATGTACATCATCGATGGGAAGCGGACACAGCTTCTGAACAGCTCGCTTGATTTCGCCATATTTTGTCTTTATTAGGACACCTCCTACAATACTGTCTGAGCCAGGATAAGTGTACAAGTAACCACTTTTGTGGAGGAGGATTTCCATCAGGGAGGAGCACCAAAGAACCATTTTTGACATCAGATGACCCAGAATTAAATTTCAATTTTTGTTACAGTGAGGTAATATATTCTTTCGACCATCGAGACTAAAACCTTTGATGCAAGGCACGAATTTGTTGCCATCTGGATAGGCGATTTAAATTTTCTTCCATTAAATTGTGTTCTGCGATTGAATTTAATGGACCACCGATCAAAAAATGCCTGATGTAAGGGCTTCTAAATCTGCTAGATCTGACGACAGGGCAGTTAGAGGCCTCGAGTTTACTGCTTCAATTTGGGTAATAATAGTCAAAAGTTCTTCATAAGATAATGATGCACCATTCACAGTTCGAACCAATCCATCGAAGTGTGGGGAGCTGGGAGGTATATGTCGAAATTCAATACCAGTCTTTGAGCAGAAGCTCATGATCAGCTCTTTAGACTGTTGTGAGTTGAGCTGCTTCTGAAGCTCACTTCTTCTTTCCTTAATAAAATTTATGGCATTATCACAATAGATAGTTTTACTGTGGCCTCTTCGAGCGACGAAACGTTTGAGGGCTTCAATGAAGACGGCTGTTGATAAATCTGTTACCAGCTCTATATGAATAGCCTTTGTAGCAAAAAAAATGAAGACTACGACGTAAAGTAAGGTATTTTTCCTCTAATTCGATGGTGGGCCCAGAATGGGCCAAAGGAAACACCTGCGTTGGTAAATGGCCTGGAAGGTTGAAGTAGATGTCGTGGTAAATTTGCAATAACTTGCTGGAACATCTATGGTCGTGATCAAAAGCAACGAATACACCTATGTATAACCTGTCTAGCAATACTTCTCGCAGTAATGAGCCAAAAGCCCTGTCTAATGAAAGCTATGAGTGCTTTTGGACTTGAATGTAATTTTTTCACATGATAATAATTAACTAAGGATAGAACAAAGAAATGTTTTCTTGGTAGGAGAACAGGATATTTCACTGAATATGGTAGGTCTGACTGTCGAAGGCGTCCTCCTACTCTGATGAGTTGAAATTCCGATTGCTTGTCCAAAAATGGACATAATTATTTGAGATGACTTCTAGAAGAGACAGTTGAAGTTCTTTCTAAATGCTCGCAATCTTCTGTGAATTCTTGTTTCTGTACAATAGCTACCATACGCAATACGGCAGAACTTTGTTCATCTGCAGTAATCATTCCCTTTATTTTATCCTTCTTATAAATTGTCAGCTTGCAGTTCATGATGAATCGCAGGATGTAGCCAAATTTCCTCCGTAGCTTGGAAACATCATTTAAAAATTTCATCGTAGCTAAGAAATCTTCCAACTTGATGTAAGTTGTCTTCGTTGTCTTTGGTTTGATTTATTACGGATTATCAATTGACGAATAGTATAAGTTATTCCGCCTGGGCCAAAGCTTAGGCATCTGGAATAAATATTCTGGCCCGTTGAACCAAATAGAAGATTGTAAAAGACATTCTGGTAATGTTCCACGCGATACTAGGTCACCAGGATTATCTTGTGATCTTACATGCCTCCGAATTAGAGTGGATGTCATCTCCTGGATCCTTCCAATTCAATTTGCTATGAAGGTACGGTAGACAGATTCACCTTCAGCCAGCCAATCGAGTACGATTGTTGAATCAGTCCAACAATATATTGAAGCATCGTGAAAATTTGTAGTTCTAACTACTTGATATAGTAGTTCTGCTAATAGAAATTCTGCACAGAGTTCAAGTTTAGGCAAAATTTAGATTTTCACGGGAGGAACCCTGGACTTAGCACACAATAGGCTAATTTTGACGTTTTGTTTGATATCTTCTGTGCGAATATAAGTACAGCAGCCATATGCTTGCTCTGGGGCGTCGGAAAGTCCATGAAACTGCATGTTGATCACTTCTTTGATAGGTAAAACAAAGCAAGGTATTTTAAAATCATTTATTAATTTCAGCTGGCTCCGGTATTGTTCCCTCCACGTATGTAAATTTGCAGATAATGGTTCACCCCAGTTTAACATTTGCTTCCACAACTGTTCCAGCAAGATTTTTGCGAGTACAATGACTGGATTAAAAGACCAAGTGGGTAGTAAAACGTGGAAATTGCTGATAGCACCACACGTGTCGAGGCCATGGATGAATAGTCCTTTGGTAAATTATAAAATAAAAATTTGGGCGTTGTATTGTTCCCAAAATAGTTCAAGGGTCTTGGTAACATCGGATCTATTGACCTTGCGCAGTTTTTCTCAATTATCATCTGGAACTCCGTTTAAAATTCTATTGTCATTTGAAGACCATTTTCGCAGTTGGAGTTGAGCTTTAGACAAGAGCTCGAATCTGTAGAGCTCCTTCGATTGTGTTTGCACCAGCAAGCATATCGTCCTTCTAGAAGTAATTTTTTAATACAGCCAGCCCACTGGGAAGCCTTTCGAATTACTATCTGCGTGGAGAAGTAGGCAACATGTTGATAGATCTTCAAAAGAGTTATATCGCCAGACTATGCACTGAAGATTGATGTCCGTGGGGCGTGCAAGAATCTGCCGAAATATCTTTGATATGTCTGCGGTCACTACATAACCGTGTCATCTAAATCTCATAACTATGTGAAACATCTCAGGCTGAATGCTAAGTCCTAACATTATAATGTCATTCAAAGAGAGCCCAGAAGTGGTGTGGCGTGATCCTTCGAATACCACCCTTAGACTGTTGGATGAGATGTCCGGTCGCAAGACGCAGTGATGCGGAAGAAAATAATTTAAATCTGCAATTCAGATTTGTGTATTCGTTCCATATGACCTAAGTTTGCATATTCGTGTATGAAGTTCGCATATTGAGTTTTTAGCTTAGGCTGCTTATTTTGCTTTCATTCCAGGTTGTAGAACCTTCTTTTAGCCATTTGAAATGACTCACCCAATAGAGATGGATCCTTGTGCAATGGTATTCTCACCATGTATTGACCATTAGATGTGTGAGAGACGTTCTCCAGAAAATGATGCTCACATTCCTTATGCTCCTTACTTAAAATCGGTGAAGAAGGGCTTACATTTTCGACTAGCCAAAATCGCTCTAGTGGCTTTCCTAGTGATTCCTCTTCACATATGGTTTCCTTTAAAACTTGAAGACCAATAAGATTTCTTTTACTTAAGTCATGTTTTTCTTCGTAAATTTTTCCCGGTACGACCCAGCCAAAGAGAGTCTTTTGTAGAAATGGCAAGTTGTTTCCGAGAGGAATTTCAGACTTCTAGAAGCTTGTTGAATTGTTGAATTGAACTTGCAACAACGGCAATTCCCTTCAGATGCAGCCAAAAACGATGCATTTTATTTCCTTGGAACAGCCTTCAATACTTTAGAGAAGGGAGTGGAACTTCCATAAGATCTTGAATTGATGTCTCTATTTCGAGATTAATGCAGCAATTATTCAAAAATTTTGCGAAGGAATCCCATGATGGAAGTTTTCCAAGAGTAATTTCATCCTCCCACTTAATTTGGGTGTCGTTATCGAGTTTTGACGAAACAAGATGCATACAAATTCCATTTAATTTGTCTTGTGCTTTATCGAGTGAATTCAAACCGTGAAGATGAGCATTGACCGAATCTACTAAATCTCTTAGGTGCGATGATGAAGTGCCCTTTAGTCGAGGTAGATCAACAAGCTCTTTAATATGAGCTTGGAATATTATCGCTGCATTGTCGTATCTAGATTTAATTAGTTTCTAAAGCCTTAATTGTGCTTAATGGCCCTTCACCTAAGCATAAGCGCAAATGTTGAAATTTCCCTATCTCTCTCAATTCAGGATCATCTTGGAATAACTTTGTAAAGGTTTCGTAAAAATCTAACCACTCTGTGAGATTTCCCGAGAAATAAGTTAGTTCCAACTTTGGTAATAGACATTAGCAACCGAACGCCTAGCCATGAACTTCGCAATATGGCAAAGAATCTTACATTTTGCCATGCAATACGATTTTTCTACTTCTTCCCGCTTTTGATCCTCAGCGTAGCAATCTTCTGTTAGTCTTTCCATTTCAGATTGATGATCCAAAAATTTCTGCAAGTACGATTTTGACAAACCTAACCGTGTTTTCAATATACTTGTATTTTGATTAATTAAATTAAATATAATCGTTAATACCTTTCAAATGACCAAATCAAATCCAATAGTTTATTGATTAGGTATATATTAGCCTCGGTTTTCGCAAATAATAAGAATTCAAACAAATGTGAAATACAAAAATGTTCACATCAAATATAATATCAATATATGTATTTAATTACCAATGTACTTTATCGTAAACAAGTCATTGTACCTTGTAGGATAGAAATTTTCTCCATTTAAATTACTGCATTTATCCATAAAGCTGTATTCCGATTTATCGGCAGAAAAGCTGAATGATGTTATGCGTCTAATATTCTGTTTTTCCAGTCAATGTTTGCAACACGCAAAGGATGCCCATAAATCATTTTACCAAAGTTGAACTCGAAGTTATGCTGACCATCTAAGTACAGCATTATCCAATATTGTTGTTTTTTACTGCGAATAATTGCTAATATAAGTATGTGTAACCAACGTATCCCTTGAATGAACCTCAAATTGTAAATATTGTTCATTTAGCTCCACTTATTTTAAATATTTTGCCAGATATTAAAAATTTACCTGGAACAATGTGACCACTTGTACTTACAGCAGCTCATTTATGATTAGCGGTAATTTCGGCAGGGCGATGGCTTGGTTGTAAGACTGGGGATATGATACGTGCAAATGCGAAATTTTAAACAATTCAATGTACAGAACTTTGATGACTCCAATCTTGCTGTTAAAATTTCCACTTTCCAGACCAGATGCGGACACGTGCTTTCGATGATATCCAAACTCGGACGAAATTCTTGGATCTTTGTTTTTTACAATCCAGCTCATATAGGACTAAATGTTAAGTCAAACCTTTTTGAATGTCGACGAATTTTATAGAATTTTCGAAGGACCGTAATTTAAACAATGTTTTTACCTTTTAACGAAATTTATTTAATCAATTTAACACGTTGAAAGCAATCGGAAAAGTGACAATTTTGTAGCGGGAGCGTAGCACACACCACTACTAACATAACAATATCTTGGACAAATTCACAATGGAGTGTATAATTGAGCAAGTCATTAAGTGAAATCACAATGTTGAATATAGATTTCAATTTATACAAATTAAACGTGACTTTATATTGAGCAAGTCTTAATTAATACAAGATTACATACTTAGCAATATTCTGTTTTACCTTCTTAATTCCATAATCATTGGATCGAATTTTAATAACAGGTCCAATGATTAAATAATACATACTCACAATTATAAACAAATAGATTATAAATAGAGCTGCGAAAAAAATTTCTCGCTTCCCAAGCAAAAATAAGACATTACCAATGATAAAACTTGAAATATTCCGCGAAATTTACACACATATTATACCTAAGGGCACATATACAACGAGGCGAAACAAAGCGCGGCGCGCCTAGGCAGTTGTGATCCAGTTGAAGATACAGTTGAAGATACATCTCGAGGTGTAGTTTTCACAACAAGACGTTCAGTTTCTTAGTAAATTGCGAAGTAAAAGCATAAATTATGTCATCAGATTCTGCAGAATTTCCTTTCCTCTGTTTTACTTGTCACCTGATATATACGAAACGTTTGGAATTTGGCGAATTTCATCATCCATGTGAAGATTTACGGAATGATCCCGAGAGATTCTACCAATACATGAGAATGAGAAACCTTCGAATATATTAAGGAAAGCTTTCAATATACACGTCGAGATGATAAAAAATTTTAAGAGTTGAAAGTACAGGCTATTTTCTATCGAAAATGTTATATAACTTTTTTCGAGTTCGCACTATTTTCGAAGGTATAGGCGATTTTCGATTTTTTCGAAATTGTGAACCTTAAGTGACCTTTTTGACTATAACTCAGTTCAGATTATCCACAGAGCGACCATTTTTCTTTTGTTTTATTCATATTATAACAGGCTCTCATTCATTGTAACTCGGTTTTGAAAACGCTCGCACATAATGGAAAATATTGGCGATTTGTTGCCGAAACATTTTTTCGTCAGAAATTCAACAGTTTTCAAAGTCATAAATCTCGAAAAATAGCCATGCCAACAGATGATCCGGTTCACATAGAAAACATCCCTCACATATGACCTTTTATAAAAGTGCAACATGATTAGTCCACCTTAACTGTTGCCAGAGTTATAGCAAAAACTTGCCTGCAACATACCTATCATAACTTGAGTAAAATTAATTCGAATTGCATGAAATCTTCTAAGGATGGAAGACACAATGGACCTGAGGCAAAACTCTCACGATTCTTTAATTGCAATAAACAAGATTTATTTCTGAGACTGTTGGCAATTTATTTTCAATCATAAACCCTAAACGGTATTTACCAAACCAATGTTGATTCGAATTAATTTGGTCAAGTTATGAAAGGTATGTTGCACTTTTATAAAGGGTAATATATGAGGGATGTTTTCTATGAGAACCGGATCTTCTGTTGGCATGGCTATTTTTCTAGATTTATGACTTTGAAAACAGTTGAATTTCAAACGAAAAAATGTTTCAGCAACAAAACGCCAATATTTACCATTATGTGCGAGCGTTTTCAAAACCGAGTTACAGCGAATGGGAGCCTGTAATGATACGAATAACACAAAAGAAAAATGGTCGTCCTGTGAATAGTTTGAACTGAGTTATATTCAAAAAGGTCATTTAAGGTTCACAATTTCGAACAAATCTAAAATCGCCTATAACTTCGTAAATAGTGCGAACTCGAAAAAAAGTTATATAACATTTTCGATAGCAAATAGCCTGTACTTTCAATCCTTAAAATTTTATGGAGAATGCCTGCGGAGCGCATATAGCATCAACTGTCTCACCGGAAATAAGAATATTTTTGATAGAATGGCAATAATATCGATAATGAAGTCGATAACCTCATCGTTCCTTCAACATTCATACAGTCGTCATCACCTGCCACGATAAATATCATAACTTCCAGGAAAGACTCTTATTCGATCAATATCCTGTAATATGTCATATAATCGAGGCTTAACCTTAGTCCCTACTAGGATTAAATAAATAATCTCTCAGCGATATGTTGCTCAAAATTCTGCAGTCAGGATCGATTAAGCTATTTAGTACCACGGTGAAAGTGCACATTTCTTTATCTCATCGATTTAGCATCTACATAGCTCGAAAACTCCAACCGATGTCACATTTTTCGCAAACCAACAACTCGAACTTAGGAAGGTCTTTTTTTTAGTGCAGGATTCTCTGTCGTTAAGGAAATTCTTTAATCGGGCTAGTAAATCTTCAAAGAAAATAATATGAGACTAAGCCGCAAAGACAGCCACCTTAGTCTCCAAATATTAAAACTTGATGGCCTTGTCAATAATATTCTATCTCTTATCAGAATATAAGGTTTGCGAGAGAGCTCTTTTAGATACACTAGTCACATATTTTGCCTAGTAGCCTCCAATTAGGGGTGAGCATGGTGGGAAAGGCGAACTAACAGCAGATGAGAGTGCCGGAAAGCAGCTCTATCTTTCTCTCATTCACGCGGAAAACAGCTCCGAATTACCTACTGTATTCTACATACCTTAGTAGTATGCAAAGAGTTCCCTTCTAATACTGATTCCTCTAGATATGTAACTATTCCTGTAAATGAACATAAACTAGTTAACTCGGCGTGCATTGGTATCTTTAGTAGTTGAATAAATATACAAGACCCGTATTTATATATAGAAATAAACCAATGAAAATTAACTACTAGAAACTGTTTATTGGAACTGAAATTGAGCTCGGAACTATTTGAATTCTTAGCTCTAGAGAAAGTCAAGAAGCGTACAACTACTTCTATAGTCAATTTTAGTTTTTAATAAAATTCTTTAATAATACTCAAAATAAAAGTCCCATGAGTACCATATACAAACAGTTGCAGCGGATGTTCCATCGCCAGCTTAAACATCTCATCAATTTGAATCAAGTAGAATAATTATTAGAGTTTTCCTCCATTGAGGCATCTTAGAAAACGAGTGGATATAACAACTTGCTTTTATAGCTCTTACAGGCACCAGATGACGGCGATCCATTAAGTCCTGTTCTGCCCCTTCCAAGGCAAATAGCACTTTGTAAAACCAAAAAAAATTTTCATGGGAAAGAACAACTTGAACCACATTTCGCCTTTTACTTAGATAAAGCTCTTCTCTGTAAGTCAACCAGGGCGGATATTGGTTAAAACTTTGGTTGGCAGCACATGGCACAGAAAAGCTAAAAAGAACGCGGGAAGTCTTAAAAAATGCTTTGTAGAAAGTGCAATTAATGTTATTTAAGAACAATTACAATCATGAGTTTCTTAGTGCCTATTACCCAGAAAATTAAATGGTCAGAAAATTAGAGATATATGCAAATTCAATTCCCTTCCCCATATTCAATTTCCTCATGCATATTTTTACTATCCACTGCTATTACAATCCGTCGTTCGCGTGGATGTGCGTACAATATTTAGTTTTAAGGGATTTGTTTCGTAGATACTTGTAAGGATAACAATCGATGAAAACGCTTAAAAAAGTTCGAAAAAGAAAAATAATGTCGTCATGGTTATTGAGCCCAAAGGAGTTCCCGAGGCTTTCTTAACAACACCCCACAGCAAAGTTTGACGCGCTTGAAATATTAATAATGAATGACATTCATGAAAAGGATTCGATAAGATCACAATCTAAATATTTCAATATCATATCTCTTGGTAGCCTCTATCGACAACATCAATGTGCAATATTTCATTTACTTTAAAATACTCACACTCAAACATATCGCTAAAATTTGGAAATCAAGCCCTTTTCAATATGCAGTTTGGGGTTAGAGTTGAGGGAAGCGTTTTGGCTGATATTATTTGTCACATGGCGTTGGCGTTTCGCCAAGTAATAGGAGCTCATTAGTTTTATTAAAAGTGGAAAAACTTTATATTAATTATCTCAGTTATACGCCCAGTAAGGTAGCTGTACTTGACAAATAAGAGACTAGGTCCACACGTAGAGTATTGCATTTTAGGAGTTGGTTTTAATTTTTTATTTAACTAATTAACTTGGAGCTATTTCACATTGCTCTTTTCTCCATGCTACTTAAGTATTGTTTTGACTATAGACTGAGGAAAATGCCGTATCAATTTGATTTATGTTTTTTTTTTGTCATTGAACCAATTTCAAACCATTCGCAATATCAAATTAAGTAGTTTTCTGCAATTTCCTGCATTAGAAAATAATAATTAAAATTAAAGAGTTTTAAAAAGTTAATATATCTGCAATTTTAAAATTAATAAATTTAAGGTTAATAAAAATAAATGATATAATAATAAGAAAAAAAAAAGAAAGAAGACTTATTAAAGCAGGGCAAGTACTCTCCAGGCTTAAATTAAGTAGAAACCTAAACTCGTTCAAAATTAAATATCCGGAAATTAGTATGAATGGTAACTCTACGGCTTACAAAAGTATTAAATTGAACATGAACATTGTAAGCGCATTTTAAATATTTGCAAGTATAAAAGATAAAACCGATTAAAAACTTAAAAATGCTTGAGATGTAATATGAGAACTGAAGGTCTGTTATGGTATTGCTTCACATAGTCATCAACACAACATCAACTTTGCAGAATGTAAGTCGGATCAAATGTCACAACATATCGATACCAGAAGTGGTTCAAAGTGAAATATGGAAAATGATGACTAATTAATTTTTTGTTTAATTGCAAAGTGAATAATGAGGTGATAAAGATGTCTCGCAATTTGTTTATTTTTGTAAGAATTATTTTTGATATGTGAAAAAAGCTTGAAGTTCAACTGATTGTAAGTGAGTTGTTTTATAGGAAATAAGTTGAAAAAACGGAAAGCAAGTAATAGCGGCAGTGCGAATGAAAGTGATTTAATGTTAATACAAGTAAAAGCACGAGTGAGTGGAACTAATGATAATCAATAATACAAACATATGGTATAGGATATATACATATGTAGTAACATTTATCAACAAAAAATAAATAAAGTGGTGTTATCAAATTTATACTGTTTTGTTGTAATAATTCTTGTTGTAATTAATTCTGCTGTACACGTTGAGGAGGTTACAGCGAGAAACCAATCATAAGAATGATGACTATGTGAAGCAATGCCCTAACAGGTCTATTCTAAAGCTGATTCAAGTAATCTATAGACCAACAGTTCCTGAACATTTTTCCATCGACTGGAAAAGATTGCGTTGCCAATCGTAAGATTCGGTTCTGGGAGGGCGTTTAAACGATTGTCCTATTAAAAAATGTGCAAGAGTTAAAATAAATTAAACAATGGATCGGCATTCAAACAGGCTTCTACTTGTGTTAAGATTGGAGTTGTCAATGACTCTGGCTAAATGGTATTTTATCGCTTTAATACCCGAATCCCACAATCCCCCAAAATGAAGGGCTGGTGGTGAATTCATGTGCCACGAAAGGGATTTGTTTGTTACATATTCAGCAGCACTTGGCCAAGTTTGTTTTATTGCTTGTTGTTACTTATTTTCTAATATTGATTTGCCGCCAACGAAGTTATTGCCAAAATATGACTAGATTTCCGCGCACAGACTTCTTCAGCGGACAAACCTTTTTAGAGCTGATATAAGGGTATCTGCTGTCGTGCTATACACCAGCTCAATGTGTACAGCGTTGGTTGCCATGCAAATAAAAATACAAAAATACGCCTTTTGTAGTTTGGCATTTCTTAAATTTGAAGATTTAATAATTATAGGTGTAGTAAAACGTAATAATTACCCTAGTTGACGGTAGATTACCCTTTAACTGCGTAATAGTTGCTTGGTGCTGTCTAAAACAGGTAATACATTTATTTAGCGGAGTTGAGATTCAACGTATTCCATCTAATATCCATAGAGAATTGCGAGGTACATGATGATCGTGAAGTAGTATTATTATTATTTTCTATCATAAGATATCAATGCGTGATCCGTGATCCAATCGTCCACATATTCTGATCAATCCGTCATTTTCAAGCATCACATTCACTATTGCACCTTAAAAGCTTACTACGTTTTTACAGTGCTCGTTGCTGAATTAGATCTTGATGATCCTTTGGAAATACCGTTTGCCACACTAATTTGAGTATGGTCTTTTGTTCCTGGGTGCCCTCACAATTTGTTAGCATATTGACCCTTTTTTGGTTAGAATTCTTGCAATAGTGGATGGTCATTTATCCTAAGTCAACCTAAAGGATCATATTGCGATGCTATTTGCGATAATATAATCCGTTTAGTGAATAATGAGGGCAATATTAGTCGTGGATTACAAAGGTAAAATAATGTTCTTTAGGAAACCATTTAATTCATACTGTTTTAATTGATTCTGTATCTGAAATATCAATAAGTTCTTCAATTCGATGGGATCTGCCGGGAGATCTTGCAGCAACTTACTTACATTGCGGGCCCATTTCCTCTGATTGAAGCCAGCTGAACTCATAATTTAAATGAGTGATTGACGCAGTTCCTTTACCGTTGGCAAATCATCAGGCGTAAGTACATTTGGGTATAGTATTTCTATTTTCTTCAGACTTCTTTAATAAATATAATTGGTTAATAAATTTACGCTATCTTTAACTTCAGATAGGTTCACGCTTATATCCTAAATTTATTTAAACTGAAATGTTTAAATATTTCATCGTAAGAAAAAATGAACTTACGTCACTTTCAAAATAAATGAATCAATTATGTTTTTCGTCTGCAGTTAGTTGTTGCAGTACCCTTATGGCCAGATATGGGCCTGATATTATACCAAATATCAATGTGTTGACTTCGTATTCCTATAATGTACGTGTTGTTGGATGCCGCCAAACTCTTCTCTGAAAAGTTCGATTCTCTGGATGAAATTGTATTATGCGAAACACTTCCTCAATATCTGTATTCATGATAACCTTAACTTTCCTCCAGTTGAGCAATATTGTGTATAATGTTGGTTGCAATACTGGTCTCTTTAACAAATGTGGACTAACCCACAGAGCACAAATGTATTTTAATGTGAAATCCTGTAAGGATAATTATCCGAGGAAAATCTACGTATCTTACGATTCTCCCTAGTGTGTATTCAAGATGTGCGGGGATTATATTATTTGGTATTACGAAAAAAAAAAACACACCCAAACCCAAAATATGAATACGAAAATTTTAATACCTGAAAATTTAATTCCTATGTTGTCGAAGTATCTTTGAACACACCATGATGTGGTATATAATAATTTTGTCCATTATTATGAAGCGGACTTATTTCCACCGTGTAACTTAATTGGATGTACTCAACTAGACACTTTTTGTATTCCATTTTGAATTGAGGTGTTTTTGAAAATTGTCTTTGCAAATTCTCAAAACACTTAATTGCTTTCTTGGAATTGTCTAACATTGGTGTTAAATTGTTTCCAAATGGTATATCGCCTGATACTTTACTCAATTTAAATGAACACATGTCTCTTGAATAATATCTTCACATTTGTTCTTCCTGGGATCGAATTGGTTATGTAGAATCTTCTTCTGGTCCCCAAAACCGTCTGAATTGTTGAAAAAATACCGAACAGTGATCGTACATCCATATATCTATTTCGAGCTATTGAACTTACTTGTACTATCTCTTTTGTATGCATTAGTAGATGGAATTGTTAACTGTATGCATATTCAGTTTTTAGTTTTCGAGCTAACTTGAAGTGGTTAAGCCGAAATATGAAATAATTGAAGTCATTATCATTTTAAGTTTTAGTCTGTACCTTTTTTGCAAATTAAATCTTTTATTATAATTAATAACCAGGTAGTTTTAACGCTAACTTGATCGTAATCCTTTATTTTTCATATTGATGCCGAAACCCGGGACATAATAAGACTTAACGTCCGCGTATTGAAATGGGATTTTATTCAATAGAAAATCGTGTATAGTGACTAAAAAAAAAATTTAATCGCGCAATTCGGGCGACTTGTTGTGGACATTTGACTCGTATTGTTAAGGATGCCTGCGAGTATTTTCAACAAAAGGCTCGCCTAACTGAAAAGGATGCACCGTTTGATGAAATAGAAGAGGAGCGATAGTGTTCGGGATCGTCTTAAAGCATGAAAACTTAACGCGAGCCAACAGTGAAGTCTGAGCATCGATGCAGGTAGAGGATTTAAAAATAGAAGCAGAATCAGTAATAGAATTTGAAGACAAATCCCTTAGTACTATATCTCGCTTAACTCAACGATTAGCAAAAGTACATGCGAATAAAAATCTATTCAATCATAATAGTGATGCTTCCGCACAATGAAATCAGGAGAGCCCAGTTGTAGTTAGATTTCTAAGGCTGCCATTAAGGAAATTCTCCGGCGATTATCGAAACTGACTTCCCTTTTGGGAGCAGTACAAGACAGTAGTACATGATTACTGTTCCCAGAAGGTCATCGAAAAATAGTCTGTGCTAATAGACAACTCACCGGAGACAATCGCAGGACTCACACCATCAAAGGAACATAGAAAAATTTGTGGATCGAATGATGCAATGGCTGCTATCCATACATCCAGTTTTTTCACAGACAGATGGCATGAACGAGATCGCTGTCAGCTTTAGGAATCTCTTCTACTAACTACGTAACGAGCAATAGAAGAAAATATTGTGTTCTGTATACACGATATATATGCATACGTAGGTCAATGACCTTAGAACGATCAGGTCGTAAAACTCACTGGCTTTTCGATCAAAGCGAAACTGACGCAGTAAGATAACAACAAGCGTGTGAAAAAAACAAAAATTCTGACGCACAACAGAAGTCTCGCTTGAATTCCACATTGTATTGAAAATTCGAGCTCGGTCAAATGCATTGCGAATGCAAAAATTTCATAAACTCGAAATTATTTACGGTCCCTAGATAAATTCCATCTGATTTTCCAATGTGTATATATAGGGTTTTCTAATAAGAGGTGTTATTTTAATTAGCCCGCTATTTCGGTAGATGTCACTTTTGGAGCTGTCATTTTTTGACATATGACAAGTAGAAACTACGCCATTAATAAAAATGGAACGATACACGATTCAACAACGCATTGAAATTATTAAAATTCACTATAAATATGGTGAAAATGTGGAAGAGACGGCTCGTATAACACGAACATTTTTGGGTCGTCGTGAAGCACCTTGTTGGACCGCAATACAGAAATTGGTAGAAAAATTCGAGCTGTCGGGAGAAGTTAGTGATGTGAAGAATAAAACCCGTGCACGTCGCTCAAGAACAGCAGAGAATATTGCTGCTGTAGCCGAAAGTGTTGAAGAAAACCCAGGTTTGTCCATTCCTGGTCGTTCTTTGGAATGAGGCATTCCACAAACGTCATTACACCGTATTTTGCATAAAGATTTGGGTCTTAAGGCTTATAAAGTTCAGTTAACACAAGACCTCAAGCCGGCCGATCATCAGCAACGTCGAGTCTTTGATTGGGTCCTTGAAATGCATGGAAATGATCCGGAATTCCATCGAAAACTCATCTTGAGTGATGAGGCCCATTTCCACCTCGATGGCTTCGTCAACAAGCAAAATTGTCACATCTGGGGCTCGGAAAACCCAAGAGCTATTGTTGACAAGCCTCTCTATCCTCAACGTGTGACTGTTTGGTGCGGTTTATGGTTCCGCGGGATCATTGGACCTTGCTTTTTCGAAAATGAGGCTGGAGCAACAGTTACGGTGAATGGATTGCGCTATCGACAGATGACTAAAGATTTTTTATGGCCAGAATTGGATGGTATTGATCTGGACAACGTTTACTTTCAACAAGACGGCGCTACGTGCCATACAATCAACGAAACCATTGATATTTTTCGGGAAAATTTGCCGGACCGTGTTATCTCTCGAAGAGATGTTTACAATTGGCCACCGAGATCTTGTGACTTAACACCTTGCGACTTCTTCCTTTGGGGCCACGTGAAAGAGAAGGTCTACGCCAACAGCACAGCGTCGATTCAAGACCTCAAAGATGGAATTCGTGAGGCTATCGTGGACATAGGGCAGCCACTTTGCGATTTGGTTATGGAAAATTTCATGAAAAGGATATGGTCCTGTAGGCGTTGTCGTGGTGGTCATTTGGCTGATGTTATTTTCCATTATTAACGGCATACCTTCCTCTTTATAATGAAATAAAGATCGGATCATTTTTCTCAAAAATGGCATTTTTCTTTGAATAGCAAAATAACACCTCTTATTGGAAAACCCTATACATTATATACGCAAGAAGTATAGGCATCACTATCTATGCCTGGTGGTAATATTGCGCTTATCCGTGCTTGCGTACAGATCATTGAATGATCGGGGTCAACAATTCTTTTGTGAAAACCCGCTGAAGTGTAGATCATTTGATCTTGCGAGGGGCAGTCACGCCTAGTATTTTATACAATAATTAAACTTGTTTAAAAGGGATAAATGTGCATATTATTAAATTAGTCATTTCCTACGACTTTGGGGTAAATATCAGTATTATCTGTGGGAGAGTGTTCCCTTAAAATGGGGAATTAAATGATCCCAAGTGCTTTAATGTTAATGCTAAGAGTAGGGACGACTAGACATCCACGACCTTGCGGACACCCCGACCATAGCTATGCCTATCCCTATAGTGGTTAGGCAAAATCGAGTCTTTTAACCAGCTCGGTTATTGCTTTTGGAATTGGATTGCAGCAAATAAGAGATATAAGTGTTCTTCCATTGATTTGCAGCCTTAGACGTGGAAGTGTTGGGCGCTCACATATCACCTGCATGAATTTTTCATCTTTCTCTTCGCACAGTCGACACAGCTCACGGTCGACTTTGCTTATCTCCTTCAGGAAGTGATCAAAGAGCCCATGACCAGTGACTGCGTTAGCAAATATTCTGAGCGACTATCTCCTAAGTCCAATATATTGGCGCGTCTGGAGATGAGACCGTTTGAAGAATTTCTTCGCCTGCCTCATACCGGACGCGCTACGGCAAAGGAAATCCAGTTGCCTGTTTTCTCACTGTTGAACACAGCTGAAAATAAATAAAAATATATTAAAATACAATATACACAATAATTGATACTTCCCTATTTCCTGAGTTCCTCTTCCAGTCAGCAAATGCCTCCTATACGTCCATTGCACATCTGAAATAAAAGGAATTAGAAAAATTAATTCAATACAATATAGTTGATAAAAACTACAAAAAAACTACATAGTTTACATGCAGACTGCCAAGAAACAAATTTCTTGGCAGTACAACAACAACACTACATGCAAACATAAACATTGGGATTTCTTAGCGAAATTCATGTTTTCTGCACAATAAACATTTTGCAAAACATGCATTTATGCTTAAATGTGCAAAATACATAAATTTGCAGAATCCATACACACTATTATTAGTGAAATTCAACAATTGTTGCCATTGTTGACATTTCACTTACAATTTTTTCAACACAAAATTTTCGCATAATTTGCATGATTCTTGCAAATTATGCACAGACAAATCACTAATTAACACTTATAGAATATATTAATCACTTACCTCAAGAATTAATCTATTTATTTTTGAAGAAAACCCAACACAAAACACGGCACTTTACTATTTAAAAACCGCGAACCGAACTGTCACTGCGACAACGTAAATAATCAATTTTACGAAGTTGGCCGCGCTCTACCTGTTGGCAATAGTTAAAAAACGCGAAATTGCTCAGGTAAGAAAATATTTACAAAAAAAGGTAATTTTAATTCCCATAATGAGTGGGAAAGAGAACGATGTGGAAACGAGACAGAAGAAAATTCGTGAGAGAATTTATGTTCCACACCGGAAATTAACATAGTATGATAGGGAGCGGCCATATTGATAAATTTTAGAAAAATTGAAATATCGCAATAAATCAATTAGGAAAAATTATGGATAATTAAAAATAAATTAATTCACATAATTTTGAAAATTTTGACATTACAGCATGGACTTATAATGTGCAAAAAATATATGAAAATTGCATTTTTTCATGTGGAACTTGTCCGACATTATAAAAAGGAGGTGCTCCCTAACTAAGCTCTCATTAGTTTGACAGCGATCGCAAATGCAACTTCGCATAGATCCAGTGTTCTTTAAAAAATCTAAAGTGGAAAAATATTAAATAGTGCAAATTACTTCAAATCTTTCTAGCATAGATCAACGTGCCAAGCAAGGTACAGTATTTACATGCTACGTCAAGATTGCAGCAGCAATTTTAACTTCTGTGGTGTTACAGGGTTTTGGTGGAAATATAGGCTAAGTATTTTTATACATTTTCAAAATATATTTGGTGGCAGACATTTTAATTTTAGGTTTTTTCACATAGCGTTTAACTCATGCAAGCTAAGCATATTAGACGTTTCATGTGAAAAAACAAAGTAGAATTAATTAATATTAAGAGTGATGTGAATTATATTAATGAAGAACTAATAATAATAGACAGTGAATTTTCGAATATACGTGAAATTAGTGAAAATCTGAGGTATAAAATTGAACACGTGTCACGTTACGACACCTCAAGAATACATACCTACAGATAATTAATTAAATTAATTAAGTACAATTGAAGTGAAAAAATAAAATAGAATTCAGACTAACGTAAAATAAGGAATTTTTGCTCAATAAAGTAACAGTAAACACAAGCTCACATATCTTGTCATTTTAACATACCGCTACACTAACCCACCCAAAATGCAGTAATATAGCTGTAGTGTTCAATTACCGCTACATTACAAAACATTTTTTGGTGGTTCCATCCAGGAATGCGTACCTGTTTACTGTTGCGATTGACAATAATTCAGTTACGATTAAATTAGTCAAGAAATTCTTACTGTTATTGTTCTGAGACGTGGCAGTTTTTTGAAGAAGCTTTCAAAATTAATTAATAACTGTGCTTAGACGTGGCAGTTCTCATTAAAAAATACAAAAATTAATTTATAAACGTGCTTAGACGTAAAACTTCAGGGTGCACAGACGAGGCAGCTCGAATATTACCGAAATTTCTGTTATAATTACTGAACTTACATGTCAGTAAATCGTGTTACATAGTTAATTGCTGAACTTACATGTCAGTAACTCTTAATAAATAGTTGATTAATTAAATTAATTAAAATTAGTAACGAAAATTTGGTAAATATTTTTCACGTCAATTTGTCATACACGGTATCAATTTACGTTCTTCGACTAAATTTCTATTTATCCCGCACGTGACATTAAATTGCTTCCTTCAATTATTTTCATCATCTAACCCACACGGTTAATTAACTAATAGTAGAATATCAATCAACATGGATTCAGTAGATAAACTAATCCTTACGGAAAGCATATTGCGTGCAAGAATTGAAAAGTTAATCGAAAATGGAAAGAAAACGAACCTTGTTAAACGAACACAAGGCTTTTATGAAACTAAAATTACAGATTTGAAGAAACTATAGGAAATATATAGCGATACAGATATGGCAATAAATCAGGCTTTGTTAGAAAGTTCTGATGAAAAGCAACATGAGTATTTAGCCCAAGATAATCATAGCTCAACAGAGTTAACATATTCCGAATATATGGGAGAATTAGTAGAAGGATTGCGGAAACTCGTCCCAACTACTGAAGCATCAAGCTCGGGACAAGTACCTATTCATTCGACAACTGTTGTTCAACAGGAATCATTCCTTCCGCGCATTCAGTTGCCCAAGTATAACGGCAACTACGATTTATGGCGATCATTTCATGATCTATTCATCTCTCTTGTTCATGACAATACAAAGCTAACACCAGTTCAAAAGCTGCATCATCTGAAATCTTGTTTAGTGGGTGATGCTGAGAAATTGTTGCGGCACACCCCAGTAACAAATGAAGATTACATGCCAGCATGGAACAAGTTAAAGGCTAGATATGAGAACAAGAGAATTTTAGTTAATCATCAATTAAAGGTTTTGGTAAACCAAGCCAAACTAAATGCAGAGTCTGCTAAAGGACTCAAGTCAATAATTGATACAACAGACGAATGTATCCAACAATTACAAAGTTTAGAAGTTGATACGACATCGTGGGATGTACTTCTAATACATCTGTTAGTACAGAAATTACCTTTCATTACCCTCAAATGTGGGAAGAAGAGCAGGGAGGCACACAAGATCTCCCAACATTTAAGTCATTTAAGCAGTTTTTAAGTACACGTTTAAGAATTTTATAATCGTTAGCAGATAGTCTAGTTAAGTCCACACCACATCACAAATCAAACATCACACCAGATGTGACAAAGTCATATCACGTTACAAATGAATTTAAATGCGCAGCATACACTGCCAGGCATTACCTCCAAAAGTGTCCGAAGTATCAAGCGATGGACATACCATCCAAATATCAGATATTGAAGGCATCAGGTCGGTGCTCAAATTGCTTAGGAATTCACCACTTAAATAATTGCACTAGCAAATTTAGATGTCTGAAATGCAATAGGAGACATCATAGCACCCTTCATGAAGAACACAATAAGGAAAAACCCAAGTCCTCAGCTGTTCATAATGAGCATAAGTCAGCACATGACAAGGTTAGATTGAGCACAAGTAAAGCTAATCAATCTAGCTCCTCACAGGAAAGCTTTTCCCGGTTACAAGCAGTCAACAATACTGATGGCTTAAACAATAGTCATAACTTTGTAACCCGAGAAAGTCACAATGCTCTACTAGCAACTGCATTAGTAGTAGCACAGACAAAAAGCGGAAAACCTTATATTCTACGATGTCTGATAGATAGTGGCTCGCAATCATCTTTCATCACGGAGGAAGCTTGCAGGAAATTAGGAGCAGTACAAAGCCCAATTGCAGTCTCAATCACAGGCTTAAACACTAGCCATACAGCCATCTCAAGGCACCAAACAATACTCTCTCTTCGGCCTCGAACAACGAGATCTACAGCAGTATTAGAAGAAAACTTTCTAATACTTAAGAACATTACAGATCCTCTCCATTCTAGAATAGTGTCTAAAAAGGAATGCGCGAAGCTAAAGAAACTGCAACTCGCAGATCCCACATTCTGGAAACCGGGAAGGATAGATGCATTATTAGGAGCAAGAGTTTATGCTCAAATATTGCGAACCGGTATTCGGCAATGGAGACATCCTAAAACTAAGGAGATTCAGGATTTTCAGCTGAACACGGTGACATTTGGAACTGCGTCAGCGCCCTACTTAGCTATTCAGACGCTACAACAGTTAGCAAATGATGAACAGCAAAGATGGCCTTTAGCTTCTACGGTTACAACCACAGATTTTTATGTGGATGATCTCCTGACTGGAGCTGACAATCTTAATGACGCCAAATGCTTATTAAATCAGCTAATAGGTATGATGAAATCTGGAGGATTCAATCTCAGGAAATGGACAAGCAACAGTTCGGAGTTGTTAAGCCATCTTCCTGCAGAGCAACGTGAATTCACAGAAACACTAACGATCACAGACCAGGAATCTGTAAAAACACTAGGAATTCGCTGGCATCCTAAACTGGATAGTTTTTCCATTATAACCAAACCATGGACAGTTCATGCCAAGGTAACTAAACGAACCATTCTGTCTGACATCGCATCACTGTACGATCCTTTAGGCTGGCTGGCACCAGTGGTAATCACAGCCAAGGTGCTCATGCAAGTACTATGGATCACAGGATGTGCATGGGACAACAAGGTATCGGAGATAATAGAACAACAATGGAATAACTTTAAACGTAACTTAAAATGCATAGAAAACATACAAATCCCTAGATGGATCAACTATTCATCTGAGGCAAGCATCCAATTACATGGATTTTGTGATGCGTCTACAAAGGCCTTTGCAGCTGCCGTTTATTTACGGGTAGACGATCAGAACGGCTTAATTCATACCAATTTGCTTACTGCAAAGACTAGGGTAGCTCCAATTAAGCCAACAACAATTCCTAGATTAGAGCTTAATGGAGCTCTATTACTTGCACGACTGCTTCAGGCTACAATTGAAGATATGCGCCTATATCATGTGCCACTCTTCGCCTGGACAGACTCAACAATTGTCTTGCAATGGATCAAGGAACATCCAGCCCGATGGAAAATCTACGTAGCAAACCGCGTCGTCGAAATACAAGACGTTGTACGCTTCGAACAGTGGCGTCACATATCCACAAAACACAACCCGGCAGATTTAGCCTCCAGAGGTGTTCCTGCAGCAGACTTAACCAGTAATCATTTATGGTGGCATGGACCATCATGGTTAGCTGAAGAACAGGACAACTTGCCGAAATTTAAGGACATTTCGGAACAAACAAATTTAGAAGCTAAAGAACTTCCTACAGTAAGTTTTTTAGCGAAATTAGAAAACAATCTTCTTTTACGATATTCGTCGTATACTCGCCTTGTGCGAATTGTAGCAAACATTCAACGTTTCATACACAATTGTCGGCATCCGCAAACGAAATTCGTTCAAGCTTTCACTGTGCAGGAATGGAATAATGCTGAAGTAACAATATTAAAACTCGTACAACAAACTGCGTTCGCAGAAGAGAATAAGAATATGTTGTGCAAGAAATCATTGTCACAACATAGCAAATTTATCAAGCTCAATCCATTTCTGGACAACAACGGTCTAATACGATTAGGTGGTAGACTTCTGAATGCAACATTGCCCTATAATAGGAAGCACCCAATCATCTTACCACGTGATCATCACGTTACACTAATACTAATTGATAAACTACTTGTAGATACTCTGCATGGCGGTCCATCACTAGTTCTCAGCACTAGTTGTTCGAACCAAATTGATTCGAATATATTTTCATAAACAGAAAATTTTTAAAAGAAAACATGCTGAAAACAAAGCATAAAATTTTTAATAAACATATCTCTAATTTGATTACTATTAAGCAAAAAACATGTACACCACCCATCATAGCCATGTATTTGTCATCTTCATAACATATTGCACAAATACAACATAAAATTATAACCCCAACGAGCAGATCAAATAAAAATTATTTCCATTTGTTAGATTCGTGATAAAAAACAATTCCTGAAAAGGGAACATATTAAAATATACCATGCTAAAATTAAGTTCTGAAAAGAAAATAAATTCAATCTAATTACAATTTTCCTAAAAAATAGGTAAAACAAAAGCATGTGTTGTCATGTAGCATACAATGCATGGCACAAATACAATCAAATCAAGCAAATCAATTTGCATCATTATCATCATTACAAGTATCATCGAACGGGAATATCTCTTTTTGCAAATATAATTTAATTTAACACAGCAGCATGTGAAGCTCTAAATTTCTTGTTGCTATGCATTTTTGTTCGTTGCTAGGCAAATTTTATCGCCAGTACCGTAAGATCACAGCTGCACTGCCAATTCTTGTAATCATGCGCCGCTGCTACTCTATCAGTGGTGTCGTGTGCAAGCAAGGGCTATATAAACGACAAGCTGACTAATCTCGACCTCTTTTTGTACTTGGCATCGCTTGGGGTAAGTTGGCTAGTTAGGGACTAACATTTATATCGGGTATCGACTGATATATAACTTTTAACAATTAACAAAACACTTTACTTCTGGTATCGACGGAAATAAAGAGTCTTGCTTCGGGTCTTGACTGAAGTTAAGATATTTACTAACACTCACTTTAAGTTGGGTCTCGACTGACTTAAAGAATATTATCTCGAGTCTCGACTGAGATAATCCTTTACTAACAAACACTTTATTTCTGGTCTCGACGGAAATAAAGAATCTTGCTTCGGGTCTCGACTGAAGTTAAGATATTTACTAACACTCACTTTAAGTCGGGTCTCGACTGACTTAAAGAATATTATCTCGGGTCTCGACTGAGATAATCCTTTACTAACAAAACACTTTATTTCTGGTCTCGACGGAAATAAAGAATCTTGCTTCGGGTCTCGACTGAAGTTAAGATATTTACTAACATTCACTTTAAGTCGGGTCTCGACTGACTTAAAGAATATTATCTCGGGTCTCGACTGAGATAATCTTTTACTAACCAAACACTTTATTTCTGGTCTCGACGGAAATAAAGAATCTTGCTTCGGGTCTCGACTGAAGTTAAGATATTTACTAACACTCACTTTAAGTCGGGTCTCGACTGGCTTAAAGAATATTATCTCGGGTCTCGACTGAGATAATCTTTTACTAACAAACCACTTTATTTCTGGTCTCGACGGAAATAAAGAATCTTGCTTCGGGTCTCGACTGAAGTTAAGATAATCTTACTAACATTAACACTTTATTTCTGGTCTCGACTGGCTTAAAGAATATTATCTCGGGTCTCGACTGAGATAATCTTATACTAACAAACCACTTTATTTCTGGTCTCGACGGAAATAAAGAATCTTGCTTCGGGTCTCGACTGAAGTTAAGATAATCTTACTAACATTAACACTTTATTTCTGGTCTCGACGGAAATAAAGAATTGTTCTAACAAAATATTAGAACAAAGGGTCTTAATATTAGCTTAAAGCCAATTTTTCTCAAGTGCCAAGGTGGAGATCGGTGAGTACCAGTCACTTGTAACATTTTAATACTTATTCATATATCTATTTGACTATATTTTAACTTATATATATCTCGTGTACACATCTATTTTACACATATATTTTTATTACATTTTTTGACGATTTTATATTACAACTTGGTGCTAATAAGTGTTTTCAGTGTGATACAAAAATCTCAGACCCAAACTTATGTATAGACTTTTGTCTCAACATATCTATTTCTGAAAATCGTAACAAATGAGTATTGGTAAACGCCCAATTGAAAGCACTCTTTAATCTACCTAAGGCATCACATGAATCAGCCAAGGCTATCAAAACCTTGCTAGATAAGTCTTCCGAATGTATCTTCGAACTCGAGGCATTGCAAGTTTCCACTAAGCAATGGGATGCAATTCTCATCTATATGGTGGTACAATGTTTACCAGCAGAAACGCACCGTGCATGGGAACAAGAGGTCAATACAGCAGAAGGACTTCCCACTTTCGAATCCTTAAAAATATTTTTGCAATCTAGATTTAGAATTTTAGAAGCCATAGTCGATACCAAACTGCCACTAGCCAACAAAAATGCTCAAGTCCCGAGAGCATCTACCCATTTTACTTCATACACCCAAGCATGTCCTTTGTGCAAAGAGCAGCACCGTCTATTTAAATGTCCGAAATTCATAAAACTTGATGTAGACAATAAATTCAAAATTGTCACATCAAATCAATTGTGTAATAATTGCCTATCTAAAGGCCATAGCACGAAAACTTGTACGAGTAAGTTTTCATGTCAGCGATGTGGAAGGAGGCATCATTCTTTACTTCACAGGAATAATGCCACTCCAAGGGCCTCGAGCCAATTCAAGCCAAGGGAGCAGCAATCAGAAGCTCAACCTTGCAATTCACCTTCCATATCCAATAGTTCTCTTCATACGCTTTACGCAAAAAATCAGCATACCAAACAAGCACTGCTTGCCACAGCATTGTTAAACGTTCCTACAAAAAAGGGAGACATGTTGGTATTAAGGGCACTGATAGATTCAGGCTCTCAAGTTTCATTTGTAACCCAAGCCACCGCACGTAAGCTGCAATCATCCACTACAAACGTGGAAATTCAAATCACTGGCCTGGGAAAATCTGAAACTACAAATGTTCAAAAACAAACTACATTGAACATTTATCCTTATTCAACCACAACTAAGGCAACCACCGTTACAGCCCTTATAGTGGATACAATTACGGACATTTTACCCCCTTCAACCATTCCAAACAAAGAATGGAGTCATATACATGAGCTACCACTTCCCGATCCATTTTTCTTTAAACCAGGAAAAATTGACCTGCTTTTAGGAGCAGATGTGTACAGCGAAATTCTCTTGGAAGGTTTACGGAAAGGTCCACCAGGAACACCAACTGCCCAAAACAGTACCCTCGGATGGATACTTTTCGGAAAGCTAAAAAATACATCCAGTTTCTTAACAGCATCTGCATTAACAGCAAAGGTTCATTACGACTACGACACTTCTCTGGATAAACTTTTACGTCAGTTTTGGGAAACGGAAGAAGTTAATCCAGGAAGAAAGCTGTCTAAAGCAGATCAAGAATGTGAAGAGTTTTACCAAAAAACTCATTTTCGTAACGCACACGGCCGTTACGAAGTTCGTTTGCCTTTCACCGCAGAAAGTCCTAGTCTAGGTGACTCTCGTGGTATGGCATTACGCAGGTTCTACAGCCTAGAACGGCAGTCAGAACGAAATCCTGCACTCTATCAGGAATACAAAGCTTGTATTAACGAATACAAGTCATTAGGTCATATGACAGTGGCTAATAAGATAGTAAGCAATGAACAAACCTAATATCTTCCTCACCATGCTGTTATCAAAGATAGCACCACCACAAAGGTTCGCGTCGTCTTTGATGCTTCGGCTAAAACGACTAATAGAAAAAGTCTAAACGAACAGCTACATACGGGTCCAGTACTGCAGTCTGAACTCTTCTCAATCATTCTCAGATGGCGAAAGTATAAATTCGCTATGTCAGCTGACATAGAGAAAATGTACAGGATGATAAAGGTACAACCTCCAGATCAAACCTACCAAAGAATACTTTGGAGGGATAATCAAAATGAACCTATTAAAGATTACAAATTAACCACTGTAACCTTTGGCACCACGCCAGCTCCCTATCTCGCAACAAAAACGCTCAATCAACTAGCCATTGATGAAGCTGACAAATTCCCCGAAGCTGCGAAGATAGTGTCTCGTGACTTCTATGTTGATGACCTTCTTACAGGTTCAGATACAAAGGAAGAAGCCTTCCAAATACAAGATCAACTCATCAATATGTTACCTTCCGGTGGGTTCAACTTGAGGAAATGGGTTAGCAATTCTTCAGATTTACTAAGTAGGATCCCCGAACCATACAGAGAAGTTGAACTTCCTTTGCGATTCGCAAACGATGAGTCCGTAAAAACATTAGGCATTCATTGGTTTCCAGGATCTGATTGCTTCACGCTACAATACAAAAGTAAATCAGATTGCCTCTCTACAAAGTGTTCTATTCTTTCAGAAATTGCAAAGCTTTTCGATCCACTTGGCTGGATATCTCCAATTATAAATACTGCTAAAATCTTAATGCAAGTTTTATGGCTTGCAGGATGTTCATGGGTTAAACCAATACCGGCACACATTGTTAAGCAGGGGCGCGAATTCAAATCAGAATTACATCATATTAGTAGCATCAACATACCACGTAGGTTACATACTACAAATAACTTACCCACTGTATCCTGGCCAGCATTAAAGCGCTCCAAGAAAAGAAATCAGCGATTCACCATCAAAGATGGTCCTAAAGTTAAAATAAGACTTTTGGCTTTAAAATTATTCAATAAGAATTATTTTTTCTTTTCTTACACCATAGGTCCTTATTTATTCATTCCCCTTCCCCCCTAACTTTGTCATTTCAACTCTCAATCGTTAGGTGGTTACCGGACAATTATGTGCCTTTTAAAGGCCATAAATTTCGTATATTTATAAGTACAATATCACATCGATCTAACTCTAGTTCTCGTAAACCAAGCATTCTATTTTATCCTGGGCAAAGGAAGCCCCTTTATACGAGCAATACAACCCCAAACCTTTTTCTTAATTAATTGCTTAATGAGTCAGTTCAAACTTACTTTTTTTAGATAAGTATCTTAAGGTTCATTACTTGAAAGACACTTCCAGTCTTTCAACGGGGGGCAGTATGTTCGAACCAAATTGATTCGAATATATTTTCATAAACAGAAAATTTTTAAAAGAAAACATGCTGAAAACAAAGCATAAAATTTTTAGTAAACATATCTCTAATTTGATTACTATTAAGCAAAAAACATGTACACCACCCATCATAGCCATGTATTTGTCATCTTCATAACATATTGCACAAATACAACATAAAATTATAACCCCAACGAGCAGATCAAATAAAAATTATTTCCATTTGTTAGATTCGTGATAAAAAACAATTCCTGAAAAGGGAACATATTAAAATATACCGTGCTAAAATTAAGTTCTGAAAAGAAAATAAATTCAATCTAATTACAATTTTCCTAAAAAATAGGTAAAACAAAAGCATGTGTTGTCATGTAGCATACAATGCATGGCACAAATACAATCAAATCAAGCAAATCAATTTGCATCATTATCATCATTACAAGTATCATCGAACGGGAATATCTCTTTTTGCAAATATAATTTAATTTAACACAGCAGCATGTGAAGCTCTAAATTTCTTGTTGCTATGCATTTTTGTTCGTTGCTAGGCAAATTTTATCGCCAGTACCGTAAGATCACAGCTGCACTGCCAATTCTTGTAATCATGCGCCGCTGCTACTCTATCAGTGGTGTCGTGTGCAAGCAAGGGCTATATAAACGACAAGCTGACTAATCTCGACCTCTTTTTGTACTTGGCATCGCTTGGGGTAAGTTGGCTAGTTAGGGACTAACATTTATATCGGGTATCGACTGATATATAACTTTTAACAATTAACAAAACACTTTACTTCTGGTATCGACGGAAATAAAGAATCTTGCTTCGGGTCTTGACTGAAGTTAAGATATTTACTAACACTCACTTTAAGTTGGGTCTCGACTGACTTAAAGAATATTATCTCGAGTCTCGACTGAGATAATCCTTTACTAACAAACACTTTATTTCTGGTCTCGACGGAAATAAAGAATCTTGCTTCGGGTCTCGACTGAAGTTAAGATATTTACTAACACTCACTTTAAGTCGGGTCTCGACTGACTTAAAGAATATTATCTCGGGTCTCGACTGAGATAATCCTTTACTAACAAAACACTTTATTTCTGGTCTCGACGGAAATAAAGAATCTTGCTTCGGGTCTCGACTGAAGTTAAGATATTTACTAACATTCACTTTAAGTCGGGTCTCGACTGACTTAAAGAATATTATCTCGGGTCTCGACTGAGATAATCCTTTACTAACAAAACACTTTATTTCTGGTCTCGACGGAAATAAAGAATCTTGCTTCGGGTCTCGACTGAAGTTAAGATATTTACTAACATTCACTTTAAGTCGGGTCTCGACTGACTTAAAGAATATTATCTCGGGTCTCGACTGAGATAATCTTTTACTAACCAAACACTTTATTTCTGGTCTCGACGGAAATAAAGAATCTTGCTTCGGGTCTCGACTGAAGTTAAGATATTTACTAACACTCACTTTAAGTCGGGTCTCGACTGGCTTAAAGAATATTATCTCGGGTCTCGACTGAGATAATCTTATACTAACAAACCACTTTATTTCTGGTCTCGACGGAAATAAAGAATCTTGCTTCGGGTCTCGACTGAAGTTAAGATAATCTTACTAACATTAACACTTTATTTCTGGTCTCGACGGAAATAAAGAATTGTTCTAACAAAATATTAGAACAAAGGGTCTTAATATTAGCTTAAAGCCAATTTTTCTCAAGTGCCAAGGTGGAGATCGGTGAGTACCAGTCACTTGTAACATTTTAATACTTATTCATATATCTATTTGACTATATTTTAACTTATATATATCTCGTGTACACATCTATTTTACACATATATTTTTATTACATTTTTTGACGATTTTATATTACAACTTGGTGCTAATAAGTGTTTTCAGTGTGATACAAAAATCTCAGACCCAAACTTATGTATAGACTTTTGTCTCAACATATCTATTTCTGAAAATCGTATATCATTAATCGGTGTCAATTAGTGTGGTTCTAGTGTGTGTTGATCTCTGACCCAACAGTTTATATAATCATGTCTTAATACGATTGCTCAAGTTATTTAAGCTAATTATGTGTGCCAGTGTTTTGAAGTTAAGTTATTTTAACTTTGCTCTATATTAACCCTATATTGAATATCTATTTATATATTTATTATAAACAATCCTGTAAGTGTGTTTCCCTAAACGTTTGAATCGTTGACCTGAAAACTTGATACATAATCTGATGTTAATATAATTAGTGGGCAGTCTTAAAAAATAAGTGCAGTATTTATTTGAAAGTTGAAATAAAGTGAATAGTGTTGATTCGTTGTTAAGAAATAGACCACTGATCTTGATCCTGATTTACCAGTGCATTCATTTCAGTCACTTAATCAAATTTGCGTGTGCGTTCTATTAACGGACAGTACACTAGTCGAGATAGATTTTGAATCTTGGATGCACGACGCCGAATTACCAGTCGAATACATAAGTGCATTATCTGTTTTAAACATCGCACTACAACAAGAACCCAATTAATGGGAAATCTACCAACGTCTCGAGTGAATATAACGAGACCGTTCCTTAACGTAGGAATTGATTATGCAGGACCTGTAATAATAAAAGCATCAAACCTACGAAATGCAAAATTGCTGAAAGCATACTTTTGCATCTTCATTTGTATGGCCACAAAGGCGGTACATCTGGAGTTGGTATCAGATCTCACATCTGAAGCATTCCTCGCTGCATTAAAACGATTTGTGGCACGAAGAGGATTGTGTAGTGACATATACTCAGATTGTGGCACCAACTTCATTGGAGGAAAAGTGATATTAGACAAGGATTTGCAAGCAGCAATTAAAGGTGCAACTCCAGTAGCAGCACAATATCTTGCCTCCAAGCAAATCAATTGGCATTTTAATCCTCCAGCCTCTCCACACTTTGGAGGGATATGGGAAGCTGGAGTAAAGGCAATAAAGTACCATTTACGCCGAACACTACAACACTCCAGACGCACATTCGAAGAATACTCTACAGTCCTGGTTCAGGTTGAGGCATGTCTAAATTCTAGACCGCTATGCTACGTGAGAAATGATCCAGAGGATTTACTTATCCTCACACCCGGACATTTTTTAATAGGCCAAGCACTTAATGCCATTCCAGAGCCAGACTATACACATGAAGCAATACTACCTTCCAAACGGTGGAAGTACATACAACTATTATATAAACAATTTTGGGATAAATGGTCAAGGGATTACTTGAACCAATTGCAAAATCGACCCAAATGGTATACAAGACAACCAAATATTCAAGTAGGGGACGTGGTACTTGTAAAACATGATCAGATGCCACCCACAAGTTGGTTAATGGGCATAATCGAACAAGTGCATCCAGGGACTGATGATCTGGTTCGGGTAGTCAAGGTCAAAACGCGAAACGGTAGTTTTCTACGAACAATTGCAAAAATTAGTCCGCTACCATTAGCAATAGATTAACTACCTGTTCTTAGTGTCGTCATGTGTCTGTCCTTCTGTGTACTACTGTTGGATGCGGGTTGTGTTCTATTCACGTTACGCCATACTAACTGGTTGCCATTTCAGATGTCATTCACCTACGAACAGGATGATACATTATACATTCTGGAAGACATTTACTTTAGCCCACCAGGAAGCCCGGAGCGGAGGATGTTGCGTGACTCGGGATGTGATGTCTTTGGCAGACCCAGGCCGGAGTTGGCCCACGAATTGGCTTCAGGAGTTCGAGAAGAAGTTGTAGGAGCTAGAGACGAAGTTTCCAGAACCAGAGGAGAGCCATCCACGAGCGCAGCAGCTAAGGAATCAACTACGGCTACAAACTTACCGTTTGTAGGCCCGACTCCCTTTACGGATCCACACCCGGATCGGACAGTGGTGGTTAATGGCAGTCGGATATCACACTTATCCAGACTTCTGCTGACCACAAACATAAACGAGTTCGAAATGAGGATGAACAATAGCTTTCAAAAATTTCGAACGCGAGAAGGCGTAGATATATATCTACCACGATACGTATTGCAGCGTATCAACGTGAGAGCAATACAGCAGCGAAGGAATCGGGAAAAATTCATCAATTTACCCGACAAGTATCAAGTTAAACTAAAAGTTAACAAGGACGGAACGTTGATATTCAATCATTACCATAAGAGAGGTATACGCAAAATAAAGGAAGCTTTGGTTGAACAAACTGTTCAACGGGGGGGAGTATGTTGAACACAGCTGAAAATAAATAAAAATATATTAAAATACAATATACACAATAATTGATACTTCCCTATTTCCTGAGTTCCTCTTCCAGTCAGCAAATGCCTCCTATACGTCCATTGCACATCTGAAATAAAAGGAATTAGAAAAATTAATTCAATACAATATAGTTGATAAAAACTACAAAAAAACTACATAGTTTACATGCAGACTGCCAAGAAACAAATTTCTTGGCAGTACAACAACAACACTTCATGCAAACATAAACATTGGGATTTCTTAGCGAAATTCATGTTTTCTGCACAATAAACATTTTGCAAAATATGGATTTATGCTTAAATGTGCAAAATACATAAATTTGCAGAATCCATACACACTATTATTAGTAAAATTCAACAATTGTTGCCATTGTTGACATTTCACTAACAATTTTTTCAACACAAGATTTTCGCATAATTTGCATGATTCTTGCAAATTATGCACAGGCAAATCACTAATTAACACTTATAGAATATATTAATCACTTACCTCAAGAATTAATCTATTTATTTTTGAAGAAAACCCAACACAAAATACGGCACTTTACTATTTAAAAACCGCGAACCGAACTGTCACTGCGACAACGTAAATAATCAATTTTACGAAGTTGGCCGCGCTCTACCTGTTGGCAATAGCTAAAAAACGCGAAATTGCTCAGGTAAGAAAATATTTACAAAAAAAGGTAATTTTAATTCCCATAATGAGTGGGAAAGAGAACGATGTGGAAACGAGACAGAAGAAAATTCGTGAGAGAATTTATGTTCCACACCGGAAATTAACATAGTATGATAGGGAGCGGCCATATTGATAAATTTTAGAAAAATTGAAATATCGCAATAAATCAATTAGGAAAAATTATGGATAATTAAAAATAAATTAATTCACATAATTTGGAAAATTTTGACATTACAGCATGGACTTATAACGTGCAAAAAATATATGAAAATTGCATTTTTTCATGTGGAACTTGTCCGAAAATGGCGGCTCGGACATTATAAAAAGGAGGTGCTCCCTAACTAAGCTCTCATTAGTTTGACAGTGATCGCAAATGCAACTTCGCATAGATCCAGTGTTCTTTAAAAAATCTAAAGTGGAAAAATATTAAATAGTGCAAATTACTTCAAATCTTTCTAGCATAGATCAACGTGCCAAGCAAGGTACAGTATTTACATGCTACGTCAAGATTGCAGCAGCAATTTTAACTTCTGTGGTGTTACAGGGTTTTGGTGGAAATATAGGCTAAGTATTTTTATACATTTTCAAAATATATTTGGTGGCAGACATTTTAATTTTAGGTTTTTTCACATAGCGTTTAACTCATGCAAGCTAAGCATATTAGACGTTTCATGTGAAAAAACAAAGTAGGATTAATTAATATTAAGAGTGATGTGAATTATATTAATGAAGAACTAATAATAATAGACAGTGAATTTTCGAATATAAGTGAAATTGGTGAAAATCTGAGGTATAAAATTGAGCACGTGTCACGTTACGACACCTCAAGAATACATACATACAGATAATTAATTAAATTTATTAAGTACAATTGAAGTGAAAAAATAAAATAGAATTCAGACTAACGTAAAATAAGGAATTTTTGCTCAATAAAGTAACAGTAAACACAAGCTCACATATCTTGTCATTTTAACATACCGCTACACTAACCCACCCAAAATGCAGTAATATAGCTGTAGTGTTCAATTACCGCTACATTACAAAACATTTTTTGGTGGTTCCATCCAGGAATGCGTACCTGTTTACTGTTGCGATTGACAATAATTCAGTTACGATTAAATTAGTCAAGAAATTCTTACTGTTATTGTTCTGAGACGTGGCAGTTTTTTGAAGAAGCTTTCAAAATTAATTAATAACTGTGCTTAGACGTGGCAGTTCTCATTAAAAAATACAAAAATTAATTTATAAACGTGCTTAGACGTAAAACTTCAGGGTGCACAGACGAGGCAGCTCGAATATTACCGAAATTTCTGTTATAATTACTGAACTTACATGTCAGTAAATCGTGTTACATAGTTAATTGCTGAACTTACATGTCAGTAACTCTTAATAAATAGTTGATTAATTAAATTAATTAAAATTAGTAACGAAAATTTGGTAAATATTTTTCACGTCAATTTGTCATACACGGTATCAATTTACGTTCTTCGACTAAATTTCTATTTATCCCGCACGTGACATTAAATTGCTTCCTTCAATTATTTTCATCATCTAACCCACACGGTTAATTAACTAATAGTAGAATATCAATCAACATGGATTCAGTAGATAAACTAATCCTTACGGAAAGCATATTGCGTGCAAGAATTGAAAAGTTAATCGAAAATGGAAAGAAAACGAACCTTGTTAAACGAACACAAGGCTTTTATGAAACTAAAATTACAGATTTGAAGAAACTATAGGAAATATATAGCGATACAGATATGGCAATAAATCAGGCTTTGTTAGAAAGTTCTGATGAAAAGCAACATGAGTATTTAGCCCAAGATAATCATAGCTCAACAGAGTTAACATATTCCGAATATATGGGAGAATTAGTAGAAGGATTGCGGAAACTCGTCCCAACTACTGAAGCATCAAGCTCGGGACAAGTACCTATTCATTCGACAACTGTTGTTCAACAGGAATCATTCCTTCCGCGCATTCAGTTGCCCAAGTATAACGGCAACTACGATTTATGGCGATCATTTCATGATCTATTCATCTCTCTTGTTCATGACAATACAAAGCTAACACCAGTTCAAAAGCTGCATCATCTGAAATCTTGTTTAGTGGGTGATGCTGAGAAATTGTTGCGGCACACCCCAGTAACAAATGAAGATTACATGCCAGCATGGAACAAGTTAAAGGCTAGATATGAGAACAAGAGAATTTTAGTTAATCATCAATTAAAGGTTTTGGTAAACCAAGCCAAACTAAATGCAGAGTCTGCTAAAGGACTCAAGTCAATAATTGATACAACAGACGAATGTATCCAACAATTACAAAGTTTAGAAGTTGATACGACATCGTGGGATGTACTTCTAATACATCTGTTAGTACAGAAATTACCTTTCATTACCCTCAAATGTGGGAAGAAGAGCAGGGAGGCACACAAGATCTCCCAACATTTAAGTCATTTAAGCAGTTTTTAAGTACACGTTTAAGAATTTTATAATCGTTAGCAGATAGTCTAGTTAAGTCCACACCACATCACAAATCAAACATCACACCAGATGTGACAAAGTCATATCACGTTACAAATGAATTTAAATGCGCAGCATACACTGCCAGGCATTACCTCCAAAAGTGTCCGAAGTATCAAGCGATGGACATACCATCCAAATATCAGATATTGAAGGCATCAGGTCGGTGCTCAAATTGCTTAGGAATTCACCACTTAAATAATTGCACTAGCAAATTTAGATGTCTGAAATGCAATAGGAGACATCATAGCACCCTTCATGAAGAACACAATAAGGAAAAACCCAAGTCCTCAGCTGTTCATAATGAGCATAAGTCAGCACATGACAAGGTTAGATTGAGCACAAGTAAAGCTAATCAATCTAGCTCCTCACAGGAAAGCTTTTCCCGGTTACAAGCAGTCAACAATACTGATGGCTTAAACAATAGTCATAACTTTGTAACCCGAGAAAGTCACAATGCTCTACTAGCAACTGCATTAGTAGTAGCACAGACAAAAAGCGGAAAACCTTATATTCTACGATGTCTGATAGATAGTGGCTCGCAATCATCTTTCATCACGGAGGAAGCTTGCAGGAAATTAGGAGCAGTACAAAGCCCAATTGCAGTCTCAATCACAGGCTTAAACACTAGCCATACAGCCATCTCAAGGCACCAAACAATACTCTCTCTTCGGCCTCGAACAACGAGATCTACAGCAGTATTAGAAGAAAACTTTCTAATACTTAAGAACATTACAGATCCTCTCCATTCTAGAATAGTGTCTAAAAAGGAATGCGCGAAGCTAAAGAAACTGCAACTCGCAGATCCCACATTCTGGAAACCGGGAAGGATAGATGCATTATTAGGAGCAAGAGTTTATGCTCAAATATTGCGAACCGGTATTCGGCAATGGAGACATCCTAAAACTAAGGAGATTCAGGATTTTCAGCTGAACACGGTGACATTTGGAACTGCGTCAGCGCCCTACTTAGCTATTCAGACGCTACAACAGTTAGCAAATGATGAACAGCAAAGATGGCCTTTAGCTTCTACGGTTACAACCACAGATTTTTATGTGGATGATCTCCTGACTGGAGCTGACAATCTTAATGACGCCAAATGCTTATTAAATCAGCTAATAGGTATGATGAAATCTGGAGGATTCAATCTCAGGAAATGGACAAGCAACAGTTCGGAGTTGTTAAGCCATCTTCCTGCAGAGCAACGTGAATTCACAGAAACACTAACGATCACAGACCAGGAATCTGTAAAAACACTAGGAATTCGCTGGCATCCTAAACTGGATAGTTTTTCCATTATAACCAAACCATGGACAGTTCATGCCAAGGTAACTAAACGAACCATTCTGTCTGACATCGCATCACTGTACGATCCTTTAGGCTGGCTGGCACCAGTGGTAATCACAGCCAAGGTGCTCATGCAAGTACTATGGATCACAGGATGTGCATGGGACAACAAGGTATCGGAGATAATAGAACAACAATGGAATAACTTTAAACGTAACTTAAAATGCATAGAAAACATACAAATCCCTAGATGGATCAACTATTCATCTGAGGCAAGCATCCAATTACATGGATTTTGTGATGCGTCTACAAAGGCCTTTGCAGCTGCCGTTTATTTACGGGTAGACGATCAGAACGGCTTAATTCATACCAATTTGCTTACTGCAAAGACTAGGGTAGCTCCAATTAAGCCAACAACAATTCCTAGATTAGAGCTTAATGGAGCTCTATTACTTGCACGACTGCTTCAGGCTACAATTGAAGATATGCGCCTATATCATGTGCCACTCTTCGCCTGGACAGACTCAACAATTGTCTTGCAATGGATCAAGGAACATCCAGCCCGATGGAAAATCTACGTAGCAAACCGCGTCGTCGAAATACAAGACGTTGTACGCTTCGAACAGTGGCGTCACATATCCACAAAACACAACCCGGCAGATTTAGCCTCCAGAGGTGTTCCTGCAGCAGACTTAACCAGTAATCATTTATGGTGGCATGGACCATCATGGTTAGCTGAAGAACAGGACAACTTGCCGAAATTTAAGGACATTTCGGAACAAACAAATTTAGAAGCTAAAGAACTTCCTACAGTAAGTTTTTTAGCGAAATTAGAAAACAATCTTCTTTTACGATATTCGTCGTATACTCGCCTTGTGCGAATTGTAGCAAACATTCAACGTTTCATACACAATTGTCGGCATCCGCAAACGAAATTCGTTCAAGCTTTCACTGTGCAGGAATGGAATAATGCTGAAGTAACAATATTAAAACTCGTACAACAAACTGCGTTCGCAGAAGAGAATAAGAATATGTTGTGCAAGAAATCATTGTCACAACATAGCAAATTTATCAAGCTCAATCCATTTCTGGACAACAACGGTCTAATACGATTAGGTGGTAGACTTCTGAATGCAACATTGCCCTATAATAGGAAGCACCCAATCATCTTACCACGTGATCATCACGTTACACTAATACTAATTGATAAACTACTTGTAGATACTCTGCATGGCGGTCCATCACTAGTTCTCAGCACTAGTTGTTCGAACCAAATTGATTCGAATATATTTTCATAAACAGAAAATTTTTAAAAGAAAACATGCTGAAAACAAAGCATAAAATTTTTAATAAACATATCTCTAATTTGATTACTATTAAGCAAAAAACATGTACACCACCCATCATAGCCATGTATTTGTCATCTTCATAACATATTGCACAAATACAACATAAAATTATAACCCCAACGAGCAGATCAAATAAAAATTATTTCCATTTGTTAGATTCGTGATAAAAAACAATTCCTGAAAAGGGAACATATTAAAATATACCATGCTAAAATTAAGTTCTGAAAAGAAAATAAATTCAATCTAATTACAATTTTCCTAAAAAATAGGTAAAACAAAAGCATGTGTTGTCATGTAGCATACAATGCATGGCACAAATACAATCAAATCAAGCAAATCAATTTGCATCATTATCATCATTACAAGTATCATCGAACGGGAATATCTCTTTTTGCAAATATAATTTAATTTAACACAGCAGCATGTGAAGCTCTAAATTTCTTGTTGCTATGCATTTTTGTTCGTTGCTAGGCAAATTTTATCGCCAGTACCGTAAGATCACAGCTGCACTGCCAATTCTTGTAATCATGCGCCGCTGCTACTCTATCAGTGGTGTCGTGTGCAAGCAAGGGCTATATAAACGACAACCTGACTAATCTCGACCTCTTTTTGTACTTGGCATCGCTTGGGGTAAGTTGGCTAGTTAGGGACTAACATTTATATCGGGTATCGACTGATATATAACTTTTAACAATTAACAAAACACTTTACTTCTGGTATCGACGGAAATAAAGAATCTTGCTTCGGGTCTTGACTGAAGTTAAGATATTTACTAACACTCACTTTAAGTTGGGTCTCGACTGACTTAAAGAATATTATCTCGAGTCTCGACTGAGATAATCCTTTACTAACAAACACTTTATTTCTGGTCTCGACGGAAATAAAGAATCTTGCTTCGGGTCTCGACTGAAGTTAAGATATTTACTAACACTCACTTTAAGTCGGGTCTCGACTGACTTAAAGAATATTATCTCGGGTCTCGACTGAGATAATCCTTTACTAACAAAACACTTTATTTCTGGTCTCGACGGAAATAAAGAATCTTGCTTCGGGTCTCGACTGAAGTTAAGATATTTACTAACATTCACTTTAAGTCGGGTCTCGACTGACTTAAAGAATATTATCTCGGGTCTCGACTGAGATAATCTTTTACTAACCAAACACTTTATTTCTGGTCTCGACGGAAATAAAGAATCTTGCTTCGGGTCTCGACTGAAGTTAAGATATTTACTAACACTCACTTTAAGTCGGGTCTCGACTGGCTTAAAGAATATTATCTCGGGTCTCGACTGAGATAATCTTTTACTAACAAACCACTTTATTTCTGGTCTCGACGGAAATAAAGAATCTTGCTTCGGGTCTCGACTGAAGTTAAGATAATCTTACTAACATTAACACTTTATTTCTGGTCTCGACTGGCTTAAAGAATATTATCTCGGGTCTCGACTGAGATAATCTTATACTAACAAACCACTTTATTTCTGGTCTCGACGGAAATAAAGAATCTTGCTTCGGGTCTCGACTGAAGTTAAGATAATCTTACTAACATTAACACTTTATTTCTGGTCTCGACGGAAATAAAGAATTGTTCTAACAAAATATTAGAACAAAGGGTCTTAATATTAGCTTAAAGCCAATTTTTCTCAAGTGCCAAGGTGGAGATCGGTGAGTACCAGTCACTTGTAACATTTTAATACTTATTCATATATCTATTTGACTATATTTTAACTTATATATATCTCGTGTACACATCTATTTTACACATATATTTTTATTACATTTTTTGACGATTTTATATTACAACTTGGTGCTAATAAGTGTTTTCAGTGTGATACAAAAATCTCAGACCCAAACTTATGTATAGACTTTTGTCTCAACATATCTATTTCTGAAAATCGTAACAAATGAGTATTGGTAAACGCCCAATTGAAAGCACTCTTTAATCTACCTAAGGCATCACATGAATCAGCCAAGGCTATCAAAACCTTGCTAGATAAGTCTTCCGAATGTATCTTCGAACTCGAGGCATTGCAAGTTTCCACTAAGCAATGGGATGCAATTCTCATCTATATGGTGGTACAATGTTTACCAGCAGAAACGCACCGTGCATGGGAACAAGAGGTCAATACAGCAGAAGGACTTCCCACTTTCGAATCCTTAAAAATATTTTTGCAATCTAGATTTAGAATTTTAGAAGCCATAGTCGATACCAAACTGCCACTAGCCAACAAAAATGCTCAAGTCCCGAGAGCATCTACCCATTTTACTTCATACACCCAAGCATGTCCTTTGTGCAAAGAGCAGCACCGTCTATTTAAATGTCCGAAATTCATAAAACTTGATGTAGACAATAAATTCAAAATTGTCACATCAAATCAATTGTGTAATAATTGCCTATCTAAAGGCCATAGCACGAAAACTTGTACGAGTAAGTTTTCATGTCAGCGATGTGGAAGGAGGCATCATTCTTTACTTCACAGGAATAATGCCACTCCAAGGGCCTCGAGCCAATTCAAGCCAAGGGAGCAGCAATCAGAAGCTCAACCTTGCAATTCACCTTCCATATCCAATAGTTCTCTTCATACGCTTTACGCAAAAAATCAGCATACCAAACAAGCACTGCTTGCCACAGCATTGTTAAACGTTCCTACAAAAAAGGGAGACATGTTGGTATTAAGGGCACTGATAGATTCAGGCTCTCAAGTTTCATTTGTAACCCAAGCCACCGCACGTAAGCTGCAATCATCCACTACAAACGTGGAAATTCAAATCACTGGCCTGGGAAAATCTGAAACTACAAATGTTCAAAAACAAACTACATTGAACATTTATCCTTATTCAACCACAACTAAGGCAACCACCGTTACAGCCCTTATAGTGGATACAATTACGGACATTTTACCCCCTTCAACCATTCCAAACAAAGAATGGAGTCATATACATGAGCTACCACTTCCCGATCCATTTTTCTTTAAACCAGGAAAAATTGACCTGCTTTTAGGAGCAGATGTGTACAGCGAAATTCTCTTGGAAGGTTTACGGAAAGGTCCACCAGGAACACCAACTGCCCAAAACAGTACCCTCGGATGGATACTTTTCGGAAAGCTAAAAAATACATCCAGTTTCTTAACAGCATCTGCATTAACAGCAAAGGTTCATTACGACTACGACACTTCTCTGGATAAACTTTTACGTCAGTTTTGGGAAACGGAAGAAGTTAATCCAGGAAGAAAGCTGTCTAAAGCAGATCAAGAATGTGAAGAGTTTTACCAAAAAACTCATTTTCGTAACGCACACGGCCGTTACGAAGTTCGTTTGCCTTTCACCGCAGAAAGTCCTAGTCTAGGTGACTCTCGTGGTATGGCATTACGCAGGTTCTACAGCCTAGAACGGCAGTCAGAACGAAATCCTGCACTCTATCAGGAATACAAAGCTTGTATTAACGAATACAAGTCATTAGGTCATATGACAGTGGCTAATAAGATAGTAAGCAATGAACAAACCTAATATCTTCCTCACCATGCTGTTATCAAAGATAGCACCACCACAAAGGTTCGCGTCGTCTTTGATGCTTCGGCTAAAACGACTAATAGAAAAAGTCTAAACGAACAGCTACATACGGGTCCAGTACTGCAGTCTGAACTCTTCTCAATCATTCTCAGATGGCGAAAGTATAAATTCGCTATGTCAGCTGACATAGAGAAAATGTACAGGATGATAAAGGTACAACCTCCAGATCAAACCTACCAAAGAATACTTTGGAGGGATAATCAAAATGAACCTATTAAAGATTACAAATTAACCACTGTAACCTTTGGCACCACGCCAGCTCCCTATCTCGCAACAAAAACGCTCAATCAACTAGCCATTGATGAAGCTGACAAATTCCCCGAAGCTGCGAAGATAGTGTCTCGTGACTTCTATGTTGATGACCTTCTTACAGGTTCAGATACAAAGGAAGAAGCCTTCCAAATACAAGATCAACTCATCAATATGTTACCTTCCGGTGGGTTCAACTTGAGGAAATGGGTTAGCAATTCTTCAGATTTACTAAGTAGGATCCCCGAACCATACAGAGAAGTTGAACTTCCTTTGCGATTCGCAAACGATGAGTCCGTAAAAACATTAGGCATTCATTGGTTTCCAGGATCTGATTGCTTCACGCTACAATACAAAAGTAAATCAGATTGCCTCTCTACAAAGTGTTCTATTCTTTCAGAAATTGCAAAGCTTTTCGATCCACTTGGCTGGATATCTCCAATTATAAATACTGCTAAAATCTTAATGCAAGTTTTATGGCTTGCAGGATGTTCATGGGTTAAACCAATACCGGCACACATTGTTAAGCAGGGGCGCGAATTCAAATCAGAATTACATCATATTAGTAGCATCAACATACCACGTAGGTTACATACTACAAATAACTTACCCACTGTATCCTGGCCAGCATTAAAGCGCTCCAAGAAAAGAAATCAGCGATTCACCATCAAAGATGGTCCTAAAGTTAAAATAAGACTTTTGGCTTTAAAATTATTCAATAAGAATTATTTTTTCTTTTCTTACACCATAGGTCCTTATTTATTCATTCCCCTTCCCCCCTAACTTTGTCATTTCAACTCTCAATCGTTAGGTGGTTACCGGACAATTATGTGCCTTTTAAAGGCCATAAATTTCGTATATTTATAAGTACAATATCACATCGATCTAACTCTAGTTCTCGTAAACCAAGCATTCTATTTTATCCTGGGCAAAGGAAGCCCCTTTATACGAGCAATACAACCCCAAACCTTTTTCTTAATTAATTGCTTAATGAGTCAGTTCAAACTTACTTTTTTTAGATAAGTATCTTAAGGTTCATTACTTGAAAGACACTTCCAGTCTTTCAACGGGGGGCAGTATGTTCGAACCAAATTGATTCGAATATATTTTCATAAACAGAAAATTTTTAAAAGAAAACATGCTGAAAACAAAGCATAAAATTTTTAGTAAACATATCTCTAATTTGATTACTATTAAGCAAAAAACATGTACACCACCCATCATAGCCATGTATTTGTCATCTTCATAACATATTGCACAAATACAACATAAAATTATAACCCCAACGAGCAGATCAAATAAAAATTATTTCCATTTGTTAGATTCGTGATAAAAAACAATTCCTGAAAAGGGAACATATTAAAATATACCGTGCTAAAATTAAGTTCTGAAAAGAAAATAAATTCAATCTAATTACAATTTTCCTAAAAAATAGGTAAAACAAAAGCATGTGTTGTCATGTAGCATACAATGCATGGCACAAATACAATCAAATCAAGCAAATCAATTTGCATCATTATCATCATTACAAGTATCATCGAACGGGAATATCTCTTTTTGCAAATATAATTTAATTTAACACAGCAGCATGTGAAGCTCTAAATTTCTTGTTGCTATGCATTTTTGTTCGTTGCTAGGCAAATTTTATCGCCAGTACCGTAAGATCACAGCTGCACTGCCAATTCTTGTAATCATGCGCCGCTGCTACTCTATCAGTGGTGTCGTGTGCAAGCAAGGGCTATATAAACGACAAGCTGACTAATCTCGACCTCTTTTTGTACTTGGCATCGCTTGGGGTAAGTTGGCTAGTTAGGGACTAACATTTATATCGGGTATCGACTGATATATAACTTTTAACAATTAACAAAACACTTTACTTCTGGTATCGACGGAAATAAAGAATCTTGCTTCGGGTCTTGACTGAAGTTAAGATATTTACTAACACTCACTTTAAGTTGGGTCTCGACTGACTTAAAGAATATTATCTCGAGTCTCGACTGAGATAATCCTTTACTAACAAACACTTTATTTCTGGTCTCGACGGAAATAAAGAATCTTGCTTCGGGTCTCGACTGAAGTTAAGATATTTACTAACACTCACTTTAAGTCGGGTCTCGACTGACTTAAAGAATATTATCTCGGGTCTCGACTGAGATAATCCTTTACTAACAAAACACTTTATTTCTGGTCTCGACGGAAATAAAGAATCTTGCTTCGGGTCTCGACTGAAGTTAAGATATTTACTAACATTCACTTTAAGTCGGGTCTCGACTGACTTAAAGAATATTATCTCGGGTCTCGACTGAGATAATCCTTTACTAACAAAACACTTTATTTCTGGTCTCGACGGAAATAAAGAATCTTGCTTCGGGTCTCGACTGAAGTTAAGATATTTACTAACATTCACTTTAAGTCGGGTCTCGACTGACTTAAAGAATATTATCTCGGGTCTCGACTGAGATAATCTTTTACTAACCAAACACTTTATTTCTGGTCTCGACGGAAATAAAGAATCTTGCTTCGGGTCTCGACTGAAGTTAAGATATTTACTAACACTCACTTTAAGTCGGGTCTCGACTGGCTTAAAGAATATTATCTCGGGTCTCGACTGAGATAATCTTATACTAACAAACCACTTTATTTCTGGTCTCGACGGAAATAAAGAATCTTGCTTCGGGTCTCGACTGAAGTTAAGATAATCTTACTAACATTAACACTTTATTTCTGGTCTCGACGGAAATAAAGAATTGTTCTAACAAAATATTAGAACAAAGGGTCTTAATATTAGCTTAAAGCCAATTTTTCTCAAGTGCCAAGGTGGAGATCGGTGAGTACCAGTCACTTGTAACATTTTAATACTTATTCATATATCTATTTGACTATATTTTAACTTATATATATCTCGTGTACACATCTATTTTACACATATATTTTTATTACATTTTTTGACGATTTTATATTACAACTTGGTGCTAATAAGTGTTTTCAGTGTGATACAAAAATCTCAGACCCAAACTTATGTATAGACTTTTGTCTCAACATATCTATTTCTGAAAATCGTATATCATTAATCGGTGTCAATTAGTGTGGTTCTAGTGTGTGTTGATCTCTGACCCAACAGTTTATATAATCATGTCTTAATACGATTGCTCAAGTTATTTAAGCTAATTATGTGTGCCAGTGTTTTGAAGTTAAGTTATTTTAACTTTGCTCTATATTAACCCTATATTGAATATCTATTTATATATTTATTATAAACAATCCTGTAAGTGTGTTTCCCTAAACGTTTGAATCGTTGACCTGAAAACTTGATACATAATCTGATGTTAATATAATTAGTGGGCAGTCTTAAAAAATAAGTGCAGTATTTATTTGAAAGTTGAAATAAAGTGAATAGTGTTGATTCGTTGTTAAGAAATAGACCACTGATCTTGATCCTGATTTACCAGTGCATTCATTTCAGTCACTTAATCAAATTTGCGTGTGCGTTCTATTAACGGACAGTACACTAGTCGAGATAGATTTTGAATCTTGGATGCACGACGCCGAATTACCAGTCGAATACATAAGTGCATTATCTGTTTTAAACATCGCACTACAACAAGAACCCAATTAATGGGAAATCTACCAACGTCTCGAGTGAATATAACGAGACCGTTCCTTAACGTAGGAATTGATTATGCAGGACCTGTAATAATAAAAGCATCAAACCTACGAAATGCAAAATTGCTGAAAGCATACTTTTGCATCTTCATTTGTATGGCCACAAAGGCGGTACATCTGGAGTTGGTATCAGATCTCACATCTGAAGCATTCCTCGCTGCATTAAAACGATTTGTGGCACGAAGAGGATTGTGTAGTGACATATACTCAGATTGTGGCACCAACTTCATTGGAGGAAAAGTGATATTAGACAAGGATTTGCAAGCAGCAATTAAAGGTGCAACTCCAGTAGCAGCACAATATCTTGCCTCCAAGCAAATCAATTGGCATTTTAATCCTCCAGCCTCTCCACACTTTGGAGGGATATGGGAAGCTGGAGTAAAGGCAATAAAGTACCATTTACGCCGAACACTACAACACTCCAGACGCACATTCGAAGAATACTCTACAGTCCTGGTTCAGGTTGAGGCATGTCTAAATTCTAGACCGCTATGCTACGTGAGAAATGATCCAGAGGATTTACTTATCCTCACACCCGGACATTTTTTAATAGGCCAAGCACTTAATGCCATTCCAGAGCCAGACTATACACATGAAGCAATACTACCTTCCAAACGGTGGAAGTACATACAACTATTATATAAACAATTTTGGGATAAATGGTCAAGGGATTACTTGAACCAATTGCAAAATCGACCCAAATGGTATACAAGACAACCAAATATTCAAGTAGGGGACGTGGTACTTGTAAAACATGATCAGATGCCACCCACAAGTTGGTTAATGGGCATAATCGAACAAGTGCATCCAGGGACTGATGATCTGGTTCGGGTAGTCAAGGTCAAAACGCGAAACGGTAGTTTTCTACGAACAATTGCAAAAATTAGTCCGCTACCATTAGCAATAGATTAACTACCTGTTCTTAGTGTCGTCATGTGTCTGTCCTTCTGTGTACTACTGTTGGATGCGGGTTGTGTTCTATTCACGTTACGCCATACTAACTGGTTGCCATTTCAGATGTCATTCACCTACGAACAGGATGATACATTATACATTCTGGAAGACATTTACTTTAGCCCACCAGGAAGCCCGGAGCGGAGGATGTTGCGTGACTCGGGATGTGATGTCTTTGGCAGACCCAGGCCGGAGTTGGCCCACGAATTGGCTTCAGGAGTTCGAGAAGAAGTTGTAGGAGCTAGAGACGAAGTTTCCAGAACCAGAGGAGAGCCATCCACGAGCGCAGCAGCTAAGGAATCAACTACGGCTACAAACTTACCGTTTGTAGGCCCGACTCCCTTTACGGATCCACACCCGGATCGGACAGTGGTGGTTAATGGCAGTCGGATATCACACTTATCCAGACTTCTGCTGACCACAAACATAAACGAGTTCGAAATGAGGATGAACAATAGCTTTCAAAAATTTCGAACGCGAGAAGGCGTAGATATATATCTACCACGATACGTATTGCAGCGTATCAACGTGAGAGCAATACAGCAGCGAAGGAATCGGGAAAAATTCATCAATTTACCCGACAAGTATCAAGTTAAACTAAAAGTTAACAAGGACGGAACGTTGATATTCAATCATTACCATAAGAGAGGTATACGCAAAATAAAGGAAGCTTTGGTTGAACAAACTGTTCAACGGGGGGGAGTATGTTGAACACAGCTGAAAATAAATAAAAATATATTAAAATACAATATACACAATAATTGATACTTCCCTATTTCCTGAGTTCCTCTTCCAGTCAGCAAATGCCTCCTATACGTCCATTGCACATCTGAAATAAAAGGAATTAGAAAAATTAATTCAATACAATATAGTTGATAAAAACTACAAAAAAACTACATAGTTTACATGCAGACTGCCAAGAAACAAATTTCTTGGCAGTACAACAACAACACTTCATGCAAACATAAACATTGGGATTTCTTAGCGAAATTCATGTTTTCTGCACAATAAACATTTTGCAAAATATGGATTTATGCTTAAATGTGCAAAATACATAAATTTGCAGAATCCATACACACTATTATTAGTAAAATTCAACAATTGTTGCCATTGTTGACATTTCACTAACAATTTTTTCAACACAAGATTTTCGCATAATTTGCATGATTCTTGCAAATTATGCACAGGCAAATCACTAATTAACACTTATAGAATATATTAATCACTTACCTCAAGAATTAATCTATTTATTTTTGAAGAAAACCCAACACAAAATACGGCACTTTACTATTTAAAAACCGCGAACCGAACTGTCACTGCGACAACGTAAATAATCAATTTTACGAAGTTGGCCGCGCTCTACCTGTTGGCAATAGCTAAAAAACGCGAAATTGCTCAGGTAAGAAAATATTTACAAAAAAAGGTAATTTTAATTCCCATAATGAGTGGGAAAGAGAACGATGTGGAAACGAGACAGAAGAAAATTCGTGAGAGAATTTATGTTCCACACCGGAAATTAACATAGTATGATAGGGAGCGGCCATATTGATAAATTTTAGAAAAATTGAAATATCGCAATAAATCAATTAGGAAAAATTATGGATAATTAAAAATAAATTAATTCACATAATTTGGAAAATTTTGACATTACAGCATGGACTTATAACGTGCAAAAAATATATGAAAATTGCATTTTTTCATGTGGAACTTGTCCGAAAATGGCGGCTCGGACATTATAAAAAGGAGGTGCTCCCTAACTAAGCTCTCATTAGTTTGACAGTGATCGCAAATGCAACTTCGCATAGATCCAGTGTTCTTTAAAAAATCTAAAGTGGAAAAATATTAAATAGTGCAAATTACTTCAAATCTTTCTAGCATAGATCAACGTGCCAAGCAAGGTACAGTATTTACATGCTACGTCAAGATTGCAGCAGCAATTTTAACTTCTGTGGTGTTACAGGGTTTTGGTGGAAATATAGGCTAAGTATTTTTATACATTTTCAAAATATATTTGGTGGCAGACATTTTAATTTTAGGTTTTTTCACATAGCGTTTAACTCATGCAAGCTAAGCATATTAGACGTTTCATGTGAAAAAACAAAGTAGGATTAATTAATATTAAGAGTGATGTGAATTATATTAATGAAGAACTAATAATAATAGACAGTGAATTTTCGAATATAAGTGAAATTGGTGAAAATCTGAGGTATAAAATTGAGCACGTGTCACGTTACGACACCTCAAGAATACATACATACAGATAATTAATTAAATTTATTAAGTACAATTGAAGTGAAAAAATAAAATAGAATTCAGACTAACGTAAAATAAGGAATTTTTGCTCAATAAAGTAACAGTAAACACAAGCTCACATATCTTGTCATTTTAACATACCGCTACACTAACCCACCCAAAATGCAGTAATATAGCTGTAGTGTTCAATTACCGCTACATTACAAATCACTCACCTAAGCAATTCCCCCATAAAGTGGCTTATTGGTAGGCCAAATGTAAGGTAGGAACCAGTATACGGACATTCACTCCGATTTTAGCCAGTTCTTCCGATTTTTCATTACCGTCCACTCCTTCATGTCCAGTGACCCCGCCTAGGCTACAGGATTGTCCCTACACGGTAGTTGAAGTTTCGAGTAGCAGCTCCAGACTAATTTCGACTCAAGAACTTGAGAGGAAAGAGCTAGGAGTGCAGTTTGGCTCTCTGAAGAAATGTTGGTGCTGGAGTTCTTGCAGCCTTTATTTAGGCTTTTCTGAGCTCCATATTCTATAGCATAGACGTCCGCCTGAAAAATGGAAGGTGTCTAGTGTGTCTTATTTCATTAATTGTTACCTTGTAACCCCTTTCAATAGAAAGTTTCTTCGCCATAATATCTGTAGGGGCTTCTAGGTCGTTATTGTTGACCTACCCGCAGATACTGCGATGACCCACCCTGGAGGAAGTGCGCTCATCTGGCCTTTCCTTTTGAAGCATAATAGCCTCTGCTTCCCTCTAAATAAAGAGGTAAAGAGACTGTAAGCCGAAAATGGCTTCAAGTGTACGCTGAAGACACGGCGCCTAAAAATGTCACCCATTGCACCTTATCAAGGGTACTTTGACTATGCCTATCAATAAAATCTTTTTTGTTGTTTAGACCCCAGTTTTCTCCGAAAACCCTGTGGCAGGAGCTGAATACCCACATGGTTTTGTTAGTTATCATTTCCTGGTGGGGATTCCAGTTAAGCTTGTTGTCTAGGATATTTTGCTTCTTTGGGATATTCTTTTGCAATTCCATTAACTTAGGAGATGGGATCTGAAGACTCCTTTTCGGAACTAGCGCTATTTTACCTGAGTTTATTAATATTCCCATGTTATGGCACTATCTGATAACAATGTTAAAAGCAGTTAGCAAAGCTGGGGTAGAGCTGATTCAAATTTTCCTTTAACACAGATGAAAATGTCATCAGCGTATCTCTGGGACTTAAACCCGATCTCTCCCAAGTGCTTTAGTTCAGTTGTTGCGTAGAACGCATACGGTGGTCGCCTACACCCTTTAAAAGGAAAACATCTATATCAAAGGTATGTTAATTTTGTATATTTCTGGAAATGTAAAGTAATAGTTGAGTCCCATGCAGTACAGGTGGTGGCAAATTTTTTTTTTTTGTTAAAGCGGGACTTTTCGTTGTCCCCTGACAGAGTTTCACAGAGTCATTGAATCCCGGAGGGCGATCAAGAGGATTTCACGGAATAGAACGAACGGATAACCAGAGAAACATAGTACCAGATTGCAAACAATATCTTGAGTATTATGCGGTTCGAGAAGGCTCGGTGCAGGTGGTCTGACAGGTCAGATCGCCATCTTCAATCAGCGGAATACCATATTTCTAGGAGTAACCTAAGTTTCAGTAACTAGGTATCTTTGGTTTAATCAAAAGAAAAGATAGTGAGTTTAATTCGCTCGATTCATCCGAAATCTATTAGTATGTTTTTTATTCATGGTAATTTTTTTTTGTGAAATTTAACCTGTTAATATAAAGTGTTCATTCCTGTTAACTCCTTCCAACCTTACTTTTTTCTGGTTTTATTTGCATAACATATTTTTTGCTACATGCCTAATTACAGCGGATACCTGGGGCTGAACCCAATGAACATTTTTGCAACTAATTAGTTGCAAGAAATAGATTTTTATTTTATAAGGGTTGTATAACAGCTACACGAAAACTAAAATGTTTTATAGAGGTACCGCTTTTTCCTATTGAGTTCCGGTGCTAAATTGTTTTATAATGTAGCACTGAGAACACTTTCCGAACTTCTTATAAAACAGTTTTGCTCCGGAAACTAATTTATTCTATAAGTATTTTATAATAGTTCGAAACAAATCTTTGAAAGGCCTTGTAAAACAATTTAGCTTCCTGAGGAATTTAGTTGTCGGAGAGTTTTGTAAACATATCACAAAATTAAATTAGAACACTTATAAAACCATTTGGTTGCGACTTGAATTGAGCATGGGATCTCGCTTTTATAAAACTCGAAAGCTGTATTTTAGCTTTTATGACAACTTTATAAAAAAATGGAAGCTTTACATTGGTATTAAATACTTTAACAAAAACCGTTCGTCACAAATACCAATTAACCTGTGTAAAACTAAGTACTGGAGTATGCACTTTGACATTTCCGATCCTGAAGATTTAACACGAATCTAAAATGTTTTATAAGAGCTGTAATGTGAGGTGAAAACATTCGGCCATTTTATAAAAAAGTGAATAAATTGCAGCGAGCAACATTTTAGCATTTAACTTTTTCGTTTACTGACACGCAAAATAAACACGCGAATAAAACAAAAAAAAAAATTAATGATTTCACTTTTAATTTTTAATTTTTTTAAACGATTTGGAACTTAACATTAAAAATATATTTAATAATAAATATTTATTTAAGTTTATTTTTAGAATTTACTAGGCGCGTTGTATTTTTTCGAGCTAGAAGTATAACTTTTACAATAAAATTAGATTAGATTAGATTTGTATTTAGTATTTGTATTTAGTGTTTGTAATAACATATAAGTTTTAACAAATAACTGCAGGAAGGAAGTTTTCACAACTACTATAAGATATCTCCGCCACCAAGTTGTAGATACAAGTGGTTTTATAAGGGTTTCAAATACTTTCTCGCAGACTGCAGTGTGTTTTATAAAGAGTTGTGAGAGCATTTCCGTGGCTATAATAAAGTATAAATTGTTCATTGGGAAGGTAAGTATGTAAGTACTTAAGTTTAAATGTTGAGATTAAGAAAAATTATCCATCTTATACATAACTTAGTAGATATCTTTTTTTTATTTTTGCGCTTTTCATATGAATTTAACCATAAATACATAATTATCAAATAAATACATATAGATTTATTATATATTAGTATGTATGTGCCTATGCATCTGTTTGAACTGCCGAGGGGAAGTGTAGGAAAGGTATGTTGGGAGGGGGGGGGGGGTGGAGAGAAAGATAGAAATTGCAATGATGTTCTAGACTTCTTGTGCAAATTTGTATAGATTATTCTTTGTTTTTGTTTTCTAGATGTTGTAGAGCTTAACAGTTTATAAATAATAGCCATTTTGTCCCACCAAAGTCTGGAATAGTCGTGGTTAATTAAATAGATACTGAATTTGCCTTTGAGACTTTGATTTATCTCATACACGGGAATATATACCCGATTGAGTTACTCAATTTAGAAACACTTTAGGCCGATTTCTACATCTAGGAATGATAAACTGAATTGTTTTTTGTAATTATTTTCGGTTATCCTAATGTTGGGTTAATAACTTAGCTCTAATTTTTTTTATTGTGCTTTCCATATCCCATCTGCATACATATTATGTATTATCAATATACAGTAGTATTTATATTATCATCCCGGACGGGAATCGAACCTAAACTTGTTAGAATCTGCCAATGATGGAGAACAGAAAAATTTTAAGAACTTTTTTTTTAACGATTCTAAATTAAATCATAAATACAGGTTCGATTACCGTCTGAAAAAAAAAAAAAAAATTGAAGTTACAATTTATTTTTGCACTTTCATCGTTACTGGTTACTAAGCTAGTTATAAATTAATAAATACATGAGAGAAAATCAAAGCAGATAGTTTTCATAAAACTTATGAGAGCGGGTCGTAATATCACTACCGGGTGAGTGGCGGGTCGGTTACAAGCAGAGAGTTTTCATACAATTTGTGAAAGCGGGTCGTAATATAACTACCGGCCATATAAAACCTTTCAATATACGAGATGCGTATTCTTTCTACTAGATGTTCTTTGATTATAGTCAAAGGGGTATTATTACAGAGCCTGCCTAAAAATCTGCGAGTTGAATTTCATCGCCCTTACGGTGACACAGCAGACCACATTTCGAAGATATCTGATATCCCGAATGTTTTGTAATGTAGCTGCAATCGATATCTACAGCTATATTACGGCATTTAGGTGGACAGTGTAGCGGTATGAAAAAAAAGATATGTGTGCTTATGTTTACTGCTGTATTTATTAAATAACTCTAATGTGAAACACTTATTCACTTTGCGCTTATTTTAACTTACTTAACTAATTTGTTTCTTTGCATGTATCATTAAAATGCCGAAAGCTGGCATGTATTTAATTTTTATGCAAGAAACTTATTTACTAAATTAATTGACACAATACTTATCTGTAGAATACAATAACCCAAAAACTTCCTGTCCTCTGCCAACACCCACTGCACACAAATTTCGAGCATGTAAAAATATTGTACCTTTAATATGGCACGTTTATTTTATGCTTATTTGACTTGATGATCGCTGTCGAAAAACTGAGGGAAAACTTTGCTTTAAATTACACTTGATGATCACTGTCGAAAAACTGACAGAGATCTTAGAAATTGCCCCCGTTTTATAGGCTCTAAGCGGCCATTTTGACATATGTTCCACAAGAAAAATGCAAATTAAGCATATTTTTCGACTTTGCTTGACTTGTATGCTTATGTCAAAAACAAAATGTGCCAATTTCCTTCAACTAATTTATTTTAAATTATCCATGAATTTTCGTAATTTATTTTATTAAATATTTTAATTTTTCTGAAATTTATCAAGATGGCGACTTCCTGCCATATTATGACAATTTCCAATGTGGAACGCAAATATTTCTCATTTTTCTTGCATCTCGTTTTCGCATTTTTCTCTTTCTCACTGTGATGTAAACAATATCAGAAATAAATACGAAAATAATGTATGATGTAAATCAGTTTAAAAAGGTCGATCGAATATTACAAACCAAGTACACGCAACCTAGATAAATAATGGTCACACAATTATGTTGCCACTAGGAAGCGACTTGTAATGTTTCGTGCCTAATTGTTGAAATCACAATACAACAAAAATGAATTAAGCAATGCCATGAAAGTAGGTGAGTGACAGTATCGCGAAATGATTGGGAAGGTTCCGGGGCAGCCTGAGTTTTAGAATATGTCGAGTTTTGAGTAAACCTTCGATAGGTTAAGAACGCGACATAATTGTGTAAAGTATATAGAGTAAATAAAGTAGTGGTTTTTATTTTATTTCGGTGTTTTATTTAAATAATTTCATCTCCAAATAAATATCCATTACACTTGGCGCAGCCGGTATTTTTCGACATTAGACTCCCTACTGAATAGTAACTGGGAGGCAAAAAGTTAAAGTGCGTGAATAAGTATATATATATATCATAACAGTTGTGTTCCACAAAAAAAGGAAATTTACAAAAAACATATAAAAAAAAAAATCAGTATAAAAAATATTAAGCAGATAAAATCTCAAGTGAAAAGTTTGGAAAGTTCCACACTGGTGTAACCCGATATTAAAACAAAAAAAAACAAAAAAAAAACAAAAGAGAAGATCCAGAATACACACAGGCAAGGCCGCATAATATACCATAAGGAGGTCAACCCATCAACCCATTTTAAAGAGTGAGTCACAACGGAATTGGTATAGATGTAGGCTTATTATTATATTATATGTACATATATATAAATATATATCCATTAAAAAAAAAAAAAATTATACAGAAGATAAGGTCTAAATTTAGATAGGTATATCACATATTATTAAAACCAAAAATTTAAATGTTTGAATGTACCATCATGATGTATGTACACGTCTAAAAAAAAAACATAATCATTTAATGTACACATGATGTATGTATGTACACAAAAAAAAAATAATAAGGCACCCACCGATAAATAAATAGCACAAGCAATTAAGGTGTTATGATTTAATTTAATTAAACCGCTCGTACAGCATTTTGCTTCTCGTATTATTACTTATGTCATTCGGTTCGAAGATTCAAAATCGAGGTGCACGAAATCGACGTCAGCGTTTTCTTAATACTACTCAAACTCCAGAATTTGCTAGATTTTGTGACAGAATTGATTCCCTAACTCTGGAATCCGAATTAGACGAGGTGTTTGAAGCTCCGTTAAATCCCGTTAGAAGCGACGACTCTAATCAAGTTCAAAGTCCGATTCAAAGTGACGAAATAAAAACCCCCATTGAGCTCAGTGATTGCAGCTTAAGTACTTGAAAAAAATCTTGTACAGAAATTAAATGTTTGTATAGATAATATGGCCACTTTGTCATTGGAAAAAATTGCCAAGCTGGTTAATAACATTGTACCTGTATTTCACGGACAAATAAATTATAATTCAAACGAATTACTTATTTTTCTCGATTGTTGCAAGCAAGTAGAGAATTCTTTGACCTCTTCCGAAGAAAAAAGCTTGTTGATACCTCTACTGAAAACCAAACTGAGGGGAGAAGCTTATGATCTGGTTAAGTACTTAAAAATCGAATCAGTAGATGAGTTAGAGAGCCTACTTTTAACTGCGTTTAAGCCAAGTAACTCAATTAATGACATCATAAGCAATATACGTCGTTGTATTCAAATTCACAACGAAACAGTAGGCTCGTGTGGTATGAAATTAAATATGATGCTTGTTGAATGTAAAAGTGCAATAAATTCTAAATATCCTAAAGGAAATGAGGCGCTTCTAAAAGAAGTTGAAGAAGAAACATGCTACAAGTTTAAAACGGGAATTATCAGTCCTATTATTCGTCAAGTGGTAATAGGAAAAACGAGTAATTCAGTAGATGAAGTAATAAAAATGGCTACAGTATATCCACGTAATGAGATTCTACAAAATCCATTTTTACTACAACAATTAGCCACAGTCGACAGCACTTGCAACCAGGGACAAATTCTTTGTAAGATCACAATACCCCTGCTTCAGAAGGAATGGTTTTCTCTAAAGAAGGCATATCCACTTCCTATGCTTGAAAAAAATAATGTCTCAACACATTATGACATTCCAGATGATTATTTGATTACAGATGTGGGAGCCAATAAGTTCATACCACTCACTGAGACTCAATTAAAACCTTGCAAGAAGGTGACCCTTGATACTGCAAAACAAACTCTAGTCTGCCACCTTATGCTCCCACTCTATACTGCGCCAGATGATAATTGTCTCTTACTGCTTTATAAGAGTTGGCCTGAGGCTAACCAAATTTGTTCAACCTCCCCTTTAGTTCAAGAGCATAATACAATTATCAAAATGGTGACACAAAACTCTTGGCTGTATTTGTTAGTAAAAGAAATTACTACCAACATTGAGTGTGCAGAATACAAAACAGTAATTAAAATGAATGGAAAAGGTATACTAAATCTCAAACCAAATTGTCAAGTGAGAATTGGCAATGTTCTACTCACAACTACCAACACCATCGTGCAGAATATCTCAGTCGAACAAATCGAGCTAATACCTAAACTAAACTTTGAATTACAAATAAATGAAATGCCACAACTACAATCAGGGACTTTACCAAACAAATTACAATTAATTGACCACCAAAATCACAAAATACATTTCGACGAACAGAAACTCAGCCTTAAAAACTTTTTACATAAGATCGAAAAGGTGAAAACCGACCGAGAGTCAAAAACCCATAACCAATATAAGAGGAACCACACAATTATTCTGAGTGTTTTAGTCTGCCTTATTGCGATAATTTTAATAGTAATAATAATAAAATTTAAACAGTTGAGCATAAAAAACACATATTTTCAAAAGCGTTTTCCTAGTATCCACCGGAAAATGCGCAACATAAATGTTCATTTGGAAATGCAGGAAACTGATAACGCAAAAGTCAGAAGTGTTAATAAGGAAATCCAGCGTGATTTAATTCGTGAAACTGTTTTCAATGACACACACAAAAGTAACATTAGTAAACCAACGATCCCTCTAACAACCCCCACAGTAAAATTTTTTCGTCCAGAAGAAAAACCTAGCAAGACAAACGTAAGCGATTTTGAAATTGTTTAAGTAAAACATTTTTTTTAGTACCTACTGAAAAATTTTGAACTTTCTGAATAGAATACATTTCTATTAATATTTCGAGGTAATAATATACAAACAAAAACAAACATTTTTATCACCGTTGCTTGTGTTATTTTTTTGAAACGCAGTCGGTAACCTTTGGCTATATTTCTCAATACATGTATAATATAATGGACGTATTTTACAGAAAAAAAGTACCATAGATAATTTATTAAATAAAAATAGAGCATTTAAAGATAAGAAAAAACAAAATTTGTACAATACATTCATTAATATAATAAAAACAAAACTTATGTTTGAACTGTCTACATATACATAAGTATAATTCAAGCCGATTCATTTTATTATAAATATTATACATCTATGTTTGTGACAATGTATAAGTCAGATACAATTACTATGTACAAGTTATAAAAAAAGCTATTGTTTAACATATAACATACGACCTATCATACAAATAAATGAAACTTGTAGTTATAATTAATTAAAATTTAATAGTTGGTATCTAATACTAGCAAACTTTTCCAATAGTAATTTTCTAGTTAAAAATATGCATACATATGTATCTGTTATAATTTTAAAGATTGTTTAATTTCACCTAGCAATAATTTGCTAGAGATATGTCAAACTACAATAACGAAATGTTTTCTAATTCAAAATTTTAGGCATTCACTAACCCGGACTCTCCCGGAATCTCATTTCATTCATTTCCTTTCACAAGGCACTTAAAGTTTTCCAGGAAAAAGTTGCAAAAAGAATGTACAAAAAACTTCAAAAACCACAGTCTCCACTTCAAAGGGGGGAGGAATGTGATGTAAACAATATCAGAAATAAATACGAAAATAATGTATGATGTAAATCAGTTTAAAAAGGTCGATCGAATATTACAAAACAAGTACACGCAACCTAGATAAATAATGGTCACACAATTATGTTGCCACTAGGAAGCGACTTGTAATATATCGATGCCTAATTGTTGAAATCACAATACAACAAAAATGAATTAAGCAATGCCATGAAAGTAGGTGAGTGACAGTATCGCGAAATGATTGGGAAGGTTCCGGGGCAGCCTTAGTTTTAGAATATGTCGAGTTTTGAGTAAACCTTCGATAGGTTAAGAACGCGACATAATTGTGTAAAGTATATGGAGTAAATAAAGTAGTGGTTTTTATTTTATTTCGGTGTTTTATTTAAATAATTTCATCTCCAAATAAATATCCATTACATCACTTATTATGGGAATTTAATTTACCTTTTTTCGCGAATATTTGCTTACCTGGTAACTTTCGCGGTTTTTAAGCATTACCAACAGGTAGCGCGTAGCCAACTTCGTCTAATTGACTTTCTCGCGAGTCAATTTGACAGTCGCGATCGCGGTGTTTTAATTCGAAAGTGCCGTGTTGTTTTTTGTGTTTTCTCGGACAATTAAAGGATTAATTATCTAGGTAAGTTTATAATACCATTCTGTTAAGTGTCTAGTTTTAATAATTGTGAGTTCCAGCATGAACAATTTGCAAGAAATATGCAAATTATGCAAAATTGTTCATGTTGGCAAAGTGATTTTTGAAATGTCAACAATAGTACAAATTGTTGCATTTCACTAATTATAAAGTATGTACATGTTGCAAGTTTTTATGTTTTGCATATTTAAACATATTTGCATGTTTTGCAAATGTTTATTATGCAGAGCATATGAATTTTGCGACGAAATCTCAATGTTTATATTTGCATGTGTTTGTTGTTGTACTGCCAAGAAATTGGTTTCTTGGCAGTTTTGCATGTAATTTGCTTGTACTTGTAGTGTTTTGTATACTACTTTGTTTAATTAGTTACTTTAAACTAATATCTATGTCTAATTTTTATTTCAGATGTGTTCCTGACATGGAGGACCTACATGCAGAGGTAACTGGAGGTATCGAAAGAAATTGATCAGCACCGAATCAGTAGAAGTTGATAATGATGCAGATAGCATTTCGTCGTTCGCCATGGCTTCCGCATCGATTATTATAGGGAAAAACAGGTACAGTGGCTTTTAAAGTTATAATGAGGGAAGTGGATTCCCTTGAGAAAGCACATGAATCGAAAGCGCCAAGGTCCTCGAATTTAAAATCGGTAGAGGCAGTCTCTACAAAACGTAAGTAAAAATTATAAAACTGCTGTCGGATTGTTTACTGTTGGTACTAACAATGAAAATATATGCGCTTTCTTCAAAGGTGCTTATCTTGAATCGAAAGAGTGTAACAGTGCTACTCCACTTGTCAAGCGAAAGGAAATTTTAAAGACGGAGTGGAGATGTTTTCGATGTATTAAACGCGGCATTCTGTAAATATTTGCAGAAACTATTCTCTTATCTGCAAAAAATATAATCGCCGCCATGTAACTAGTATGTGTGATCCAGAATATGAGAGAAAATCTACAAACGACAAAGCGAAGGAAAGCTCTATCTATTCATCCGCAGTACCTACATCAGATTCAATACCTTAACAAGCGCTTAATTTGTGCACCTAAAATGCTAGTATCAGTGTCACTGCGGCTTTCTTACAAACTGCTTGTGCGATTGGATTAGCTCCTCAATCTACAAATGCATTATATTTACGGCTTATCATGGATGAAGGCAGTAAAATTTCTTTTGTGAAATCAAATATCGCACGAAAGCTGAATCGACCTTGCCACGCATCACTTAAGCGTTTTACCATTTGGAAGCTCAGAATAAACTCCCAGTCAACTCTGTAATCGTGTACGTATATGAAAGTTCAAAGTCAATACGCTGATAGCAAATCGGTTATCATTGAAGCAGTGGAAATGCCTCAACTATGTATGTGTAGATATTTTCGACGTGCCAAACTTAGCTAAATCCTTGCTTGCTAAGTTTGCTATAGCGGATGCTCTAATTTGTGGTGCAAACCCCCGAGGATGGAGTGACCGATAATTTGATGGCTGTGAACACAATTCTTGGTTGGAGCTTGCGTTAGCCTGTGCCTGTCTGTGCTGCTTCAGATTCCAGCTCGTAAATTGAGAAAACAACAACACTAAATGTCAGCTTTAAGCGTTTCTGGGATCTCGAAAATATTGCAATAACGCCTGAAACAAATTTGACATTTCTTCTGATTTTTCGTCATGCATACAATATGGTATTGGTAGGTATGTAGCTTCTCTTCCTTTGGAGAAAATTATCTACGGAACTGGATAGCAATCGATCGGGTGCTCTGTTGAGATGTAATTCGTTGGTGAGATGATTGTTGCGAGAAAATCAGCGATTCATTGAGACAATGAGACACGACGAATATACGACCAACGACCATCTAGAAATTGGAAAAAGTCTTCTGCCAGATGTTTTAACTGTTTTTCTAAATTATAGATGTGACCGTTTCCCAATCCTGGTTGATATTCAAAAGGCATTCATGGAAATAGACTTATGTGAACGAGATCGTGATAGTCATTCATCCTTATGATACGATCGAAATCTTCATGAATCTGGACCACAGCCGCAAATGCAGATATACAGATGATACAGGTGATATTTGGTGTTGCATGTAATCCTTATTTATTGGGTGCTACAATCGCGCAGCATTTGGAAAACAAAGGCGAAATTACTTTCACGGAGTTTCTATATGGAGGATTTCCTTATCATCCGCAACAAGCAGAATGGAAAGAAATTGTAGAGCTGCTATGACACTTTCTAAGTGGAACTCCAACTCTTGAAATACAAAAGGTGCATTAGCTGTGGATTAACAGCCGGTTAAGGAATTATAACAATCGTTGTCCTCGTCACCGCCTAGCAGGCGAACTGTTGTTAAGGTAATTTCGAAAATTTATAACCATATTGGCTTTCTAGTTCCCTGTAATACACACTACAAAATACTTTTTCAAATGAATGGCGCTTAAAATTAATTTGGGATGAGCTTTTAATAGAAGATCTTCGCCAGATTTTTGTTTCTTGCTGCGCTGATATTAACAATCTGGATGAAATGGCTGTTCCTCGATCAATTGTGGGTGAGTTTCCTATTATTTATTCACAGATCCATATTTTTGCCGACGACAGCATGCAAGCATATGGTGCAGTTTCCTACGTTCGAACTGTAAACTCATAAGGTCAGATTTTAATCGGTTTCTTATGTGCTAAAAATTGAGTAGCACCTCTGAAAGAAAATGGAGGAACGGAGTTAACATTACCGAAACATGAATTGACGGCTGCACTGATAGCTTGCAGATTAATGGCTTATTTGAAAGAAAATCTCAAGATTATAACACCCGAAGAGTGTTATGGACAGATTCAAAAATAGTCTTATATTGGACCTTGGGCGATATGAAAAGATGGAAGCCATTTATAGCTAACAGGGCCAGGGAAATTCAGTTAAAAACTTAAAAAAAATCATGTAGGCACGTTCGTGGTAATGAAAATCCAGCTGATTTACTAACAAGGGAAATTAATACAGTTTCATTACTCAACTCGCAGCTTTGGATATGCGGGCTGACGTGGTAACAATGAGATCCAGCCAACTGGTCAAAATCAGAACTGAACGAAAACGATTAATTGTTCTTAATATCTTTAATATCTGAAGTGAAAGATGCAACCATCGTGAATAGTGATTTATCAAAATATAACCAGCCGCTTTTTTGTCCTGAACGCTTTAGTCAATGGCGACGCCTGTTAAGGGTGACAGCCTGCATTTACCGTTTTATAAACTTGGTAAAGAAGAGAGTAAGCTACAAATAGTTCATTTCTGCAGAGGAAATAAATGGTGCTCGGGACTATTGGATATCTCAAGTCCAACGGCAACAGTTTTATGATGAAATTGTTGCAGTACGAAGTGGAAACGGTATAGCTTTGAACTCTAATTTGCTAACGCTGAGTCCTTCTTTAGATTCAATAAAAATTTACGTGTGGAAGTTACAGTTGGGATTAGCAGGTACCAATGAAGCCCATCCACTTATTCTCCCAAAATCATCTTATATCACACGTCTGATTGTCGCTGATGCAAATGAAGAGACTTTTCACTCTGGAGAGGTCGCCAGTTAGTCCGTGCCATCAACAAACAATGCAACGTATGCACGGTGATAACACGCCAAGCCAGTTTCATAACGTTTCCGCCGCTACCCCGTGACCGACAATTTTTGCTCCGGCCATTTAACGTCACTGGCATTAGCACCTAACTTGGAATTTCATCATTGAGCGGGCCCCGTGGTGGGGAGGCTTCCGGAAGAAGCTAGTGAGAGTCGTAAAGAGTTCTCTCAAAGTGGCACTAGGCAAATCAACGTTCAATGGAGACCAGCTTTACACGATTATTACCAAGGTGGAAAACGTCGTTAATATGGAGACCACTGACATGTCCTGGAGAAGATCCGTTGGATCTCATCCTTAACACCTGCGCAAGTTCTGTATGGGTCTCTTTCACAATCCATCGAACCTCTTACTACTACTGTCCACTATGGACCTAACGACAAGAAACTTCAACAGCAGTGGAAAGAGCGTTTGAAATTTTTATCTTCAGTTCGACGACGATGGCATCGTGAGTATTTACATCAGCTGAGGTGGTTACATTATGACAAACGCCCATTATCCTCAAACCTTAAAATCGGAGATGTTACTGCAGGACCCGTAGCTTTCTCGAACCCTTTGGCATATTGCCATTATTGAATAAGTATTCCCAGGACAAGACGAAATATTTCGAGCTTGCCAGATTCGACTTAATAATCGATCAAAACTAAAGAGCCCTGTGCATTTACTTTATCCAATTGAGCTGAACTAAATTTTCGATTTATATTTATTTGTAGTTTCTTTGTAGTAAGTATTGAACTTATAATATTTGTAGTAATTTTGAATATACATAAGTATATTGCTTGCAAAAATTTTCGAAATGACAAATTTGAGTTGATTTAAATGTTTATTGCCCGCTGGAAGTCGTTGAAAAAATATTGAAAAGTGATCGTAAATCCACACATCTATTTCGAGCTACTGAATTTACTTGTAATCTCTCTCTTTTGTGTGTATTAGTAGATGGAATTGTTAACTGTATGTATATTCAGTCATTAGTTTTAGTTATTTATTTATTATTTTTACGGTCTACAGAGGAATCTCTCTGAGAGACTAGGTAGAACAAAATTTAAACCTTATTGAGCAATTCAGATTAAATAATGTACAAAGTATGATTATAACATATGTATTAAGTGCGTTAAACTACAAACCTTAATCTTAGAAGTTCCTTAAGTGTTGAATTAGAAATAACTGTATTGTTATTCACAACTATCGCACTGGCAGATGTTGCAAAGAACGACCTTGAGTATAGAGGAAAAATAACGACAGAGAATTTAAGATGGTTTTTAAA